>SJYQ01001020.1:458258-483385 GCA_006410935.1 Redunca redunca
TTGTTGTGCAGAAGCTTTTAATTTTAATTAGATCCCATTTGTTTATTTTTGCTTTTATTTCCAGTATTCTGGGAGGTGGATCATAGAGGATCCTGCTGTGATTTATGTCAGAGTGTTCTGCCTATGTTCTCCTCTAGGGGTTTTATAGTTTCTGGTCCTATGTTTAGATCTTTAATCCATTTTGAGTTTATTTTTGTGAGTGGTGTTAGAAAGTGATAGAAATATACCATGTTCATGGATTGGAACAATTAATATTGTGAAAATGAGTATACTACCCAAAGCAATCTACAGATTCAATGCAATCCCTATCAAGCTACCAGTGGTATTTTTCACAGAACTAGAACAAATAACTTCAAGATTTGTATGGAAATACAAAAAACCTCGAATAGCCAAAGCAATCTTGAGAAAGAAGAATGGAACTGGAGGAATCAACTTGCCTGACTTCAGGCTCTACTACAAAGCCACAGTCATCAAGACAGTATGGTACTGGCACAAAGACAGAAATATAGATCAATGGAACAAAATAGAAAGCCCAGAGATAAATCCACACACCTACAGACACTGTATCTTTGACAAAGGAGGCAAGAATATACAATGGAGTAAAGACAATCTCTTTAACAAGTGGTGCTGGGAAAACTGGTCAACCACTTGTAAAAGAATGAAACTAGATCACTTTCTAACACCACAGATAACCATACCTTTTTGGGTGATCTAGCCTGACCTCCCCCACAATGAACGCATATAAACCACTCCCCAGCACAGTCCCAGCACGGACTTCCTCAACCTGCAGTGCGGACTTCCTTGACCTGCCTCGTTTGGGTCTGGGAACCCTGCCCGGGAGCGTCTCCTCATTAAAGCCTGTTAGACACTGTTTTTGGTGTCCTGGTCGTCTTTTACCTAACACTGCCCTCTGACTGTTTTCTCAAAGTTCCACTGAGAAAGATATCTTTACACTCAATAGCTCCCATGCCCCCATGGAATTGTGGAAGAGGTCTAGTAGGCTCCAAGCTGTGTTTGAAAGGATTAGAATCCAGGAGTCAGAAGGACTGCAGTCTGGTTCCAGGTCTGATGATAAGTTTTCTAGGTATCAGCACCTCTAGGTATAAATGCAATGTTTTAAAGAGCTCCTTATGTCTTTCCAGTATTCAATAAATAACAATTGGAAGAAAAACTGAGTAACACTACTTTCATGAGGCATTATCATTGTTATTCTGCATATAAAATATAAACAAAAGTCTCATTTGAACTGCTTACACTTTTAATGCTGCTAAAGTCTCAATGCCTAGACTTAAAACACCAAATGAAAGTCGACAACTGAGCAACTGAACACAACGACAACAACATTGCTGTAATTAGTCTTTCTTAAAATTGTAATTAACTCTTGATTTCAGGGTGTGTATATATGCATAGATATTTAATAAATATTTAATTGGGGGATAATTTTGAATTTACTGAAAGGTTACAAAGATAGTCCAAAAAGTTTCCATATACCCATAACATAATTTTTCCTAAAGTCATCCTTATGTAGGAATAGTGCATTTGACAAAAATGAAGAATAACATTGGTACATGACAATTAACTCAACTTCAGTCTTTATTCAGATTCCACCAGTTTTTCCACGATGTCCTTTCTTTGTTCCAGTATCCAATCCAGAGCACCACAATGCATTAAGTCATCTGGTCTCCTAATCTCCTCCAATCTGTGCGAGATACTCAATCTTCCCTTATTTTTTATGACCATAACAATGTTGAGGAGTAGTGGTTATTTTGTAGACTATCCTTTAGTTTAACTGTGTGGTATTTTTTCATGATTTGGCTGACAACATGACTTGAGACTTAGTGACTGAACAACAACAATAACAAAGGTTTGAGATAAAAACATAAGATAAGCTGACTGCTCATCACATCATATCAAGGGGTACATGATATCAGCATGAATTATTACTGATGTTGTTAACCTTTATTCTTCGCTTAAAATGGTATCTGCCAGCTTTCGCCACTGTACTCTTTTTCTTTTTTCCTTTACTACACCCTCTCAATAAAGATGAAAGTCACTGTGCTTAGCCCACACTCAAGTGGATCAAAGGGCACATTTTGTTATAAACATTATACCCAGTGGCAAAATTCATTTTGGAAATTTGAATATGAATACGCCTTATCTCTAAACTTAAACCACTACGATTTTTCATACAAATTCATATCCCAGTAAATGCTTCCTTACTCCATACTTCTCTCTCTTTAGTCTACCTCGGAGAACATTTTGAACAGGAAAGAGAAGTACGAAACATTTAATCATCATTCTTTTTATTTTGTTTATTTATGGCTGCGCTGGGTCTTCATTGCTGGATGTGGGCTTTCTCTAGTTGCAGGGACTACTCCTCACTGCGGTGCACAGGCTTCTCGTTGCAGTGGCTTCTCTTGCTGCAGAGCATGGGCTCTGGGCCCCCCAGAGTTCAGTAGTTGTGGCACACGGGCTTAGTTACTCCGAAGCATGTGGAATCCTCCCAAACCAGGAAAGGAACATGTCTCCTGCATCTGCAGGCGTGGATTCCTAAACACAGGACCACTGTGGAAGTCTCACATTGTTGTTTTTTTAATGAGATTTTAGTTCCCTTAACAGGAATTAAACCCAAGCCCTCAACAATGAGAGCCCTGAGTCCTAACCACTGGCCCATCAGAAAATTCCTAATCATCACTGAAGGACAAAGCAGAATAGAAACTACTGTCAAAATTGCATTAAATCTTAGTCATTTATCCTCAAGTCAATAGGCAATGGTTCTGATGATGTATGAGAAAGGAAACAAAACCAGAAAAACTGATTTTTTAAGAACTGGAAAAAATCCTGTATCTATAATTTCATGGCAGAACACTTTAAATTATTCTGATTTTTTTAAAATGACAGTTAATTAGGCTAAAGATTTCAAAGACAAACTTTACAAAGTGATCTGTCCTTGCTAGGATGCTAACTCAAAGATCTTTCAGATTTCAGTCTTTCCAATTCGACTGTATGAACCCTGTCCACAGCTCTGAAGGTGATCTTCACCCATCTCAAAGGGCTAAAAAATAGCTGTTTGCAAAACAGAGTCTCCTCTTCCCTGAATACTTAAAATAACAACATTTCTCTTTATCTCCTTCATTATTTAAGAAGCTTGGGTGTGATTCTCGAAGTAATGATTTGTGTTGCCGAATTTTGAGACTGGCAGGAAAAAAAAAAATCTCTCGATGAAGACGTCCTACAGCTGTGAAATATTCTCTCACTGACACAGTTTCAGTCTGGAGGCATTCAGAGTATGAGTAAGAGGCAACTTTTATTGGCTATGTGTGGGTTGTTTGGTTTCTTGGCAAACATGTTTTGCATGTTGAATGTTTCCCATGAATACTTTGTTTTTGTTTCATGTTTGGGGGCCTCTGGTTCTAGTAGGTAACCAATAAATTAAGCAAAACAATTTAGATATCCCTTTTTTTTCATGCTCTGGGTATACAAACTTCAGAGGAAAGTGTTTGGGCCCTAAATTTTCTACTTAATTGACTAAAGTTTAGATTTTTGTTTTCCTTGTTATAAGCCTTAAATGAGTTAGTAATTTCCTTTGAGGGTAGGGATTATCTAGTGTTTATTTTTTTCTACAGGCCTCCATACAGCATTCAGCATAACACATGACTTCAAAGTAGAAAGAGGAAAAAAAAAAAAATCCCAAAAACAAAACAGAAAAAAAACTATAAACCATTTTAGATTTTACTCATTCCTAAAGGTTTTATAAAATGTTTATTAAGAAATGAATATATAATACTAAATCAAGGTATAGCTTAAATATACAGTGACCAAAAGTTACACCAGTATTTTAGTAACATTTTTATACAAATCCTATGTTAAATATCAGTCATTCTCACTTATTTGTATAGTAGTCTTCTGCATAGGCTTCCCTGGTGGCTCAGAGGTTAAAGCATCTGCCTCCAATGTGGGAGACCTGGGTTCGATCCCTGGGTCAGGAAGATCCCCTGGAGAAGAAAATGGCAACCCACTCCAGTATTCTTGCCTGGAGAATCACAAGGATGGAGAAGCTTGCTGGGCTACAGTCCACAGGGTCACAAAGAGTCGGACACGACTGAGCGACTTTTCACTTTTTCTTCTGCATATTTACTTTTCACCTCTCTACTAAATTTCTCATAATTAACTTTCAAGAAAAATGTAAAACTCTTTCTTTTTTTCTATTCTTTCAGTTGTCCATTGTGTTACACCAAGAAATCAACCTATTGAGATGAAACAACAACTCACACATATTCATGTATAATATCACCTTATACACTATATCACTGCATCTCCTTTTCTATTCTACTATCCAGGCTCACATCCTCATCATCATGGCAGTAACAATCTACTATAGCCAATTCCTTCTTCCTTTCATTTTTCAAATTATTAATACAATTATCCTTATGAATCATCTTAACTCTTTCTTACTAAAATAAACCCAATAGTTTTCTATGTCCCATAAAGTAAAATAAATAAATAAATAATAAAAAAACAAAAAAAAAAAACTACTGGCTTNTATTTCAAGAAAAATACAACATACAACAAACAAGAGTTTATGGAAAAGAACATAGGAGATGAAAATAGAAACATTAGATAGGTAAATAGCTAATAGAATAGATATGAAGATATTTCTCTATAATTTGAGGGGCTTTATTTGCTCTTTGGTAATGAGAAGTACTGAAAGATTTTTAGCAAGAAGGTGATACACTATTTGGATTTTAGGGACAGCTTTCAGACTTTATTCAAAAGGAAGCATAAAAAGGAACTGATAGAAAATTTGGACAGAAGCCTACCTCAATTGAGTACAAGTAAGAGAAAAGTGGGTAGAAAGAAAGGGATACAATCAGGAGAAGAGTGAAAGGTACCTGATGACTGATTAGAGAATAGGATGAGGAAGCTGAAAGAACAGAGAAAGACTTGAGGTTTCTAGTTTGGATGGTTTTATCAATAACAAATATAGGAGATATTAGTGGAAGAATAGATTTGCTTGTAAGTGGAAGAGCTGGGTGGTTAGTGATGGGAGTGAGGTATGAAGAGCCTGTTGAATTTAGTTTTGTATCTGTTGAGGTTGTGTGTTTTGTGGAACATACACAAAAGGCATTTAATATGAAAAATTTAGGCAGGATTCTGTGTATAATGTTTCTTTTATTTCCTATAATGTTCAGTACAGTGCTTTTAGCTTTCAATAGAAACTTACTTGAATGAGAAATTATGGTTGAGGGAGTGAATGAGTGAACGATTGCATTCAGGTTCCCAAACAGCAGAGGGATGTTCATAATTTTCCTCTACATCATCTCATAGGTTGGCTCATGAGCACCTCAAGGAGAGAAGATCCCAGTCGAGTTCTCTGCAGGAAGATACCCTGTACTACCAATGTGACCAAGCACCAGTGGCCATGTCCCATTTACTTGGTTCATAGAAACAACTAGCAAAAATAAAGCGTCCACTGATCGACCTCCAAATGTTCATCTAGGCACAGAAGTATGCTAACAGAAGCAAGAAAGGGTTTTTGTGAGTGAAAGTATTAGTTGCTCAGTTGTGTCTGACTCTGCGACGCCATGGACTGTGGCCTGCCAGGCTGCTGTGTCCATGGAATTCTTCAGGCAAGAATACTGGAGTGGGTTGCCATTCCTTTCTCCAGGGGATCTTCCCAATCCAGGGATTGAACCCAGCTCTCCCACATTGCAGGCAGATTCTTTATCATCTTAGCAATTCAATTCAGTTCAGTCACTCAGTCATGTCCGACTCTTTGCAACCCCATGAATTGCAACACACCAGGCCTCCTTGTCCATCACCAACAGTGGCCCGTAATGCTCCATGTGCTTGGAATTTATCTTTACTTTGCGTCTTCTCCTCCCCAACCATCCTCCTTTTTAAAAATTTCTTTTGTTTCCTAGGGCATCTTTTCTTTTTGCTTTTCCTTTCCTGTTTATTAACTTTACTTATATGCAGAGTACATCATGAGAAATGCTGGACTGGAAGAAGCACAAGCTGGAATCAAGATTGCCAGGAGAAATATCAATAACCTCAGATATGCAGATGACACCACCCTTATGGCAGAAAGTGAAGAAGAACTAAAAAGCCTTTTGATGAAATTGAAAGAGGAGAGTGAAAAAGTTGGCTTAAAGCTCAACATGCAGAAAACTAAGATCATGACATCTGGTCCCACCACTTCATGACAAATAGATGGGGAAAGAGTGGAAACAGTGTCAGACCTTACTACAGATGGTGATTGTAGCCATGAAATTAAAAGATGCTTACTCCTTGGAAGAAAAGTTATGACCAACCTAGATAGTATATTGAAAAGCAGAGACATTACTTTGCCAACAAAGGTCCATCTAGTCAAGGCTATGGTTTTTCCAGTGTTCATGTATGGATGTGAGAGTTGGACTGTGAAGAAAGCTGAGTGCCGAAGATTTAATGCTTTTGAACTGTGGTGTTGGAGAAGTCCCTTGGATTGCAAGGAGATCCAACCAGTCCATTCTAAAGGAGATCAGTCCTGGGTGTTCTTTGGAGGAATGATGCTAAAGCTGAAACTCCAGTACTTTGGCTGCCTCATGCAAAGAGTTGACTCATTGGAAAAGACTCTGATGCTGGGAGGGATTGGGAACAGGAGGAGAAGGGGACGACAGAGGATGAGATGGCATCACTGACTCAATGGATGTGAGTTTGAGTGAACTCCGGGAGTTGGTGATGGACAGGGAGGTCTGGCGTGCTGCGATTCATAGGGTCGCAAAGAGTTGGATATGACTGAGCGACTGAACTGAGTTGATTCTTCTTTTGATTCTTAGCATAAATATCATTTATCATATTTCAGAAATTGAGAAAAACTGCAGAGAGATTGTAGAAAATTTGAAAGTCATAATAGAAAAACTCAAAAACAATTTAATTCCACCTCAGTGTAAAAAGGGACTTTTAATTTATGGTTAAAAAGCATTCAAGCAATATATGTTGTAACATAGGGATTCCCAGATGGCACAGTGATACAAAGAATCTACCTGCCAATGCAGGAAACACAAGTGACACTGGTGTGACCCCTGAGTCAGGAAGATCCCCTGAAGGAGGAAATGGCAACCTATTCCAGTATTCTTGCCTGGAAAATTCCATGGACAGAGGAGCCTGGCAGGCTACAGTCCATGGGGTCACAAAGACCCAGACATGACTGAGGATGCACGCACAAACTCATGTTGTAATATAACTATTATCAAAAAATCCAGAAATTGTAAAAATTAAAACCAGATAAGTAAAATTTTGTTAGTAAGCATTCATTGTGTACATAAGAACAGTTCAAAAACTGGTAATCTTCAAACCAAAAGTAGGGAAAAAAAAGTAGAGAAGCTCAGGGATATGATACTGCAGAATCATCTTTATAAGCCATTATAAATATAAAGTGAAAACGAGGACATCATTTAACCCTTACGATGATTGGTAATTACAATGAGGATTTCCAGATGGAAGATTTTATACCATTTTAGAAAGATGAGTAAAGTTTATTTTATGATTATGAGATAAATACATATCTAAGTACACTAGAGTTAAGTACACTAAGTTAAGTTTTGTTCATGAAGTAAACTAGATTTGTTTATGTGGCTTAAATGGTTTTATCTTCTTGGGGGATTATCAGGCCTGGTCTGCATTTTATTTTAACAACTCCTCCCTTTTGGTCACTCTCTCCACAAGCTGAGCATATGACCAACCAGTATAGTGCTATTTTCAGATACCACTATGGACACAGTCATTCAGACAGATGGTCATGTAGCTGCTGTTACATAACCAACAGTTGCACCATCATAACAGATATTGATACATGTGGTTGGATCAGTGAGTCCTTTGACGTCTAATCTTGATGATACCATTTGAGACGTGAGTGGCAGCTGCAATGTGTTTAAAAGCCTTGAGAGGATACAATCCACTAGGGAAGTTGTTAATACAATGACTGTGAGCAGGATAATAGCCAAGGATTTAAAATAACCCAGAGAAGACATTCCCAGGAGCAAAGATTGAAATAAATCAAATGAGTTATAATCAGATTCATGTTTCACATTTTAAGTCAACTTACATATGCAGAGTAATACGCACTTGGGTTTCCATTTTTTCTTAGCTATTTACAAAGCACACCATGTTGTATGAGCATCTCATATTCTCATGATTACTTAGGAAAGAATGGCATGAGGATGTTTTATTTTAATTCAGGAGATAGCATTGCAGGTGAGCTTCCACCTAAATTAGACCACTGTATGATTTGAGGAATCAAGCAATTTAGTAAAAAGAATTTCTATGGAAACCAAAAAGAAACAATGGTTAATAGTTGGAACAAAATATAAACTCAGTATCTGAAATGAAGAGGTGCCAATTAAGAAAATTTCTAGATTTGAATTGAAAGCATCTTTAGATGGTAAATGTGGATAGCAGTTTCAATCTGATGAACAGTCTGAGTTTGCAGTTTGACTGTCTTTGATCATATCCATGGGTGTTCTGCTGAACTCTTTTGAATGTCCCATACAACAACGAGTTTGAAGGTTGTCCATATATCATCTGTTATGATTTCTCTGAAGTTTACATGGAAATAACAATATCTCAAAGACAATGAAGATTAGAGTCTGATAACAGATATACCATAGATTTCCATTAAAACCATTTTTGTCTGTATTTATATATTTTGTCTACATTTGATAAAAGTACTTTTATCAAAGATAGTTACAGTGAGCCTAATTTGATTATAAGTCTAGGCTCATTAAATATGGCCCAATTATTTACATGAAAGTAGCAAGAATAGTGATTGCATGTATATTTTCAAATATAATGTTTTAGTCAAAGCTTTGGTAATATCCAATGTGTTTATTAGCTCCATAAGGTTAACATTCAGTACTTAAAATTCTCAAGTAATAATAAATTCAGATGAGAACTTTAAAAGTCTCTTAGGCAGAGAAGCCAAGTTAGAGACTTGCCCAATTGTGTTCTATTATAGGGAGAACAGATTATTTAAGAACTTTTGTAAATACTTGTATTGTCATGGAAAATAAGAGTATTTAATAAATGTTTCTGAGTTCTAGAGGAAATAGATAATGAGGAAAAGATAAATGTTTCAGTCTTTGCTTATAAAGGTATATTTTGCCAAACTGTTGCAAGTTACAGATAGCTTAAAATTACGGAGAAAAGTAGTGTGTTTAAATTTGGGGGCGGGGGAAGACAGCACTAAAGCACTAGCACTATTTCAAGCAAAGTCATAAACATTTAACCATCTTCAACTGTTCATTCATTTTTATGTAAACAATTCTCAATTTTCGTGATCTTGGACTAGCAGTTATTTGAATCAGTCAATTTTTCCATTAAAACTTCTTACTGAATTCAGCATTTTGATCTAAAGTTAATAGAAACTCATATTCTAGAGTCATTGTCAAGTACTTTTCCATGAATCTGCTTGAAAGTGAAACAAGTTCGCCTGTAGTTGATTGTAAATGCTTTCAGAGGAGAATCCAGGGTAAAACAGTAATTGTCAGTGAGTGATAAAAGACCTAGAAAAAGCTACAGTAAACCAAATAAGAGATAACATCAAACATACTAACATTTGCATTATAGGGATCCGAGAAGGAGGAGAGAGAGAAAAGGGATAGAAAACATTTAAAGAAATCAAGATTGAAAACCTCCCTAACCTGACAACAAAAGTAGACATTACATGAAGATTAAAAGAGCAATCCAAGAAGAAGATGCAACAGTTATAACTACATATGCACCCAACATAAAAGTACCTAAATTCATAAAGCAAATATTAACAGACATAAAGGGAGAAATCGACAGTAACACGATAACAATAGGGGACGTTAACTCCACACTTAAACCAATGGATACATCATCTAGACAGAAAATCTATAGGGACACACTAGCTTTAAGTGATACATTCAGCCAAATGGACTTAATAGATTTAAATAGAATATTCCACCCAAAAGAGGCAGAATATATATTAATTTTAAATGCATGGGAAACGTTTTCCAGGTCAGATCACATTACATGCTGGCCACAAAAAAACGCCTCACAAATTTAATAAAATTGAAATAATATCAAGTTTCTTTTCCAACCAAAACATTATGAGATAAGAAATCAGCTATATAAAAAAATGAAAAAAATAGAAACATGAGGAGGCTAAATATTATGCTACTAAACAACAGGTGGATCACTGAACAAATCAAAGGGGAAATAAAAATATACCTGGAGACAAATGAAAGCAAAAAGAAATCATAATGATCAGAAAAGAAATAAATGTTTAGGGAACACCTGTACACTGTGGCAGATTCATGTTGATGTATGGCAAAACCAATACAGTATTGTAAAGTAAAATAAAGTAAAACTAATAATAATAATAAAAAAGAAAAGAAATAAATGAAATAGAGACAGAAAAATAATAGAAAAGATCAATGAAACTGAGATCCAGTTATTTGGGAAGATATACAAAATTAATAAACTTTTAGCCATACTCATTAAAGAGAGAGCCCAAATCAATAAAATCATAAATTAAAAAGAAGTTGAAACCAACACTACAGAAATAAAAGAATCATAAAAGACTACTATGAACCAGTATCTGTCAATAAAATGGACAATCTAGAAGAAATGGACAAATTTTTAGACACATACTAAATCCCCACATTGAATCAGGAAGAAATAAAAATACAAACAGATCAGCTACCAGAAATGAAACTGAATCAGGAAAGAAAAAAAAAAAAAAACTCCTAACAAAAGTTCGGGACTAGATGGCTTCACAGGAGAATGCTACCTAATATTTACAGAACATTAGGTAGGACCTATCCTTCTCACATTATTCCAAAAAATTTCATACAGAGGAACACGTCTCACTTATTCTACAAGGCCAGCATCACTCTGATACCAAAAGCAGACAAAAATATCACAATAAAAATTACAGGCCAATATCATTGATAAACATAGATGCAAAAATCCTCAACAAAATACTAGCAAATCAAATCCAACAATATTAAAAGGATCATACACCATGATCAAGTGGGATTTATCCCAGGAATGCAGAGCTTCTTCAATATCTGCAAATCAGTCTGATAGTCCACAGTAACAAATTGAAGAATAAAAACCATATGATCATTTCAGTAGATGGAGAAAAAGCTTTTGATAAAATTCATCCATTTATGATAAAAAAAAAAAAAACTTTATAGAAAGTGATCATAGAGAGAACCGACCTCAGCATAATAAATGCCATTTACAACAAACTCACAACAATTATTCTCAATGATGAAAAGCTGAAAACATTTCCTCTAAGATCAGGAACAAGACAAGGATGTCCACTCTAACCACTTTTTTCAATAGTGTTGGAGGTTCTAACCACAAGCAATTACAAAAGAAAAAATAAATAAATGGCATCCAAATCAGAAAAGAAAAATAAATCTTCTCCATTTACAGATGATACAATCTTATATATGTATTTTTAAAAGTCCCCCAAACCATAATTATCTCCTTTTCTGAACAGAAGGATGACTTACTAAGAAGATTTCACAAACACAGGTATGCAAAATAAACTCAGAAAGTTCAAACTGAAAAAAAAAAAAAAGAACTTGAATGCAGTGGAAACTTATCCTAGGACCCTGAGATAAGTGAGAAAGCCTTGAGTGCAATGGGCTCCGTGGGTACCAGCACATGGTTGCACATAAGCCTCAGAGTCACTGAGGGGGTCTTCTTTGGTTCCCATTTCTGACACCAAGAACTATCAAAAATCCACTAACAGTAAAATCAAGACCAGATCAATAAAATAGTGTTCGTTGTGCATACAAGAGCAGTTCATGAACTAAGAGTCCTCAGACTAAAACTGTAATTAAGCTCAGAGGCATAATACTGCAGGACGGCTTATAAGGCAAAAATGAGGAAACTGTTTAACTCTTACAGTAATTGGTTATTACACTGGGGGTTTCCAGATGACAGAGGGCTGGTTAAAAATGATTTATATTAAACCATTTTGGGAAAATGAGTTAAGTTTCTATTGTGATTATCAGAGGAATACATTTACAAGAAATGGCCTAACTTTCACTTATTTTCATGAAATAAGTTAGATTTAGTTTTGCTAACGTGACTTAGGGGCTTCCCAGGTGGCACAGTGGTAAAGAATCTGCCTGCCAATGCAGGAGACGCAGAAGACTCAGGTTCAGTCCCTGGGGTGGGAAGATCCCCTGGAGGACGAAATAGCAACCCACTCCAATATTCTTGCCTGGAAAATTCCATGGACAGAGGAGTCTGGTGGGCTACAGTCCATGGGATCGCAAAGAGTCTGACGTGACTGAGCACGCACGCATGCACGTGCACAACATGGTTTGGGCAATTTGCAAGCCTGGTCTCCAATTTATTTTAACACTAGATGTTTTAGGAAGTATCTAGACCCCACCCACCCCACTCCAGTACTCTTGCCTGGAAAATCCCATGGACGGAGGAGCCTGGTGGGCTGTAGTCCATGAGGTCGCTAAGAGTCGGATACGACTGAGGAACTTCACTTTCACTTTTCACTTTCATGCATTGGAGAAGGAAATGGCAACCCACTCCAGTATTCTTGCCTGGAAAATTCCATGGACAGAGGAGTCTGGTGGGCTACAGTCCATGGGATCGCAAAGAGTCTGACGTGACTGAGCACGCATGCATGCACGCGCACATGGTTTGGGCAATTTGCAAGCCTGGTCTCCAATTTATTTTAACACTAGATGTTTTAGGAAGTATCTAGACCCCACCCACCCCACTCCAGTACTCTTGCCTGGAAAATCCCATGGACGGAGGAGCCTGGTGGGCTGTAGTCCATGAGGTCGCTAAGAGTCGGATACGACTGAGGAACTTCACTTTCACTTTTCACTTTCATGCATTGGAGAAGGAAATGGCAACCCACTCCAGTATTCTTGCCTGGAGAATCCCAGGGATGGGGGAGCCCAGTGGGCTACAGTCTTTGGGGTCACACAGAGTCAGACATGACTGAAGCGACTCAGCAGCAGTAGCAGCATTATGTAATCTAAGGGTTTGTTAAGTTTCAAAATATTTCAACAATGATGGCTTAAAATATCCTCATAACAACTAGAAATTTTGGTATTTAAAAGTTCTTTTTCAAAGTATAATACTTCAGATTCAAACTCCAGCCTGAAAGAAGAAACAGAATGTGTTAAAGATTTCTAGTAGGCTCAACAGTTTAATATTGACAATAGATGAACCATTGTTTTTTTATTTTATTTTTGCCTGGGAAATGAGTATTCTCTTCCCAAATAGGTCTCCCATAACTGAAATGGAAAAAATATTTGAGTAGCTTAGAAAAAAAAAAATTCTTGGTACACAACTCTCACTCAATAAATATTTAAATATTTGTTAAATTAACAGATTTATCCTCAGAGTAGAAATGTGTATGACTGTTTGGGTTAAATTATTACAAATTCTATTAGGCAGATTCAGAATTAGTATAATTCTTCTTTCTTGAGGTTGTATAGCAAAGTGGAGAAGAACATAGACTTTAGAGGATAAAAGTTATTTAATTAATCCTCCAATTCTTATTAGCTACATGATAACAGCTTGTTTAATCTAACTGAACTTCAGTTTCTGCTTCTGAAAAAATGAAGACTATAGCACCTGTCTCTTTGGGTTAGGTCAAATATGACTGTGAAACATTTAATACAGTAAACCCAAGTAGTACCTGTTAACTATTGCTATGTTCTGCAACAGTTTTAAATGGTATTCATATAAGCAAAATAAAATGTAAATTTATCACAACATCAAACTACTGCTAAAGAGTAATAGAGGAAATTTAAGCTTTCTTTTATCAAATAATGAGTGATGCTGAATGATGTCGCCTTTTCTATTGCTAACAAATCAAATTTGGTTTGCTTTACACATATTGGATTTCAGGGCTCTTTCTAGGGTACCTGGGGTCAGCATCGTGTACCCAGATTTCTCGGGGGAGTTTAAGTCAGGTAAGAAGATCCTTGCACAGAGGCAGGGCAGGTCTAGTGATCTCTAGGATGTAGACTGAAGAAAGTGCCAAGTGGAATTAATTTTACAGATGCTATTGATGAGCATGGACAGCTAGAAAGTCCTTGAACAGGGGTAGGCAGCATGAGCCATTATTCATGCAGCAAGTGACCTTTCTTGCAAAGATGGACAACAGGTGTGATATTCATGGAAATGACAGAGAAGGATGACTCACTGCATTTCAGTCTACATTACTTGTAGTGGGTAGGAATGTTCCAATTCAGAAGAGAGACAAAAGTTTCCATTATTTCTTTGGCCAGCTCTTTCTGTTTGTCTTTGACCCTGCTTATCTCCAAATTAGATAAAGTAACAGAAATAGAGGTAAGGTTCATAGAGAGACCAAGATAAGAGAAGAGCCTGTGAAAATTCTGTCAGAATAGGATGCGAGAACTGCCCTGACTGAAAGCAGCATGATCCAACTGTCACAAACTGAACAGGAGAAGAACCAGGACATATAGTAGCTATTTTCTTTCTATTTCAGAGAAGTATAGCTACACATTTTTTTTTTCTCTTTCAATTTAAACACTAGTAATGTAACAGCCCTTCAAAATATTTGAAATTTGTCTAGCACCTAGCAAATAAACTAAGACTTCCAATCTCTTCCTAGGCAAGTAAGACGAGCCATTACTTTTTCCTCTTTCAGTTTGTTACCTTAATTTTGTTAAAGGAGCTCAAAGACTTCATTAGCTAAAAACAAGGAAAGATCTGAATGGTGACAGATAAAGGTGAATGATAACATGGCAGAGTAATATACAGAAAGACTGTACTATTTTGGAAACAAGAGAATGAAACTGACAGAGCAAGCGTAGCACATGCTCCCATCAGTAACCAAACAGAGGGTCACTCTTTCCTTGACCAAAAGTATAAATATTTTGTGCTTTTAATCAGCTCACATAATTGAGTCTTACCAGTCCTTGGAAATCTCTGACAATAAGGATCTCTTGCCCAATTTTCCTAAATGAACATTTTAGGAGAAAGACTGAAATATATTACGTATCCTCCCTCTCTCAAAGAGCTCAAAGCGTGTTCAAATGAATGGATGAGTGAATAAACAAATAAGTAAATAAATCAATGCCTGGCTTAGTTATGACTATTTAGGTCTCCCTGACACATGTTCCCCTCCTAGCAGCCTCATAATCAGCTGCAGCTAAAACAGTTTGAAATGGTTTGCTCTCATTGTCATCATTTGACCCTTGTTTCTGAACTCAGTCCAGCATTTTTCTTATCATTGCATGAGGCACCATAAATTATAGTTCCAAGAACACTTCATTGACCTGCTTGCAGAGAGTGTTTAAAGGGAATGAGTGTGGGGCTTTGGCACCAGTGACTTGCTCTGTTACGGCTCAGTAAACAGGAACTATAAAAGACTGACTCTCTCTCTATGGTTCTGAGAGGAGTTCAAAGCCTGTGTTAGATACCTTCCTCCTGCTGAAGAATGGAGACATTCCCAAAATGCAGGGGAAAAACACGTAGACTCACAACTGAAAGTTGATCTCAGATTTATACAAAATGGGATTTTCTTATTGTCTAAATAATGACTACAATGCAGTTTCCCTTGAACTAGACACAGCATAAAATATATTTCCAAAAGTTTTCTTAGAATAGTCATCCTATTGTAAAGCTACAAGCTCTTGTATTCTTCCAGTTTCTATGCGATATTCATCAAATATCCATTTCTAAGATAGCAGCCCATACCTATAGACCTCCTAGGATATCAGGGCAAATGAATATATGAATATAAACAAATCATGACTTATAATAATAAATTATGTTAGCAGCATATTTCCCTGGTGGCTCAGAGAGTAAAGAATCTTTCTGCAACGCAGGAAATCTGGATTCAATCCCTAGGTCGGAAAGATCCCTTGGAAAAGGGAATGGCTACCTACTGCAGTATTGTTGCCTGGAGAATTTCACAGACAGAGGAGACTGGCAGGCTACAGTCCATGGGGCTGCAAAGAGTTGGACTTGACTAAACAACTAACACTTTCTTTCACTTTCATGTAGTTTAAGGATTCTAAATATAATAAATTCTATTCACAGTTCTCATAAATATTTGTGTCTGTTTTTTAAGACCCAGGTGAAATAGAATATTGAGTGGAGAGAAACCCACTCTGGTCAATCCAGGAATAAGTCAAATGAAGGGAAAGACTCCAATTAGAATATAGGCAACTCCATTCTTATTTGATTCTTCAACTTTTATTGACTGCTTTAGTAATTCACAGATGAAAAGTCTGTGTTAAAATATACCACCCAAGATTGACATGAAAGTTCAATGAATGTCTAAAGCAGTCAGCCAATCACAGAAGGAAGACTGATACTAAAACTGAGTCATAACAGATGGTTCACAAGACCATGGCACCTGTCTACATCCCAGGCAACCAGAAGGTGAATAAAACAAAAGCATTTGTGCTTAGGGGTCTTCCTTGCTGGTCCAGTGGTTAAGAATCCTCTTTCCAATGCAGGGGATTTGGGTTTAATCCCTGAATGGGGAAGAGAGATCCACCTAAGCCCATGCATCACAACTAGTGAGAAGCCCACATGCCCCAACAAAGAGCCTACATGTGGTAATGGAAGATCCCAGATGCCAAAACTGAGACCAAAAGCAGCCAAAAAGAAATAAATAAATGCTTAGGAGCATTTTTATGAATGAGGCCTAGAAGTGGAAGATTCACTTTTATCCCATTCTGCTACCTATAATTCAATCACATGTCTACATTAACTTCAAGAAGGGGCTTCTCTGGTGGCTGAGTGGTAAAGAATCCATCTGCCAATGCAGGAGACACTATTTGGGCTCTTGGGTCAGAAAGATCCCCTGAAAAAGGAAATGACAATCCACTCCTGTATTCTTGCCTGGAAAATCCCCATGGACAGAGGAGTCTGGTGGGCTATATTCCATGGGCGCTGAAGAATCAGACATGTCTTAGTGACCAAACAAACTTCAAGGAAAGCTGGTTATACACACAAGTTGTGTGCCCAGGAAAATGAAGAGAATATGAATTTTAGTGAATGTACAATAATTCTTTCCATACAGTTAATCCTCAAACTTTTCTAAACTTTAATCTTGAATAAATTCAGGTAGTCATTTTTTTTAATGTGAATAAGTCAATAAGGTTCAGAAGATCAAGGTTACAGGAAAAAGACAATATAAATGGTTTCCTATAGGTACATTTCATGCAAACATGGGTACAATAAAGGAAAGAAATTGTATGGACCTAACAGAAGCAGAAGATATTAAGAGAGGTGGCAAGAATGCACAGAAGAACTATTCAAAAAAGATCTTCATGACCCAGATAATCACAAGAGTGTGATCACTCACCTAAAGCCAGATGTCCTGAAATGCAAAGTCAACTAGGCCTTAGGAAGCATCACTACGAACAAAGCTAGTGGAGGTGATGGAATTCCAGTTGAGCTATTTCAAATCCTGAAAGATGACGCTGTAAAAGTGCTACACTCAACATGCCAGCAAATTTGGAAAACTCGCATTGGACACAGAACTGGAAAAGGTCAGTTTTCATTCCAATCCCAAAGAAAGGCAATGCCAAACAATGCTCACACTACCACACAATTGCACTCATCTCACACACTAGCGAAGTAATGCTCAAAATTCTCCAAGTCAGGCTTCAAACGTATGTGAGCCATGAACTTTCAGACATTCAAGCTGGATTTAGGAAAGGCAGAGGAACCAGAGATCAAATTGCCAACACCCCTTGGACCATCTAAAAAGCAAGAGAGTTCTAGGAAAACATCTATTTCTGCTTTATTGACTATGCCAAAGCATTTGACTGTGTGGATCACAACAAACTGGAAAATTCTGAAAGAGATGGGAATACCAAACCACCTTACCTAACTTCTGAGAAGTCTGTATACAGATCAAGAAGCAACAATTAGAACTGGACATGGAACAACAGACTGGTTCCAAATTGGGAAAGGGGTATTTCAAGGCTGTATATTATCATCCCGCTTATTTAACTTATATGTAGAGTACATCATGTGAAATGCCAGGCTGGGTGAAGCACAAGCTGGAATCAAGATTGCCAGGAGAAATATCAATAACCTCAGATATGCAGATGACACTGTTAGGTAGGTAAAACAGGGAAAAGGAGTCCAAAATGGCGGTGGCTACAAGACAAGGAAGGGAAAAGCCCACGAAAATGAAACAAAAGGTCTGAGGACCAGAGTGAGGACCTCAGGTAAAACAAACAGCACTCCTGGCTGGCCCAATTTACATAGGACAGGCCCAGGGAGAGATAGACATATAAATAGAGGAGCCAGGGCCAGCTCGCTCTCTCTCCCGCGCGCAGGGGTGCTCTTCTCCTCGTGTCTTTAGATCGACGTGCCCTCACGCCTCGAAGATGGGTTTTCCTACTATCTTCTAAATAAAATAGAGCTGTAACACTGAGCTGTGACACTGATTTGTCTAAGAGCTATAACATGGTCCATTAGAGACCTGAGAGCTATAACACAGTCTATCCAAAACCTGAGAGCTGTGACACGCCAAGGGGGTTTTAATGTCCGTCACTCCAAATCTTTGTTGTGACGAGACAAAGAATCGAGGAACATACACTCGTGTGACAACACCACCTTTATGGCAGAAAGTGAAGAAGAACTAAAGAGCCTCTTGATGAAAGTGAAAGAGGAGAGTAAAAAAGTTGGCTTAAAGCTCAACATTCAGAAAATGAAGATCATGGCATCCGGCCCCATCACTTCATGGCAAATAGACAGGGAAACAATGGAAACAGTGAGAGACTTTATTTTGGGGGGCTCCAAAATCACTGCAGATGGTGACTGCAGCCATGAAATTAAAAGATGCTTGCTCTTTGGAAGAAAATCTATGACCAACCTAGACAGCATATTAAAAAGCAGGATATTACTTTGCCAACAAAGGTCCATCTAGTCAAAGCTGTGGTTTTTCGAGTAGTAATGTATGGATGTGAGAGTTGGACTATACAGAAAGCCGAGCACTGAATAATTGATGCTTTTGAACTGTGGTGTTGGAGAAGACTCTTGAGAGTCCCTTGGACTGCAAGGAGATCCGACCAGCCTATCCTAAAGGAAATCAGTCTTGAATATTCATTGGAAAGACTGATGCTGAAGCTGAAACTCCAAAGAACTGACTCACTTGAAAAGACTCTGATGCTGGGAAAGATTGAAGGTAGGAGGAGAAGGGGATGACAGAGGATGAGAATGTTGGGTGGCATCACTGACTCGATGGACATGAGTTTGAGTAAGCTCTGAGAGTTGGTGATAGACAGGTAAGCCTGGCATGCTGCAGTCCGTGGGGTCACAAAGAGTTGGACACAACTGAGTGACTGAACTGAACTGAACGGTACATCATGAGAACCTCTAGGTCACCTCTGGGGAGAAAAACAAAATTGATAGCCAGGGGTATTTTAGCTTGTTTACATGTGAAATTTTGTGTCAACGTGAAAATCACAGTGATTTTACCAAAGATCCATCAACATCTTACTTTGGAGTCTTTAATCACTAGCAGAATGTTCAGGTGTTTGAAACTATTGAACAAGCTTATATTGTAATTATTTGAAAACTAAAATCCCATCTGTAGTCAAGTGTTCCCATTTTTTAAAATCTGTTCTGCATAAATTACACTCTAATTTCAGTTATAATTTTCCTATTCCAAAGCATTGTCATTCAAATAAAAACACACTTGGTCCTAAAAGGTAAAAATTAAAATATATGCTATTTTCTCTTCTTTAAGTATGTCTTAGTTAATAACATAAGATTAACATTATAGATACATTAGAGACACATTGTTTGAGGAAGAATTAAGTCTATGTCTAAAAATCATCTTTTATTCTTTGATTTTTTTCAAGAAGAAAATAAATGCTCTTCCCCCAGCATGTGTATTAATTTATCTAATTTTATGAATATACGATTAAGATAATTGGGATATTTTGCCAAATTCTGAATGAAAATGACAATGAGCCATTTTCCCATTTCCTATGAATATTTGGGGGGAATTGATGGCAATTAAACCTAATAAATCTTTTGTTTTCATTTTTGATGGAACATTTTATTTTGAGATAATTGGAGATTCACTTCTAGTTGTAAGAAGTAATACAAGGAGATACTTTGAATTGTTTACTCAATTTTCACCAAAGCTAGCAGAACTAGAGTATAATATCACCACTAGGATATTGACATTGATATAATTCACTGGTCTTACTCAAATTTCCTCAGTTTTATTTGCATTAATTGTGTGTGTGTGTTCAGTTCTGTGCTGTTTACCATGTGTGTGTTTGTGTGCCTACCACCACAGTCAAGATGCAGCAAGTTCCTTCAGAACAAAGATTCCTGACTGTATTCTTTCATTATCAGCTCCACCTCCCAATCCTTCACTACCCTTCACCTTCCCTAACTCCTGGAAATCACTAATCTGTTCTCTATTTCTATAACTTTTTCATTTCTAGAATATTACATAAATAGAATCATACAGTATATATGAAAATGACTTTTTTTCACTCTATGTTAATTCTCCTGAGTCTTATTCAAGTTGCTGTGTATACTACTAATAAAATTTTAAAACGTTAATAAAACAAATATAATCTTATTCTTAACCTAGTTTTAGAATCACTAACTGACTTTTTTCTTCTTTTAATAGTTTAGAGCTTCTTAGTCACCTAGAAGCTTGTTAAATTAAAATAGCTTGCTGTATTTGCCTCTAGAGCTTCTGACAAAGTAGCCTGAGAATGTACCCTGGTGGCTCAGATGGTGAAGAATCTGCCTTCAGTGCAAGAGACCCGGATTCAATCCCTGGGTTGGGAAGACCTCCTGGAAAATGGAATGTCTACCTGCTCCAATATTCTTGCCTGAAGAATGCCATGGGCAGAGGAGTCTGACGGTCTACAGTCAATGGGGTCGCAAAGAATCGAACATGAGTGAGTGACTAAGCACATAAAAGGCTGATGCTGCTGGCTCTGCTTTGAATAGCACTGTTTAAATTTATATTAATAACTTAGAGAGCTCATCCTAATTCATGTTTGAAATATTGTTCTAAAATAACTCATTCTCACTTGTCTCTACCCAAAAGTTGTGGGTCTGAGAGAGAAGGTAATCTGTTCTCAGACTTCTCAAGGAATACTCCATGGTTCCCAGGAGGAAAACAGATTTTCTAAATCAAATACTAAATAAACAAATAGAAAACAGGCAGGGTACAAAGAAGGAAATATAAATAGTCATAAACATACGAAAAATGTTTCTCAGTAGTAATTAAGGAAACACAAATTAAAGAAGTGAGTTCATAACATCTTATGAGAAAATCATTTAAAATTTTAGTAACATGACATGTTGGTAAGAGAACAGAAAAACATGCAGCCATAATATATAGGGGGTACAACTACTTTAATGGGTAATTTTTCATAATTTAGTAACATTAAATATGCCTTAGATTCAGATATGGCAGTACCAGATCTCTTCTCTATAAAGAGAACAAAACATATGCCTAATACAGCATATTGTAAGAGAATTTGTTGCAGCTTTTTTATAAAGTAAACCTACATTAATGTCCATAGATAAAGGGAAAGCTAATCAATATCTCTTGGCATTTTAAGAAAATGACATCATTCTCCATGCACAAAGGTGGAAAAGGCTTATAACTTAACACATATCTAGGGTCTGACTGCCATCCTACCTGAAGACCAGGGAAGCCAGTGGACATTTCCTCTGCCTTCTTCCTCTAGACTACTATAAATCACCAGTATCTCCCTGGAAGGAGCTTGTACATAGTCTGCACTCCAGGCTAGGTGGCTGCCATGTGACAGACAGGCTCCTGGATTGCCTGGTTCTGAAACCCAACAGTATTGTATTCACAAGTCCCATAGAATTGTAGCAAACAATGAAGCAGTTCTTAACTGGCTATCTTCCCAGAACTCAGAGCAGAGGGGACAAAGAGAAACAACAGAAACACTCATCTCCCAGTCTGTCTCTGAAAGCAGTCTATTTGCATACTATGAAAGCTGCTGCCTGAGCATCAAATTTCTAATTTAGCACACACCTATGGACTGTATGACATTCTTCCTGGAGACCAGGAAGCTTGTGAACCTCTTCTGCTCTCTCTCTAGCCCACTTCAAGATGACAGTATATTTTCTGGAAGAAGCTTGTACACACACTTGGCTCTCCAACTTTTCCAGCTCTGCCCAGGATGGGCACTTGGATTACCTGACTGACAGCTAACAGTGCTTTCATTCCAAGTCCCATAGGAGTTCAGGAAAGAAGCATTTTAATGGGTGCAGGAGCACCTCTACACACAAAGTTTTACACTTGGACCAAGCACAAGGAGAGTAGGCAAAATGCCAACATCCTGGCTTTTCCCTGGGCGTGGCCAAACTACAAATTTTCTAAGATGCTGCCAGTCCTGTTTCCAATAAACTGGCATCTAAATGCTGGCTGTGATTCTCCCCCTTTAGGACACTGATGGGTCTTGGTACATCCTCAAATACTGACAGGCATCAAGAACAAAGAAGGCAGCTTGGTATTTACAAAAATTTAAGGGACAACCAAGACTTCAGGCTAGACTAATAGACAAGGTTCATCTCCCACATGAGATCATTCGGTCAAGAATGGGAGAGGTGGATGCTTTATCTATGTGCAGAAATCAATACAGACAGCAAGAAAAATGAAGAAAGAGAATATATTCCAAAGAACAAAATAAAACTCCAGAAATAGATCTTAATGAAATGGAGATGAATGATTCATCTAATAGAGTTCAAAATAACAGTCATAAAGATATTTACTGAGGACATGAACAAAGTAAGAACATCAAAGTAGGAATATAAAATATTTAAAAGTATCAAATCATAAAGCTGAAGAATACAATAAGTTGACTAAAACATTCAATAGCAGGAGGGCAACAGCAGGCTAGGTGAAGCAGCAGAAAGGATCAGTGAACTTGAAAACAGGACAATGAAATTCATTTAGTCTGTGAAAAAAAAAAAAGAAGAAAAACAACAAAGATAACTTAAAAGACTTTTGGTACATCTTCAAATAGAAAAATATGTGCTTTTTAGGAGTCCCAGAAGGACAAGACAGGTACGAAGAAGCTGAAAGCTTATTCAAAGAAAAATAATGGTTGAAAATTTCCCTAACCCGGAAAAAGATGTTTAAACCCAGGAAGCTCAGAGTTCTAAATAAGATTACTCTAAGAAAACCCACTAGAAGACATGGTATAATGCTTTTTGACATGTGATTAAACTGTCAATTGTTAGGGAAAAAAACTTAAAAAGCAAGTACAAAACAATTTGTTACATACAAAGGACTCTCCATAAGACTATCAACAGATTTTCAGCAGAACCTTGGCAGACCAGAAGGGAGTGGCATGATACAACCAAAGTACTGAAAGAAAAAACTGCCAACCAAGAATACTAACCATCACAAAGTTGCCCTTCAGAACTGAAGGAGAGAGAAAGAGACAAGCAAAAGCTGAAGGAGTTCATAACCACCACACTGGCCCTACAGGCAATGTTAAAGTGAGTTTTTGTTGAAATGAAAAGACACTAACTAGGAGCAGGAAAACATATGCAAGTATAAAACTCACTAGCAAAGGTAAATATATAGTTAAATTCAAAATACTGTAATGTATGTAACAGTGGTGGGTCAATCACTTATAACTCTAGTATAAAGGTCAAAATACAAAAATATTAAAATAACTGTAACTACAACAACTTTGAATAGATACCCAGTTTAAAAAGAGGTAAGTTATGATATCAGATACATAAAATGTGAGATGGAGTGGATAAATGTAGAGCATATATATATATATATATACATGAAGTTGATAAATTAGTGTGATACACCACATTAAGAAAATGAAAGATAAAAATCATATGATCTTTTTTATCTTTTTTTATTTGATGCATTTGATGAAATTGAACATCTGTTCTGGATAAAAACTCTCAACAAAATGTGTATGGAAATAAAATCACACCTTAGCTTCAGTTCAGTTCAATTCAGTCGCTCAGTCGTGTCTGACTCTGCAACCCCATGGACTGCAGCACACCAGGCCTCCCTGTCCATCACCAGCTCCTGGAGTTTACTCAAACTTATGTCCATTGAGTCAGTGATGCCATCCAACCATCTCATCCTCTATCGGCCCCTTCTCCTCCCACCTTCAATCTTTCCCAGCATCAGGGTCTTTTCAAATGAATCAGTTCTTCGCATCAGGTGGCCAAAGGATTGGAGTTTCAATTTCAGCATCAGTCCTTCCAATGACTATTTAGGACTGATTTCCTTTAGGATTGACTGGCTGGATCTCCTTGCAGTCCAAGGGACTCTCAAGAGTCTTCTCCAACACCACAGTTTAAATGCATCAGTTCTTTGGCACTCAGCTTTCTTTGTAGTCCAACTCTCACATCCATAGATGGCTACTGGAAAATCCACAGCTTTGACTAGATAGACTGTTGTGGGCAAAGTAGTGTCTCTGCTTTTGAATATGCTGTCTAGGTTGGTCATAACTTCTCTTCCAAGGAGTAAGTGTCTTTTAATTTCATGGCTGCGGTCACCATCTGCAGTAATATTGGACCTCAGCTTAATAAAGCTTTCCATATGTGACAAGCCCATAGCTAACATCATACCAAACAGTTAAAGGCTGAAAGCTTTTTTTCTAAGATCAAGAACAAAACAAGGATGCCCATATTTCCCATCTTTATTCAAAATAGTATGAGAAGTCCTAGCAAAACAATTAAGCATGAAAAAGAAATAAAAGAGATTCAGATCAGAATGGAAGAAGTAAAACTGTCACAGTTACAGATGAAATGTATTAAACATATAAAACCCTAATGATTCTACCAAAAAACTATAGAACTAATAAATTCAGTAATACAAAATTTCAGGATACAAAATCAGTTGAATTTTTGAACATTAATAACAAACTATCAAAATAAGAAATTAAGAAAACAATCTAATTTATAATAACATGAAAAATAAAATACCTCAGAAAACATTTAATCAAGAAAGTGAAATAGCCATATACTGCAAACTCTAAGGTATTGATGAAAGAAACTGAAGAAGACACAAATAAGTGGAAAGATATCCTATGCTCATGGGTTAGAAGAACTAATATTGCTAATTCCATACCACC
>SJYQ01001020.1:483402-493498 GCA_006410935.1 Redunca redunca
TATGAAACTGCAAGCAACCTCAAAAAGCCAAAGCAATATTGAAAGAGAAAAACAAATCTGGAAACATCACAATTCCTGATTTCAAACTATATCACAAAGCTATAGTAATCATAATGGTATGATATTGGCTTAAAAACAGACACAGATCAATGGAACAGAAGTCCAGAAATAAACCCACCCATATATGGTCAACTAATTTTTGATAAAGGAGCCAAGAATGTAAAATGGGTAAAGTGCAGAGTTGTAGGTGCAGAGTTGTAGGAAAAATTTGCCACATGTAAAAGAATATGCTAAATCAACTTAGAATGGCTTAAAGATCTAAGTAAACATACAGTGGATAATCTCCTTGACAGCTATCTCAGCAGTGATTTTTCTGGATTTTATATCAAAGCAAAGGCAGCAAAATAAAAAATAAACAAATGGTACTACTTCAAAATAAAAAGTTGCACAGAAAAGAAACCATCAATATAATGAAAAGGCAATCTACAGAATGGGAGAAAATATTTGCCAATCATATATCTGGTAAGGGGTTAACATAAAATATATATAAAGGAGTCATACAACTCAATAGCAAAAAAAAAAAAAAGACAGCAATAACACTCTGATTAAATATGGGCAGAAGAACTGAAAAGACATCTTTTCAAAGAAGATAGGCCATAAAAAAGCATCACTAATAATCAGGGAAATGCATATCAAAAACACAATAAGATATCATCTTACATCTGTTAAAATAGCTATCACCAACCAGACAAGAGATTAAAAAATGTATTAGTGAGGATGTGGAGAAAAGTGTGGATAAGGAGGTTGATAGGAATATAAATTGCTACAGCCATTATGGAAAGCCATATGGAGGATGCTAAAAAATTAAATAGTTTACCATAGAATCCAGAAATCTTCCTTTTGGGTATATATTCATGAGACACAAACAGATTCCTGCAGTCCTGTGTTCACTGCAGCCAATAGCCAAGATATGGAAACAATCTAAGTGTCTATCAGTGGATTAACTAATAAAGAAGATATGAAGGGGCTTCCCTTGTGGCTCAGCTGGAATTCGCCTGCAGTGCGGGAGACCTGGGTTCAATCCTTGAGTTGGGAAGATCCCTTGGAGAAAGGAAAGACTAACCACTCCATTATTCTGGCCTGGAGAATTCTATGGACACAGTCCATGGGGTCGCAAAGAGTCAGACACGATTGAGCGGCTTTACACAATAATATATTACTCAACCATGTATCTGAGATAAAGGATATTTTCTTGCTTGCAGCAAGGATGGATCTTGAGGGTGCTATGCTAAGTGAAATATGTAAGATAAAGAAAGACAAATGCTATATGATCTCACTTATATGTGGAATCTAAAAAAGTCAAGCTCAAAGACTAGAATAGTGGTTATCAGTGGATAGGGAATAGGAGAAATGAGGAGATATTGGTGAAAGAGTACAAACTTTCAGTTATTAGATGAACAACTTCTGCAGATCTAATGTACAGCATGGTAACTATAGTTAACAATACTGTATTACCTACTTGAAAGTTTCCAAGAGAATTTTAAATGTTATCACTGCACACAAAAAAAGAAATAATTATGTGATGTGATCCAGATGTTAGCTAATGCTATGCTGGTAATCATTTTTCAATGAATAAGTATATCAAATAAACATGTTATACATCTTAAACTAACCAATGTCATGTTGAACTGTTAGAGCCACCAGAGAAGCCCTTCACTTATTGAATGCTTACTGTATCTCAGGAACTGGTATATCCATGCTATACAGCCCTGTTTATTTTCTGTCTGTTTCACAGGTTTCCAAGAGGTACTTTATAATCTGAAGTAAGAAGAAAAGATATCCTGGTAAAGCTAAGGGTGTTAGCAATGATTCAGAAGGCTTTTCCTAGGGGCCAGTCATCAATTGACTCCACTCTAGTAACAAGGAAAGTTTGTCTCCCCTATCAAAGAACAAATAACCCAGAAGACAGGCTGGGTTATCTCAGCTTGGGGACAATGCCTACTCTATGGGTTAATGAGCTTTGCTCAGAATGGTAGAATCACCAGATCAGACATATGTACGTTTTGTATAGTCAGTATCTACATGTTTTGACTGATCTCTGATATGAGTGAAGTTGGAGGAAGTGGGCAGGAACAGAGTTAAAAGCCAGGATGTTCACTCCAGCTCTTGTCCCCCTTATTCTGTGAATCTTCTGGTATTGGCAAACAGTAAGTGGGAGAAATTGATTCAACTAACACAAAAGGTTTTTACGAGTACCTCAGCTGTGCCTGGTACTTTAACAATCTCCCTTTGTGTGTCACACCTTACAGAGATCTTTTACATAGACCTGTCTTGTTTTATTCCCCAAACCACCATGGGAATACAAGTAATGAAAGAGCACACTCCCCCGTTTTTACAGATGAAGAAACTCAAGCTGACAAGTAGCTTGCCCAAAAGTCACATGTCTGGACAGAGGGGACTGGAAATGGGACTCTGACCCATGACTTTTTAATCCCCAGCCAGTACTCTTCCCGTTAATGCTTACTTGATGTGAGTATTTAGTACTGACTTGGAGGAAAAAGTACTAAGAACAGCTTATTTCATTGAGAAGGAAGAACTTAATGTTCAAGGAGGTGAGTAATAGCATCCAGCTGAAAGATGTAACTAGCTATAAAATGAAAATGATAGCAGAGACAATTTATTCACAAAGGAACAGCAAATTTATTGATGGGATTTATCTAGTAAGTGACAGTGAGGAATAAAATAGACTGCTATTCTGATTTAGGAGAAAATCACTCTCTGCAGAATAAATAGAGCAATTTTCTCTGATGATACAGAAATACTCCACACTTATGTCAAGATGATGAGCAATGTTGTCAGGCCAGCATTAGCTTAGGGAAGAAAATCAGTGGTGAAAAATATCAGGCTTAATTTTAACATTCTTGGCGAAGATACCCCTATAGGATGACTAAAGAGTTGCTTCACTGCACACATTCTTCCTTGCATCATCTCTGTCAGGTTAGGGTTGAATTGGAGTTACAAAGTGTTAGTCACTCAGTCATGTCTGACTCTTTGTGACCCCTTGGACTATAGCCCACTAGGCTAATGTGGACAATTCCATAGAATTTTCCAGGCAAGAATACTGGAGTGGGTTGCCATTTCTTTCTCTAGAGTATCTTCCTGATCCAGGGATCAAACCCATGTCCTGCGCATTGTAGGCAGATTCTTTACCATCTGAGCCACCAGGGAAGCAAATGAAATTGTCAAGTCAATGTCCCAGGTTCCTCCTCAGCCAAAATTCCTTATTAGGAAATAGTCCCATGAGGACAGGGCACAGAAATAACAAGAATAAGAAATGGGCTATGGGGCTTCTCTGGTGGTCCAGTGACTAAGAATCCAGCTGCCAGCGCAGGGCACACAGGTTCAGTCCCTGGTCTGGGAAGATCCCACTTGCTGCAAAGTAACTAAGCCTGTGCACCACAACTACTGGGCCCACGTGCTGAAATGACTGAAGCCTGACAACCCTAGACCGAAGGCTCTAAACAAGAGAAGCCACCACAGTGAGAAGCCCATGCAACGCAACTAGAGAGTAGCCCTCGCTCGCCGCGATTAGAGAAAGCCCTCGTGCAGCAACAAAGACCAAATGCAGCCAAAAATGACAAGAAAGAAAGACAGACAATGGCTAAGTATCTTCTGATACAAAGAAAATGATTGCTTCACCTTGCTTCCTAGTGTCTTTTAGGCAATTTCATTATGTTACCTCTAACCCTAGCTAATATAAAATGAAGAGAGAATTGTAGCAAAACAGAATACTGTCACTTTTATTGTCTTTTGTGGCCACAAGATGAGGGAAGGTATTTTGCCTCCACAGTCCTCAAATAAAAATATTGAGTCTTTGAAAGTCAGCATGCTTTTCACTGAATTTATCCTGAGGATGGGTTCCAAAGGCATCGTATCAGCTAGTTGAGTCGTCAGTGGTCTTGTCATTGTCATTCTCTGTGATAAATGTTAGGTTCATTTGATTACATTCCCTCACTCTCTCTTTCCTTACTGAAAGAAAAACCTTTCTATTTATGTGGTGCTAAGGATTCTTTCATACCTCCAAGATATGGAAAGAGAAGAAAGCAAGTTGCAGAACCATGTTCCACATTCAGTGGTGTGCACTTAGGTTCCAACAGAGAGCACTGGACAGAGGAACAGCGCAGTTGAGAACTGCTGCATCTGGGGCTAGGAGGGGGAAGCAAGAGCAGCGTCAGATGGGAGAAGGGGCACATTCATGGTCTTTTCTAAATATTTCTGTGTGGTTTGAATCTTTTACAATAATAACATATTCATGTATGACTTGTGTGACTTTTTAAAGGACAATAAAACAAAACATGCATTCAGCCAAAGAGAAATGAGGCTTTTGCTTGCAATGCTACTTAAGGGCTAATTTTTGTGAAATCAACCAGTGGTCTTAGGTTCCCAGACAATTTTTTGTTTGGGTCTGTTACCCAGGAGATCGTCTTTCTAGGAGATTTTCGTTATCTTTAAATTATTTGCCTGAAAAGTTGAAGATATCAAAATATTTCCAATGTACTTAAAGTTTTAGCTTTGGGCAGCATTAACTAGAGCTGTCCAGAAATGAGAATATACTACCAAAAATTTAGACTCATGACTTTTCTTCTAGCACTTTTCCCAGAGTGAAGATATAAAAAAATGCTTTTAAGGGTCTAAGTTGAGAACTTAGGTATCACCCTTCTCCACAGCCATTTACCAAATTCTACAGGTAGCTTAAACCCTGGCTTTGGGTCCCTAAACCACCTCTTTGTTGTTGTTGTTTCCTTGATGGTTTGGTAATTATCCTGAGAGAGTTGTGCAGGGTACACTGTTGAGAGGCACAGAGGAAGAAGAGAGAAGACTCTCAGGCTGTCCTTCTTGGTCACCTTGATAAGTACAGCGTTTTCAATTTACATCAGCTCCAAAACTGCAGATCCGAGGTGTTTGTTCTTGGCCTTCCATTCTTTTTACACTTGATCCTGCCTTTTCCCCAAGTCTCAATTAATCATACGGAAATAATATTCTCAAGCTTGTAACATCGCCCAGATCTTTCAGGTACGTACCAGGTACTTATCTACCTCCAGCTGCATAGTTCACATCTTCAACCAGATAGCCCAGAAGAATGACCAACTTAAAAGGGATGAAAGTGGACTCCTCTCTCTCTACCCCAAATCTACTCTATCTCATATGAACCCAGTAGTTCCCAACCAGTGGTGGTTCTACACCCCCTAGGGATAGTTGGCAATAATATCTCAAGACAACTGTGGTAGAGGAATACTGGGCATTTGAAGGCTAGATCCAGAGATGCTATTAAACATCCTAAAATTTATAGGACCCTCTCTCCCACTACGCAGCAAGGAATATTTCACCCAAAACGTCAGTTCAGTTCAGTTCAGTCGCTCAGTCATGTCTGACTTTGCGACCCCATGAATCGCAGCATGCCAGGCCTCCCTGTCCATCACCAGCTCCCAGAGTTCACTCAGATTCATGTCCATCGAGTCTGTGATGCCATCCAGCCATCTCATCCTTTGTCATCCCCTTCTCCTCCTGCCCCCAATCCCTCCCAGCATCAAAGTCTTTTCCAATGAGTCAACTCTTCNCAAGGAGTAAGCGTCTTTTAATTTCATGGCTGCAGTCACCATCTGCAGTGATTTTGGAGCCCCCCAAAATAAAAAGTCTGCCACTGTTTCCCCATCTATTTCCCATAAAGTGATGGGACCGGATGCCATGATCTTCATTTTATGAATGTTGAGCTTTAAGCCAACTTTTTCACTCTCCTCTTTCACTTTCATCAAGAGGCTTTTTAGTTCCTCTTCACTTTCTGCCATAAGGGTGGTGTCATCTAGGGTCAAGTTTAAGAAAATATTCATTTCTGAAGTGACTGAGCAATGGTTAATTTAATGGTTAGGTCATGGAAAATGGGTTAACGACTCATAAATAAGGACAACATAATCCATCCTTAAAGTCATCCCTGTTTTCTTCTTCTCCCACTTCTGAATCTAGGTATTCACGAGTCCCATGCATTCTAGATACGATGGATCTTCATGCTGCTCCTGCCACAATCCTGACTTTGGTTCGTACTGTCTTCAGGGATACATCACTCTTTTGATTCATTTCCCCTTTCCCCATCTCCTTCCATAGTAGTCTATTCCTGCTATTTGAAGGAATTTGCCAAAAGATAAACAAAGTCATTTCAGTTCAGTCACTCAGTCATGTCCGACTCTTTGCACACCCCTTGACTGCAGCATGCCAGGCTTCCCTGTCTATCACCAAGTCCTGGAGCTTACTCAAACTCATGTCCATTGAGTCAGTGATGCAACCATCTTATCCTCTGTTGGTCCCTTCTCCTCCTGCCTTCGATCTTGCCCAGCATCAGGATCTTTTCAAATGAGTCAGTTCTTCACATCAGGTGGTCAAAGGTCATCATTTCACATGATGTACTCTGCATTTAAGTTAAATAAGCAGAGTGACAATATACAGCCTTGACATATTCCTTTCACGTCACTCTCACTTAAAAACCATCATACTGTTTTCATTGCCTGTGGATAAAATCTGAGCTGAAGGCCCAGTTCTAATTTGATCCCTTTCAGTCTCTTTAGTGCCTTGTTTTTCAAATCCCCCATCTTGGTCACCAGCTCCTTCAGTCCTCCACACATACCAATGAATTGAAGATCTAGAGAATTTATTGCCATTTTCAGCTTCTGTGCCTTTGTATGTCAGCATGGAATGCCATCTCCTTACTCTGTTTTTTCTCATTCACTCATAGGTGTTATTCAAGATGCAGCTCATATGTAAATTTTTCTGAGAATACCTTTTTCCTAACCAACCTAAGTCTACAGAGAATCCCATGCTTGTCAAAGTTCATGGTTGAAAGTAACAAAATAAGATTCTAGATAATTTAGGTCTAAAAAGAAATTGATTAAAAAGTGTAGTAACAGCTGTACTGGGTTGAGTAGTGTCTTTCAAAAATTTATGTCTTACCCAAAGACTGTAAATATGACCTCATTTGGAAATAAGGTCTTTGCAGATATAAACAAGTTAGGATGAGATCATACTTAGTTGGACTTCCCTGGTGGCTCAGATGGTAAAGAATACACATGCAGTAGGGGACACTGGGTTCATCCATGGGTCAAGAAGATCCCCTGGCGAAGGGAATGGCTACCAATTCCACTATTCTTGCCTGGATAATACCATGGATAGAAGAGCCTGGTGGGCTACAGTCCATGGGGTTGAAAAGAGTGGGACATGACTAAGCATGATGAAGCATGCATATATGCATATTCCTATAATAAAAAGGAAATTTGGACATAGACATACAAACCTACAGGGGAGAAGGCCATGTGCATGTGATGGCAAAGGGAGAGACTTAAGTGATGTGTCTCCCTAGGAACATGCCAAGAAGTCCAGGGCCTCCCAGCAACCACTGGGAACCAAGGAGAGAGGCTGGTTCCTTCAGAAGCTTCAGAAGGAACCAATCTTGTAACACCGTGATTTCGGACGTCTGGCCTGCGGAACTTGGAGATAATGACTTTCTATTGTTTAAGTCATCCAGTTTGTGGGTATTTGCTATAGCAGCTTCAGGAGATTACTTACAAAAGACCAGATACTCAACAGGAAGAATAAAAATGTGTGGTATGTATGGTGTTGCTAATTAGTCAAGGTAGAGTTAAAACCCTTCTCCAGAATGAGTTCATGAGAAAGCTGTCTCTTGACACCTGCTATTCCCACCAGCCCCACCAACCCACCAGGAACACTTCTAGTACTTCTGAACTCTACCACTTCTAGACATTTCCTATTGCATCCTGAATCTACAGCTCATTTCCAGGCACCATAAGCTCTTCCCAGCTTCCTACATGACTCTGTTCACTCTCTTAAATTGGGTGAAAGGTGCTCCTGGCAGGGACAAGCTGTACAATCTGTGGAACCCAGCACAGAATGAAAATGTGAGGTCCTTCTTCCAAAAATTACTAAGAATTTTAAGTCTGAGAGAAGAGCATTAAGCGAATTGCCAGACCCTTCTAGGCACAAGTCACACACCTATGACACTAGCCAGGGCCTTTAATCATTCTTGAGTGATATACCCACAGTCTTCACTGAGAATATTCAGAGGAATACTGTCTACTCTCCTCAATCTTTATAATGAGGAACAAGGTCCCCCTCCTCTTACATATGCATCCCTCTAAAATAGGAAAGTGATCTGATATTTGGCAACAAAAAGATAAAGTTTTCAAGGTAGAGCTTATATATATTTTATAGCACAGCATTACAACTGACTACTTTCATGTCTGTCTCCTTTGCTAAACCATTAGAAGACAAATGCTGAATTGAACAACTATAATCTTCTGTGGTCAACACTTTAAAACAGGGATGACTCACATATATGATATAAAAAAATTTCATTGTTTGATGCTTTGTCCTCTTTGCATAGATAACTTTAATCATATGAAATATCTGCATAAAGTTGTGATATTTGTGTTTATTTTATATGTACTAAATTGGCAGAAAGCACATTTTTTTAACGAATCCATTATAATGAAGATGTTACATGTATTAAAATGCAAACTATTGTCTAGGTTCTGTCTTGTAAAACATCACCCATTTGTAGGCCAAATCAGTTCCCATGTGTCCTCTCTCCTTTCTACCAACTAGTAAAGGGCTCTGTTTTCTGACCGCCCCCACATGACTCCATGTGCTCATCCAGTTTCTGTTCCAACTTTTCTAGGCAGTCCAACCTCCGGAAAGATTGGATCTCAAGACTGAATGAACTCTCCACATTCTCTTTTGAAAGATAAACATGCACTCTATAAACTTCATCGGCCTAAACAACAGAAACATCTGTTTAGGCTCATGTGCAGCTTTTTGGCTGAGTTCAGCAACGGGGAGGTTTACGAAGTGTGTTCATCATCTGTGTTCTGCAGCACCCAAACATCATCGCTGGTCAGAATGATACACTCGAGAGATTACCAAGCCTGGGAATAACTAAACTGGATAGCTATCCATAAACAATCCTGGTAATGCTATTACACTATCCTCACATCCCAGTTTTGTCTTCCATGAGAAATGATTTTAGGATATAAATAAGCATGAAATGTAAAAGATTACTTAACTAGATAGGGTCATTAGATCACTTCAATGGGCATAAATATTGAGTTATAGAACAAAGCCCAGATGAGCTTCCCAAAGGCTATTTACTCTACCCACCAATGCCTGTAGCCAGTCATTCTCACCAGATTAAAAGCCCCATATATTCTTCTCTGTAGGTTACAAGTAACATCAGAACTGTTAGCCTTAGGATTCTAGTCCTGTGGACTTGGTGACTCAACAGTGAGTGGAGAAGTATTTATTAAGTACCTACTATTTGACATAATCCATGTGAAAAATCATACAGACTCTTAACAGTCATCATCAACCTTCAAAAGTATGTGTCATTATCTCCATTTGATGAAAGGAAGAGCCAAAGCTCAAAGAGTTTCAGGGACTTAAATTCAAAAAGATAACAAATGAAATGATCAAATTACAAATGTAGAACTCTTGAATCTATATTTTCTTATTGTTGATATTTTTCTATTCTCATATGCACTATGCTGCTGCTGTAAGTCACCTCAGTCGTGTCTAACCCTGTGTGACCCCATAGACGGCAGCCCACCAGGCTCCGCCACCCCTGGGATTCTCCAGGCAAGAACACTGGAGTGGGTTGCCATTTCCTTCTCCAATGCATGAAAGTGAAACGTGAAAGTAAAGTCGGTCAGTCATGTCCGACTCTTCGCGACCCCATGGACTGCAGCCCACCAGGCTCCTCCATCCATGGGATTTTCCAGGCAAGATGTGAGTCGGGTAGTTTGAATTTGATCTTTCTAAGTCACCTGTAATTTAGTAGGAGCTAAGTTACTATATAATTTCTAACATTACAGTAAATAAAGAGCAAGTTTTGAGGAAGAAGGTACAGAAGAGACTTCCTGGAAAGAGCTAGGAGTAGATAACAAAGAGTAGCTAACAGGAAAGTATGAAACAGTTGAAGAAAATCTATCCATTTCACATTTTTAACAGGCCCAATGCTGTTCCTGTGTATCTTTCTTGG
>SJYQ01001020.1:494785-507160 GCA_006410935.1 Redunca redunca
AAAGTACAGAAGTGATTTGTTTAAACAGTGTCTTGCCGTTGTTTAGTTGCTCACTTGTGTCCAACTCTTTTGCGACCCCATGGACTGTAGTCCACCAGGCTCCTGTGTCCATGGAATGTTCCAGGCAAGAACACTGGAGTGGGTTTCCATTTCCTCCCACAGGGGATCTTCCCAACCCAGGGATGGAACTCTCTTCCAGAGTTTCCTACAGTACAGGCAGATTTTTTTTACCATTGAGCCTCAGTCTGCATTTCTTTTCTATTCTGCCTGAGGTCAAAGGACTTGATTCAGTTTCAACCTTTATATTCAGTCAGTTGTATTTCAATTTGAATCTGAATGACAGAACAAAGGCTCTGGTAGGAAAGTAGTGAATTCAGGACTTTGAATGCTCATGTTTGTTGCCAGAATCTTAAAAGTCAATCAGAGATTCTCTACAGATTTATGAAACATAATTGCAGAACACACATAAATACAAATATACACAAAGACATATGTAAATAATCTTACATATACATATATCATATTTTAAAAGTTAATACTAAGAAACACAGTGAGACTCTTGGGTGGAATATATATGTATCTTATAAAAACCAATAACATCAAGTAGAGTCATAAAAAGCTTTCATAAATGTTTGCATAAAGTAAGGTACAGAGTTTTTATTATTTTTTTCCCAAGAAAGATACACAGGAACAGGATTGGGCCTGTTAAAAATGTGAAATGGATAGATTTTCTTCAACTGTTTCATACTTTCCTGTTAGCTACTCTTTGTTATCTACTCCTAGCTCTTTCCAGGAAGTCTCTTCTGTACCTTCTTCCTCAAAACTTGCTCTTTATTTACTGTAATGTTAGAAATTATATAGTAACTTAGCTCCTACTAAATTACAGGTGACTTAGAAAGATAGATAGTTTAGACACGGTTAACAAGGGCAAGTACAGAAGGACAGTCTTAAGGGTTTAAGCACCTTGCATCCATACTGTGGGATAAACAGAAATAAAGACTTTTCCTATGATTATCAAAGGGCAGAAGCAGAAAAAAAAAAAAACAGCTGAAGAAAACATACAGGTCCAAATTCCACCCTGAGCTACAGAATTCACCTGGCAACATATGACCCAACTGGACCCTTGGGACTGGGATTTCAATTAGTTAATAAATAACCCATAAATAATCCAAAAATCCATTTATACCAACATTGCTCCGTTCTTAAGATTTTCATTTTAACTTAACATACATTTGACCAGATTTAATCTTTAGGTATTTTTTAAGAACAGTGTGACATTGTGCAAGTCCTTGCATATTTAAGAACGTGTTGTACAAAAGAAAGACAATGGTATTAAATATAATTGGGGGGTTACCACCTTGTCCTTTTGAAGTCCTATTAGGGAATTTCTTTTGTTGACCGACATTTTGTTTTGCAAAAGAACCTGATTTTGAGTGCTATTACCCTGCTGTGGTAGATGATACTCAAAACCTATCACAGCCTTCTTCAGTGCCTCTTTCAGTGCCTCTTCCTGTACTGCAAAAGATACAAATCACAATTTGCATTTTCCTAATTTTTCTGCAGCTAGGAATCCGGATTTGAGCTACATTTTACCACTTAGATGCAGGCACATAGTATCTAGACAGAGGAAGTAAGGAGAAGGCCATCTTCCTTCTATTTTGGCTATGTCTATGGCCAAGCTTGGGCCACATAGCCAAAATAGAAGGAAGATGCCTCCAAAACCCAAATGCACTGGGTTTCCTTGTAGCAACATTCAAGGATCCAGTCACCAGCTACATGAGTGTTTAACAGCAGTGTGGCAGCTTTCTCAGCCCTTCAGTGCAATTACGGCAGTATGCTATTTTTTAATTGAAATGTAATTGTATGTTAGTTTCAGGTTTACTACATAAGGATCTGACATTTATATACATTTTTAAATGATGTGGTAAGTCTAGTAACCATTTGTCTCCATACAGTTAGTTATTGCAATATTTCTGTCCATATTCCTTATGCTATATATTACATCACTGTGACTTATTTCTATAATTTATTTGTACTTCTCAATCTCCTTCACCTATTTATTCCTCCATCCACCTCCCTTCTGGCAACCACCCATTTGTTATCTGTATCTATGAGCATGTTTTCATTTTCTTGTTGTTGTTTTATTTTGTTTTATTAGATTTCAGATGTAAGTGAGATCATAAGATACTTGTTTTTCTTGAAGTCTGTGTGCTAGCATGCTCAATCGATTCAGTTGTGTCTGACTCCACGTGACCCGATGAACTATAGCCTGGCAAGCTCATCTGCCCGTGGGATTCTTCAAGGCAAGAATATTCTTCAAGGCAAGAATACTGGAGTGGGTTACCATGCCCTCTTCCAGGGGGTCTTCCAGGGATCGAACCTGTGGCGTCTTCTGCATCTTCGGCATGGCAGGAGAATCTGTTACCAGTGAGCCACCTGGGAAGCCCTTCTTTAAGTCTAGAAGATTTCAAATTGTGACCAACTGATTCTTCCCCTTCCTAATTAAGATGTGGGTGCTAGCTCCATTTCTGGCCAGTTCAGTGATGTCGTTCAGGGAGTTTTTAATTTAAAAAGGCTAACCAAGAGACTCCCTAAAGACCTTGTAACAATAATTCTTCTATTACATTCTCTTTACTTAACATAGCCAAGATGTTTTCAGTTTCTTGCAACTGGATCTTAAAACTGATACACTTTCTTAGATGCTTCTAGAAGTTTGTTCTGTTGTTGTTTTTCTTGTAACTTTCTGTAATCTGAGAAGAGATTTTATCACTTTATGCTTATAGCTATGGTCCTATTAACACAATTTCAATGGCACCATCCTCAAAATATTTGATCACAATTGTACAATCTTTCACAGGATTCTTATCCCCCAAGTGTATCCAGAATTCTTCAGTGTGCTTCTGTATATCTATGAATCACCCTTAGTATTTACTGCTGGATTAGCTCAGTTAGAAATTCTCAACTCCACGACTCATTTGTACCACAGGGATGTCACTTACAGCTGGAATTCTGTTCATAGCACTCAAGCCACCCAGTTATCATTGCCCAGGAGCAGGATAAAATTAACAACTACAATGTATCTTTTTACCTCCGTGCCTTTTAAGCTAAAACTCAGTCACTTTAAAATGCTGGAAATCTACAGAAATGTGATGCCATGAATTTGGTACCCCATGAAACTATAACAGGAGAGCTGGAATTCAACTGTTTTGATCCCAGAAATCCATGTCTTGATTCCTACAAGCTACATGTGCTGCAGTGAAGAGGGACATGCTTGAAGTGTTCCAGAATCCCATGATGGGGCTCTTACAACTCTGCTAGGCCAACACAGAACTCCTGGTGGACTGGACGATTTCTAGCAGTGGCCTCCACAGGAGACTGAGAAACATGCCCCAGTGTTCTAAAGAGTACAGTTAGTCACACAGCGCTTTCATTGGTCTCTTCTCTACCTGCTTTTGTCCAACAGCCATCTGATTCATTTACAGAAAGGATTACAGTATCTTCTTATCTTGACAAATCCCTGGAAGTGCCTTAACTGTGCAAAGAAATGTTCAAAGAAAGATAATTGGGAAGGCACATAGCCTAATCTTAACCCACTGAGAGCTTTTAAGTTTCACCTTGAGTCTAATTAGAACACATTGTTCCAACTTTAGTTTAAAAAATGTTGCCAGTTTTCTTATAGAACTAGATTCTTTACAGTAATTTTACTTGGAACATAGACCAGAAGTATTTTTCTTAATATCTGTTTTGCTTCTGTTTCATTTTTATTTCTACTTTAGAAATGAAAGTTACTCAAAAGTTAGATAGTTATTAAGCCTCCTGTATTCATTCAGTTCAGTTCAGTTCAGTCGCTCAGTCGTCTCCGACTGTTTGACCCCGTGAATCGCAGTATGCCAGGCCTCCCTGTCCATCACCATCTCCCAGAGTTCACTCAAACTCATGTCCATCGAGTTGGTGATGCCATCCAGACATTTCATCCTCTGTTGTCCCCTTCTCCTCCTGCCCCCAATCCCTCCCAGCATCAGAGTCTTTTCCAATGAGTCAACACTTGGCATGAGGTGGCCAAAGTACTGGAGTTTCAGCTTTAGCATCATTCCTTCCAAAGAACACCCAGGGCTGATCTCCATTAGAATGGACTGGTTGGACCTCCTTGCAGTCCAAGGGACTCTCAAGAGTCTTTTCCAACACCACAGTTCAAAAGCATTAATTCTGCGGCGCTCAGCTTTCTTCACAGTCCAACTCTCACATCCATATACGACCACTGGAAAAACCATAGCCTTGACTAGACGGACATTTGTTGGCAAAGTAATGTCTCTGCTTTTCAATATGCTATCTAGGTTGGTCATAAACTTTCCTTCCAAGGAGTAAGCATCTTTTAACTTCACGGCTGCAATCACCATCTGCAGTGATTTTGGAGCCCCAAAAATAAAGGCTGACACTGTTTCCACTCTTTCCCCATCTATTTCCCATGAAGTGATGGGACCAGATGCCATGATCTTCATTTTCTGAATGTTGAGCTTTAAGCCAACTTTTTCACTCTCCTCTTTCACTTTCATCAAGAGGCTTTTTAGTTCTTCTTTACTTTCTGCCATAAGGGTGGTGTCATCTGCATATCTGAGGTTATTGATATTGCTCCCAGCAATCTTGATTCCAGCTTGTGTTTCTTCCAGCCCAGCGGTTCTCATGATGTACTCTGCATAGAAGTTAAATAAGCAGGGTGACAATATACAGCCTTGATGTACTCCTCTTCCTATTTGGAACCAGTCTGTTGTTCCATGTTCTTTTGATCAGCAGTTGCCTATTTCTTCTTCCATTTTATTTTCTATCATTCTGGATCCTCATATTTAAGTTGACCGTCTTATAAGTGCCATATAACTATCGTTTGTAGTCTTCTACTTGGAGTACTCAGTTCATTTCTTTTTAATATTATTGCTGAAGCTANCTTTAAAAATTCCTGTACTATTTTAAGTTATGTATAAAATACTATAGAAAGAAAAAGAATTGCATTAACTCTGAAAACATATTTAACACAAATTAAATCATACCTCTAGACTCAGCAATTACTATTTATTCCTATTGTATCAACACAGATATGAGGCAAAGGGCAAATAAGTAAATGACTTGATATAGTGACCAAGTGTCTGAATCAAAATTCAGTTCAGATCAGTTCAGTTCAGTTGCTCAGTCGTCTCCGACTCTTTGCGACCCCATGAATTGCAGCACGCCAGGCCTCCCTGTCCATCACCAACTCCCGAAGTTCACTCAAACTCACGTCCATCGAGTCAGTGATGCCATCCAGCCATCTCATCCTCTGTCGTCCCCTTCTCCTGACCCCAGTCCCTCCCAGCATCAGAGTCTTTTCCAAAGAGTCAACCTTTTGCATGAGATGGCCAAAGTACTGGAGTTTCAGCTTTAGCACCATTCCTTCCAAAGAACACCCAGGACTGATCTCCATTAGAATGGACTGGCTGGATCTCCTTGCAGTCCAAGGGACTCTCAAGAGTCTTCTCCAACACCACAGTTCAAAAGCATCGATTCTTCGGCACTCAATTTTCTTCACAGTCAACTCTCACATCCGTACATGACGGCTAGAAAAACCATAGCCCTTAAAATCCCTGAATTTTGGACTCACTATGAGTCCAAAATTTGTGAATTATGGATAAACGCAGAAAACCAGCTTGATTTATTCCATGTGAGACCTACTTTACCTTGAACAATTTCTTGAGTCTGTGTTGTGAAGATGATCTTCAGAGTGGCACGGTGGCGACTTCTACCCAACTCCAGTAGGTAGATGTCCCTTAGTGATTTTATGGTTTTTATTGTTCTGTTGATTTTGTTTTGCAAATAAAAGAAAACCAACTTCTCCAACTAACCACAGCAAGAATAGAGTTTATGTCTTTGCAGCCAAAGGAGCTCTCTTCTCTGCCATTCTCTGCTTGTTGATTTAATTCTCCAAGACTGTTATCTTCTATGAGTCTGGAAACATGTTCCATGTTTCAAATGCCTATTATGACCAAGAGAAGCTGAATCTAGTTTTTTCTTTTCCTAAGAAAGGACTTTGAAAGGTGTAGATTTAATTACATTCTAACCTCTGTGTCAACTAGCAGAATGCATTCACTAGAACCAGATAATTGAAATGGGTAAAAAGTGTTGTTGTTTTTTTCTTCCCCAGAAGAAAGTTGCTGTTCCCAGAAACAAAGAAGAGTGTGCTGTTGTAGAGTAAATTTTCTCTCACACTCTGCCCCCCACAAAAGATATGTTGAAGTCCTAACATCCAGAATGTCAGAATGTGACCTTATTTGGAAATAGGGTGATATAGATACAATTGGCTAACATGAGGTCATACAGGAGTAGCCTGGCCCCCAATCCAATATGACTGGTGTATTTATATAACAATGACTGTGTGAGGACAGAGAGACACCACAAGGAGAATATCATGTGAGCACAAAAGCAGACATTAGAGCTGTGCAGCTTCAAGCTAAGGAACACCAAAGATCACCAGGAATCCACCAGAAGCTAGGAAGAGGCAAGGAAGCATTCTACCCTTTGGGTTTGAATGGAGCATGAACCTACCAACGCCTTGATTTCAGACTTCTAGCCACTGTAACTGAGACAATAAGTTTCTGTTGTTTTAGCCACTCAGTGTATGGCACCTTGTTTTAGTGGCTTAGGAAGTGAATACAGATCCTGAATATCTCGTTTCACTGCTATCTTAGGAATAGGGTTGGATGCAGGGATCCTAGAAAGACAGGTGAATGCAGCTCACAATTTCCAAAACAGTGCATCCCTCGGGAGTAATATATTGAGGTCTACACAATGGCCAGAAACCACTTGGATTACTGGGGGATATTCAAAAGAAACAAGAGGAATGATCAGGGAATGTTAATGGAATACACTGAATTAAAACATAATGCCAAGTTATATGAGAGGATTCGTAACCTTTTTCTGTTTCAAAAATTGACCTCAGTTTCAGTTTTTACTTCTAGTACATGCTTTTATTATAAATAGAAAATTATTTAAACATTTATACAGGATTTTTATGTGCAAGAGTAACTTCTACATTTAAAAATTTTCCTTTTAAAGCTCAGCAAACAACCTATAAAATGTTGGGAAATCTATTCACTCCTTACAGACCATTTCTTCCTGAACAACTTTCTCTAATTTCAGAAAAGATCATTACTACTTCTTTGCTATATCAAGAGAGAAGTGAAACCTTTTTTTAAAGGCAGATAGTTTTACTGTTGCATATTTGACCAACTTTGTCAGTAAAGCATCCTTTAGTGAGTAAAATAACCACCATTATTTGTTCCTTTGGGTTATGCCATTAGAAATACAACTTTTTAAAAGGCTGTGCTTTCTGGAGGAGTAATATGTCAGCCAAGTTAGCAATTAAACTTCCAATTTCAACGGAAAGAATTATCTGATTTATTTATATGCTTATTTAAACTACACTCTTTTTTATTACAGAAGAGATTTTTAAGTGGTTGAGCAACGTCCAGTCCATTTCTACCACTGACTAGTTATATGAATTTTAATTATACCTTAGATTCTCCATCTTCAAATTGGGGAAAATGAGCCCTTATTAGAGAATGCTTTCGAAAATTAAAAGGAAAATTTTATATCAATGTTTGTCATAAACAGTAAGTGCTACCTACATGCTCATTGCTAAGATTTGTTTTCCTATCTGAGATCAGAAATATAAAGAGATGAGACCCACATGTGCTTTTGGAAAGGAGCTGGGGTGGGGTGCTGGGTACTGATCAGCTTGGTGAAGCTCACATGGAGAGCCCTGATACCAAGGAAACAAATGAAAGGATGAGGAGAGACACAGTGACGGCCAAGGAGGAAGTTTAAAAATGAACTTAAAGTGATACAGCCACTTTGAAAGACTGTTTGGTACATCTTACAAAGCTAAATGCTGTTTTACTACATATACTCCAGCAATCATGCGGGAATAAGCAAATGAATGTCAATACTAGCTGATGGTTACTAATCAAACTTACTGCGGGAATCATTTCACAATCTTGTATAAGTCAAGTCATTATGCAGCACCCTTAAAACTTACACATCTGTTATATGCCAATTACAATCTCAGTAAAACTGAAAAAGAAGGACAACATGTTCACACAAAAACCTGCACATGGACGTTTATAAAAAGCTTTATTTACAATCGCCAAAACTTGGAAGCAATCAAGATACCCTTCAATAGATGAATCAATAAATAACCTGTGGTACATCCAGACAATGAGATAGTATTCAGTGATAAAAAGAAATGAGCGATTAAGTCGCGAAAAGACTTGGAGGAAACTGAAATGCACATTGCTATGTAAAAGAAGTTCATATGAAAAGGCTACTTACTGTATGATCCCGACTATATGACATTCTAGAAAAAAAAACAGAACTGTGGAGACCAGGGGAAAGAGAGCAGGTTGCGTAGGTACAACACAGGAGATTTTTAGAGTAGTAAAACTATTTTGCATAATATGGTAATGATGGATACATAACATTATCAAAACCTGTCAAACTATAAAACACAAAGAGTGAATCCCAATATAAACCGAGCAGTTCACCAGGCTCCACTGTCCATGGAATTCTCCAGACAAGAATACTGGAGTGAGTAGCCATTCCTTTCTCCAGGGGATCTTCCCAACCGAGGGATCAAATCAAATCTGGGTCTTTTGCATTGCAGGCAGATTCTTTATCATCTGAGCACCAGGAAGCCCAATATATTACTATTGACTCATCAATGGTAACAAATGTGCTCCACTAGTGTAAGATGTTAATAACAGGGAAAGCTATGGAGAGAGTAGAGGGATTCTCTGTGCTTCCTGCTCATTTCTTTTTTTCTCTAAATAAGGTCTGTTAATCTAAAACAAAACAAACTCAGTAACCTCACAACGAGAACATGTCATATCCTAGTTACCATTTGATGTTGCCTTTGAGACTTTGCATAGAGTCACAGGATAATATCTATAGCAGCACTTTTGTTTATTAAATATATTTTCTAATCTTGTTCCAAACAGGACTTAAGTAAGCTGGATAAAAAGGCCTGGGCACCAGTGCTGTGAGGTTTCCCAGGTGGCGCTAGTGGTAAAGAATCCACCTGCCAAATAAGAGACTCAGATTCCATCCCGGGGTCGGGAAGATCCCCTGGAGGAGGAAATGGCAACCCACTCCAATGTTCTTGTCTGGAGAATCATGTCCACGGGATCATGGACAGAGGAGCCTGATGGGTTACAGGCCATAGAGTTGCAAAAGGTCAAACACGACTGAAGTGACTTAGCACACACCAGTGCTGCCATGGGTAAATACCTGTGCAAGCTCTGAAGCCAAGGTGGGCCAGTTAGGCTGCTGGTCCATTGCTCCAGATGGTCTCTGGGCCAATGGCACTAAGGTCACCACAAAGTGCCCCTGCATTTGCTCCCTTTTGTAGACAGGCTGCCTGAAGCCCTGTAGGTATTTAATATACAAATTATCTGACCTCAGAAATGTGTCAAGCATTTCATCCCCATAATTCAAGTCTAAGAAATGTCTTCTTGAGAAGCCACTTTCATTACTGCAGTCACCCAGGGCATTTGTGAGCAGCTTTAGATATTTCTGTTCAGAGAAAAGGTCTCATTCTTGTCTACTTTAGAATATTTACTCTTTCATATGCTTCATCTTCAAGTCTCTTTGCTTTAGTTCATTCATTTCTCTTTAATAACACCATTTGGTCTTTGATTCTTATAAAATTGCCAATCTAAGGAATATGGTCCAACAAATACAAAGCTCTAAACTGAACTTCTCTTCCCTTCAGACTCACAGATAGTGTATAGGGGGAGATGAATGCTCTCGTAACAGTTTCCAGCTTCCTCTTTTCCTTAATAAAGCAGTGAATTGAGCCCCAAAGAAACTCTGCAAAGCCTAGGACATCAAGATCACCAATGGAAGCAAAGAAGAGGCAAGGAAAGATTCTCCCTACAGGCTTGAAGGGAGCATGAACCTACCAATAGGGAGCATGAACCAGCCCTTGCTAGGTGGGCTCTGAATCTATCTCAAAAAAAAAAAAAAAAAAAAGGAAAAAGCATAATCTCTGACTTATCACATACATTTCAGCCACTGGCAAAACCTACCTTTTCTTTTGGAGAAGTAACTGTGTGATAAACCATATCTAGAGATGACCCAGAGTCCACTCTTCTAACAGGTTTAATTATCTAAACTAGTATTTACCAAAATATAATGTACATACCACTCTTGGTGTGAAAAGATGTGATGTTATACATGAATAATAGTAGTACATGATAGTTATGCATTTATTTCATTGTGCTTTATAAAGTATAACTATCACATTAAATACATGGTTTTATGGATATTATAGCATGGAAATGAGAGGGGAGAGACTATTGTTAAAGATGATATAGGTGATACATAGCTAAGCAAAATTATTTTTGCTGTTTAGTCGCTAAGCTGTGTCCAACTCTTTGCAACTCCATGAACTGCAGCACACCAGGCTTCCCTGTCCTTTACTATCTCCCAGAGTCTGCTTAAACTCATGTCCACTGAGTCAGTGATGCCATCCAACCATGTTATCCTCTGTTGCGCCCTTCTCCTTTTGCCCTCAATATAGACAGGCAAATTCAGATAATAAGGCTTGAGAAACACAACTTTTAACAAGCAAAAAGGACACATGAAATTTTCCTAATAAATTACAGTCATAACTGACTCTTTCGCTTTTAAAAAATAAATCTAACCAAGGGAAATGAAAGGCAAGGAGAATCTAAAAGTGTTGGGATTAAGTCCAGGTAATTCGTAAAGTTTGTTGGTTATGTCAGTCTTTCTAATCAAACTTTCCTTCAAAGTTGGGTCATGGCTTTAAGTTTAAAATTCTCTGTAAGACATCCATTCTTATGCCTAGACTTCCAAAAAAGATTACAAGTCCATTTTTACGTGTCATAATATTTCCCATTTAACATTGCCAAGACAAACTTCAGGGTTGACTCCCAAATCTACTTTTTTTTTTTTTTTTAACTTTTTGCCCCAGTTAATGGTTATCTTTAGCCAACCAAGTAGAAAATCTTTCATGCTCGTGAATATTCATGGCCTATTACTTCTACCTCTTAAATAACTTCCAGACAAATTCACTTCTACTCATTGATATTATGCTTTTCTAGGTCTTATTATCTCTTTCCTCTTCGGGTCCAATTTTCACATCTCTTTCTCCAAGGAAATTTCCCTTCCACTGAGTGCCTTCAGATGTTTCCCTAAAGCACTCATTTCTTATCACACTCAATTATAATTTTCTGTTAATTTGCCTCATTGTCTTTATTAGACCAAAGAACTGCTGAATCTATCAACCTTAATCATTGCTGTATCCCCATCAATTGGTAACACAGATATTTAATAACTATTTTTGAATGAATAAAAAACATGAAATGAAATAAAGTAAAATAAAATGACTAATGGATTATTTCAACAGTTTGTAACCAGTTTATCTCAAAATTTGGCATCTCTTAGTCCATTATCTGTAGCTAGAATTCTTGATGTAAAATACAACCTAATGACCATGGTGTTATTTTAAACTTTTGGGTTGAAGGTTATGTAAAATGAACTTAAGCTCACTGAAAAAAATTTTAAAAGAGGAATTAACTTCAAGGATTGTAGCCACCAGTGTCAGTTCTCTTGCCCATACTTCCTTGGATCAGTACCTGTCACCCACCAGGGGCTCCTGGTGGGCCCCTGTTCTCAACAGCCAGACCTAGAAGCTTCTCTCAGCTATAGGCACAGAAAACTAGAATTCTCTCAACAGTGGGGTCTTCTCAGGGAGGGTTCTTCTTTTTCCTCTTTTTTTGGCCATATCATGTGGCATGTGGGATCTTAATTCCCTGACGAGGGATGGAACCCAGATTAGAAGCTCAGAGTCTTAATCACTGGACCATCAAAGAAGGCCCCAATTCAGTTCTTAACAAATGACTGACAGATACAGTGGTAGAAACATCTGGGGCTCCCTGCACCTTTGACTGTGAAAACTCCAGAGGAATGACGGACAGTGCCCATAGGATTGCCCTGAGGTGTTGAGCCTGAGTTCCCCCTCCATTGGGTTTGTCTACACACTGCACCCCCTTTTGTTCCCTGATCCCATTTATTCTACTTTCTTATTTTTCTGGGAATGCTTCTAAAATACTTGTCTCATGACTCTATATTTTAAGGTCTGCATCTAGGAATCCAAACTGAGATAAGAATGCATGCTGTCTAGAGGACCCAAAACTAGAAAAGTGTTCAAGTTTTTTTTTTTTTTAATTTATTTATTTTAATTGGAGGCTAATTACTTTACAATATTGTAGTGGTTTTGCCACACATTGACATGAATCAGCCATGGGTGTACATGTGTCCCCCATCCTC
>SJYQ01001020.1:511111-551746 GCA_006410935.1 Redunca redunca
TTTAAGTCAACTTTTTAATTCTCCTCTTTCACTTTCATCAAGAGGCTCTTTGGTTCTTCACTTTCTGCCATAAGGGTGGTGTCATCTGCATATCTGAGGTTATTGATATTTCTCCAAGCAATCTTGTTTCCAGCTTGTGTTTCTTCCAGTCCAGGGTTTCTCATGACGTACTCTGCATAGAAGTTAAATAAGCAGGGTGACAGTATACAGCCTTGATGTACTCCTTTTCCTATTTGGAACCAGTCTGTTTTTCCATGTCCAGTTCTAACTGTTGCTTCCTGACCTGCATACAGATTTCTCAAGAGGCAAGTAAGGTGGTCTGGTATTCCCATCTCTTTCAGAATTTTCCACAGGTTATTGTGATCCACACAGTCAAAGGCTTTGGCATAGTCAATAAAGCAGAAATAGATGTTTTTCTGGAACTCTCTAGCTTTTTCCATGATCCAGTGGATGTTGGCAATTTAATCTCTGGTTCCTCTGCCTTTTCTAAAACCAGCTTGAACATCAGGGAGTTCACGGTTCACGTATTGCTGAAGCCTGGCTTGGAGAATTTTGAGCATTACTTTACTAGCATGTGAGATGAGTGCAATTGTGCGGTAGTTTGAGCATTTTTTTTGCATTTCCTTTCTTTAGGATTGGAATGAAAACTGACCTTTTCCAGTCCTGTGGCCACTGCTGAGTTTTCCAACCTTGCTGGCATATTGAGTGCAGCACTTTCACGGCATCATCTTTCAGGATTTGAAAGAGCTCAACTGGAATTCCATCACCTCTACTAGCTTTGTTCATAGTGATGCTTTCTAAGGCCCACTTGACTTCACATTCCAAGATGTCTGGCTCTAGATTAGTGATCACATCATCATGATTATCTGGGTCATGAAGATCATTTTTGTACAGTTCTTCCATGTATTCTTGCCACCTCTTGTTAAGATCTTCTGCTTCTGTTAGGTCCATACCATTTCTGTCCTTTATTGAGCCCAACAAAGTGCTTAATAGTCCTATCGGACTCTTTGGGATCCCATGGATTGTAGCCCACCAGGCTCCTGTGTCCATGGGATTCTCCAGGCAAGAGTGGTGGAGTGGGGTACCATTCCCTTCTCCAGGACATAGATACACAGTAGATTTTTTTAATGAAGAGAGGAAGAGAAGAAAGAAGCTTGCAAGAACCAAAGCATAGACCAGAAGTTTACATGATCAGATTTGCATTTTTAACAGATTACTCTGACAGCATTGGGGAGAATAAATTTGAAAAAGGGATGTATTTTTAAAATTTTGTTTAACATTGGAAGGCTTAGTTGCTGGAACAGATAATTAGGAACTCCTCCCTATCTTAATCCAGTTTTCTGATAAGCCCCACCTGGCATGTGTCTGAGTGGTGACATAACAGAATTCCACCCCTTCTTTATCTTGTAAAAATATACTCCAAGATACCATCTACCAGATAATGTAGTGTACCTTGTAGAGCCTTCCTGTGATAGTTCAGTTCAGTTTCTCTCAAAATCTAAGTAAGGAAAGCCCCAGCCGTATACAACAGGTGTACACTTCACTATCTGATACTGTATAATACTGGGTTGGCCAAATCGTTCATTTGGATATTCCTGTAAGCTCCTACCCAATACATTGCTTGCTTGTCTGTATGCTCAATCATGTCTGACTCTTTGTGACCCCATGGACGGTAGCTGGCCAGCCTCCTCTCTCCATGGAATTTTCCAGGCAAGAATACTGGAGCAGGTTGCCATTTCCTACTACAGGGGACGTTCCCAACCCAGGGATTGAACCTGCATCTCTTGTGTCTCCTGCATTGTTTAGGTGGATTCTTTTCCACTGGGCCACCTGGGAAGTCCCTCCCAATACATAATTTGGAATCTTTCAAGAGATGTTTCAGGAGTATTAACTTTTCCCAATTAGCATGTGAATCAGAGATTATGCCTTCTAATTTAAATTCTCTTGTATCCATAGTAATGCCTAACAGAATGCTAAAGCACACTCATTCCATTGCGTACAATTGTAAACTGAAAAACATATAATCAAATAATGTGCAAGCAAATGTAGAACTATGAAATAAATCAAGTTGGTTATTTGAACAGAGATGAAAAACAATAGTCATGCTAGAAAAGAAGGATTACTTCAAATTCTTCATGCTACTTAATCCCAGTCTCTGGAGACTAAACTCATCTTTTGGCAGCACAAATACACTGAAAAAATTGTAACGAACAGACTCACATATCTTATTAATTAATTACAGTTGCATAAGCTCTTACCGGTCCAGCCACCTCTTGTTTGATTTTCTGGCAGGCCTTTGCAGTACAGAAAAATGATGCTTTACTTAAAAATGGGTTTCTTTGAGGTCATTACTATTGTTCTCACTTTACAAATAAGAATTAGGCCTAGAGTTATCAAGTGTCCTCCTATAATGGGGTAGAGAGTTGATATCAGGTTTGTTGTTGAGTGTTATTTAGTCACTCAGTCATGTCTGACTCTTTGCAACCCCATGGACCATAGCCTATCAGGCTCTTCTGTCTGTGGGGCTCTCCAGACAAGAATACTAGAGTTGATAGCCATTTCCTCCTCCAAGGGATTTTCCTTACCCAGGGATCAAACCCAGGTCTCCTGCATTGTAAGCAGATTCTTTACTGTCTGAGCTACCAGGGAAGCCCAGGGGCGGACATTTTCATCATCCAAGCCTGTGCCTCCTTTCCAGAAATCAAGTTCAGCAGAGACATGCCTTATGTGAACTCACACCTGTAGCACATGAAGTCACAAACCAGGTTAAGGGGGGACTCTAAGCAAGAGAAGTTCCAAAGTCTCAAGTTCAAGAAAACAGAAGACAACTATCAGATTAAAGTTGAGGGGCCTCTGGATCTGTTTCCTTATTTATAAAATGTAGATGATAAGAGATTTAGTGATTAAAGCAAAGGCTAAGTGTAAAACATTTAAAATAAAGCCCTGATCAATAATTCTGAGCTATTATGTCAACCACAGGACCGGCAAGATTGAAGAAATGGGATCCAGAAGTTAAAGCTGGAAAGGTTCCCAGAAGCAAGATTTGTATATAGAGAAAGAGCCTGAAGTAACAAAAGGCAGTTCGGGTGATAGAGGGGAAAAAAATAATGAAAAGAGTATATTATTTCACAAAGTCAGAACAAAGATGAGAACAGTCTTCCCTCCCTGCCCTTCTGACTTCTCCCCACACATCTCAAAGTTCATTGTCAAACCCTTCTTGAAAAGTTACCTATCCCTAGACAGTGAATATTAACAGAAAGAGAAATTCTGGTAAACTTTCTGATAAAAGCTGATGTTGAGTGATCACTTCCAATCAGAAATTTCAAGATCCAGTTCAAGATTCACCGTGTTTCCTTTTCCCTCTGTGATGACCATGGAAACTTGGGTGACAACAGAGCCCCCGGGGAGCCTGGGTCCTTGAGTGACAATGATGAGCAAAGCCCCCGAAGACTACATTGTTCCTGCAGTATAGACCAGAAACCACTTCTGTTGTTGTTAGCCACTGAGATTTGGGATTGTTTGTTACTGCAGAATATTCTAGCCCAGTGGTTCTCAAAGGGTAGCTTGCATCAGAAGCATTCTTTTGGAAACTTATTAGAAATGCAAATTATTGGGTATCATCCTAGACCTACTGAATCGGAAACCTTGGGGTTGGCACCAGACATACTGTAGCCTCTAGGTGATTCTCAATCATGGTAAAGTTTAAGAGTACTGATCCAGTCTGTCTTCCCTGCTACAAGCTACCTAGTAGGAAAGGAAATGGAGAAGGAAATGGCAACCCATTCCAGTATTCTTGCCTGGGAAATCCCATGAACAGAGAAGGCTGGCAGGCTACAGTCCATGAGGTCAAAAAGAGCCAGACATGACTGAGCAACTAACACTTTCAGGAATGGAAAGTTCAATCATTCCAGGCCTTTACATGAGAGGAAAGAGGTAACATGACCAAAATCATATGAGTAAGTGGCAGAACCTAAATGTGGGAATAGCAATCAGGATTCAAATGTCAGACTCATAACCATTTTGCTCTCTCTACTGGCTATGGCATAGTAATTGACTTCATTAGAAATTTTAACTTGAGTAACCAAAGAACAGATTGTTTAGCATATGGAACTCTGCTCAATGTCATGGGGCAGCCTGGCTGGGAGTGGAGTTTGTGGGAGAATGGCTACAGTATATGTATGGCTGAGTACCTTTGCTGTTTATCTGAAAGTATCACAGGATTAATAGGCTATGCGTGCTGTGCTTAGTCGCTCAGTCATGTCCAACTTTTTGCAACCCCATGGACTACAGCCCACCAGGCTCCTCTGTCCTTGGGGATTCTCCAGGCAAGAATACTGGAGTGGGTTGCCATGCCTTCCTCCAGGGAATCAGTTATACCCCAATATGAAATAAAAAGTTAAAAAAAAAATGTCTAACCTGAAAAGGTTAAAAGACTTTATCATAAAATTTTTTTAATTTTGCATTTTATTACTACAAATATTTAGATTCACTATGGCTAAAAAAATAATGGCATCTAGAAAATTATGACAAAGGATATTTGACTTACTTTAAGAAATAAATTATTATGGTCTGTAAAGTCAGTGAGTTGAAGTTTGTGGGCAAATAAATTCCCAAAGGGGTTACAAAGAATTTACTAAGGTTAGATGCTATTCTGGCAGCTTTGTGTGCCTCAAGTTTTTGAAGCGATTTTAAAGCTGTCTAGGATTCTTGTTGGGAGAATCCCATGGACAGAGGAGCTTGGCAGGCTACAGTTCATGGGATCACAAAGAGTCCAACATGATTGAGTGACTAACATTTTCACTTTTAACACTAAAGCTGTCCATCCTTGGGATTATTGCCCCAGGGTCTCCCAGAAGAAGCCTAAACCTACAGTTCTAAGAGGCCAAGAGAGCTTCCCAGGTAGCTCAGTGGTAAAGAATCCTCCTGCCAATCCAAGAGATGAAGGAGACACAGGTTCAATCCCTGGGTCGGGAAGATCCCCTGGAGGAGGAAAGGCAGCCCACCACAGTATTCTTGCCTGGAGAATCCCATGGACAGAGGAGCCTGGTGGGCTACCGTCCATGAGGTCACAGAGTCAGACATGACAGCAAATGAGCAGTCGTGTGTATGCGCGTGCGCACACACACACACACACACACACACACACGGAGGCCAATACAGATAAAGAGGTGTGAGTGAGGGTAGAGAGATGTAGGAGATGAGGTCAGAAATACAACAGGAGTCAGACTGAATTGCTACAGGATCTTATAGGCTATGGTAAATTTTTCAGTTTTTACTCTGGTCAAGTGTTAATATGTGTTCCATGAAAAAAAAAAAAAAAGATTCTGTGATCAGAAAATCATGGATTAAGTAAAGTTAAGTCAGTTTCTCTACGCTAAAATTTTTCATAGTAATGGGCATAGCTGTTACCTTGCTAATAAGTTCAAGCAGTTGAAAAGCTGTGGGTGTGTGCTATGGAGTGGATAATGAAAACAGCTGACCATAGTTGCGAACAGAGAAGGCAGATGAGATGTGATCAGATCAGAAATAACGAAGTGAGTTAACACTTAAAATTTAAACTACACAAAAGAGAGCTGGGTGGATTCCAAGATGGCAGAGTAGAAGGATGTGCGCTTATCTTCTCCTGCAAGAACTCCAAATTTGCAACTCACTGTTGAACAAGCAGGCTTCCCTGGTGGCTCAGATGGTAAAGCCTCTCTCTGCAATACAGGAGACCTGGGTTCGATCCCTGGGTTGGGAAGATCCCCTGGAGAAGGAAATGGCAGCCCACTCCAGTATTCTTGCCTGGAAAATCCCATGGACAGCGAAGCTTGGTAGGCTACTGTCCATGGGTAACAAAGAGTTGGACAGGAGAAAGTTGGATCCCACCAAAAAAAGATACCTCACGTCCAAGAGCAAAGGAGAAGCCCCAACAAGACAGAAGGAGGGGAAAAATCACATTTAGACTCAAACCCCATAACTGCCAGAGATGCTCGGAGGGCTCAAACAAAACCTTGTGCACACCAGGACATCCTTGCCAACATCCCTTGGATTATAGAAAAAGCAAAAGAATTAAAAAAAAAAAAATCTACTTCTGCTTCATTGACTATCCTAAAGGTTTTGACTCTGTTGATCACAACAAACTGTGGAAAATTCTTTAAAAAATGGGAATACCAGACCACCTTACCTGCCTCCTGAGATATCTGTATGCCGGTCAAGAAGCAACAGTTAGAACCGGACATGGAACAATGGACTGGTTCCACGTCAAGGTTATATGTTGTTACCCTGCTTATTTAACTTATATGAAGACTACATCATGCAAAATGCCAGGCTGGATGAAGCAAAAGCTGGAATCAAGATTGCTGGGAGAGATATCAATAACCTCAGATACACAGATGACACCACCTTTATGGCAGAAAGTGAAGAGGAACTAAACAGCCTCTTGATGAAAGTGAATGAGGAGAGTGAAAAAGCTGGCTTAAAACTCAACATTCAAAAAACTAAGAAAATGGCATCTGGACCCATCACTTCATGGTAAATAGATGGGGTGGGGGAAAAATGGAAACCGTGAGAGGCTTTATTTTCTAGGGCTCCAAAATTGCTGCAGATGGTGACAGCAGCCATGAAATTAAAAGACGATTACTCCTTGGAAAAAAAGCTGTGACCAACCTAGACAGCATATTAAAAAGCAGAGACATTACTTTGCCAACACAGGTCCATCTAGTCAAAGCTATGGTTTTTCCAGTAGTCATGTATGGATGTGAGAAAGCTGAAGCGGGGAAGAATTGATGCTTTTGAACTGTGGTGTTGGAAGAAGACTCTTGAGAGTCCCTTGGACTGAAAAGAGATCAACCAGTCAATCCTGAAGGAGATCAGTCCTGAATATTCACTGGAAGGACTGATGGTGAAGCTGAAGCTCCAATTCTTTGGCCACCTGATGCGAAGAACTGACTCACTGGAAAAGATCCTGATGCTGGGAAAGATTGAAGGCAGGAGAAGAAGGGGATGACAGAGGATGAGATGGTTGGAGGGCATCACCAACTCGATAGACACGAGTTTGAGTAAGCTCCAGGAGTTGGTGATGGACAGGGAAGCCTGGTGTGCTGTAGTCCATGGGGTTGCAGAGTCAGACATGACTAAGTGACTGAACTGAACTGAACTGAAAAGAGAGATGAGTTTAGATCTCAGGCAAAACTTCACAAATAAATATATAAATTTGAGAATTAAATCTAAATTTTTATGATGTCTATGAGTATGTTACTCATGTTTAAAAAAGAGCAAAGGATCATCTATTACATTTACAGAAGGAATATCAGGGTCTGAACTTCCTATCTGACTTATTTCCTATTTGATTTGCATTATGTATATCCCTTGAAGAATTGCTCTTTTCTCTTGATCAGTCATGTAGATGTACAAACTGACTCCAACATTTATTTCTCAACCTATTTTCTTTTATATTATGCAGTAACTTCATATTTGGACTTACTGAATTTTACCAACAAATGCAAGAAAGCAGGTAGAAATACATAAAGGAGGGAGGATGGGATGGACAAAAGGAAAGGAAAGAAGAAAAGAAGAGAGAGAGTATGTTCACTTACTTTTCTTCTTTGAAGATTACGGTGCTTCTGTTTTATATCATCATTTTTTTTCCAGACTAACTAATGTGACAAAAGCAATATATCCAAGAGATGACTCACCTTTCCAAAATATTGAGAGATAATTTAACTCACATCTCAAAAATCACCTTCATTTTCCCTGGCTTTTTTTTTTTTTTTTTTAATCTGGAAACAAAAAAACTGAATACTTTGGTAATTGAGTAACTTGGATTTTTGCTTAGCTTAATGGCAAATTTGAGCTAACATACCAAATTAGCAAGATGAATCATAGTTACTGTTCCCTATCCAGACTTATTAAATTCCTACTATACAGTCACTTGAAGTCTCTTTCATGGAAATGTGTCTACCTTCCAAAGACCGTATGCTATACTCTGAACAGTACCTTAATTCTAATGAGGAGTGATTTATCCAATGAACTTGATTGTCAGATTAAACCATATCTAATTCTAAGGCACTGATTGTAAATGTGAATACTTGAACTTGATTCAGAACTATCAAGCATGCTTAGAACTTCAGTCAGTTAATCCTGCTGGAATCTTAGTCTCTAAAGACCAAAGTCACGGAAGTATGTTTTGGCTTTAACATGCAGACATTTTTCCATTGCCATAGTCCTTTTGTTTTAAAATCATTTCCTTGAGAATCAAGCAGGTTTCCTTTTAAGTTAGCAAGCTGATTTTTAGGAAGCATTAATTTTATTTTCCTAGTTATAGAATATAATTTGTGTTTTCATAATTTTGGAAAAATGTTTACACTGCAAAATCTCAGTGAATTAGCTATTCATTGGGATCTTTATTAAGAGTGAAATAATAACAATAGTTAATATTTATTAAGTGCTTACTTATGTGCCCAAAACTCTCTAACAATACATGAGTTAAATACTTCTTAAGTCTCCATTTTTATTCCTATCTACAAGTGAGAAAACTAAAACACATGATGAATTAAGTTGTCAGTGGTCACAAACAGTAGAAACTAGATTTGAATCAAGGCAGTTAGAATCCAGCACATGTGCTTTTAATCTACATTATACTACCTCTCAAATAGAAGGAAACAAAGAAAAAAAAAGAAAGGAAGAGAAATTGTCCATATAGAATAAGCCAAACAGAACATCGGAGAAGGCAATGGCACCCCACTCCAGTACTTTTGCCTGGAAAATCCCATGGACGGAGGAGCCTGGTGGGCTGCAGTCCATGGGGTCACTAGAGTCAGACACGACTTCACTTTCACTTTTCACTTTCATGCGTTGGAGAAGGAAATGGCAACCCACTCCAGTGTTCTTGCCTGGAGAATCCCAGGGACGGGGGAGCCTTGGTGGGCTGCCGTCTATGGGGTCGCACAGAGTCGGACACGACTGAAGTGACTTAGCAGAAGCAGCAGCAAACAGAACATGCTTATAGCAACAAATAAAGAAAAAAAGGGAAATAAAGTCAGATTATGTAAGAGATGCGGCCCACAGTTTGGGAGTTTTTTTTTTTTTTAAGTTTAATTGACAAAATTGCAAGATATGTAAGGTGTACAATGTAATGATTTGAAAATGTATAGACTGTTAATTTAATTAACATATTCATCACCTCACATATTTATCTTTTGGGTGTGTGAGAGAGACAGAATATTTAAATTCTATTCTCTTAGTAGTTATACAATACAGTGTTATCAATTCTTGTTTAATAAGCCACCTAAAATTAGACTCGTTACCTCAATCAAAATTTAAATTGATTCAGAATAATCTATGATATCAGTTCAGTTCAGTCACTCAGTCGTGTCCGAATCTCTGTGACCCTATGGACTGCAGCACACCAGGCCTCCCTGTCCATCACCAACTCCCAGAGCTTGCTCAAACTCATGTCCACCGTGTCGGTGATGGACTTTTAGGTTAAAGTGTTTTTGTTTCTATTTTTATTTGGTATCAGTCAGAAAGCCCAAAGAAATTCAAATGAACATGATAGCATTGTGTCTGTTACCTAGAATTGCTTTATAACAGGAGACAAAAATGCCTGGTTCACCAAGACATGCGTTGTGTACCTTCCTGTTATCCCAACCCCATCTTAAAGAATTCCTCCTTTCATTTTAACGCATCCTTGTTAGAAGATAAATTTTATGGTTATCTAGATATAATAAGGCTCTTACTTCCCCCAAAAGGGATAAAATAAGTGCTACGAAAGGCAGTTTTCATTTTTCCAAGTTTTACCCCATTACATACTGATGAGTCCCATGAAATGGTCTGTATTCAGTGTAGTCATAAAATAACTCATATCTAAAGGACTATTGTTCAGTAAGTATAACTCTTTTAAGAATTATATTTTAGCTTTCCAAAGAGCCTATACCAAAAGCACTGCGTAATTAAACAAAAATCTCCAATATCTTTTGGCTCAAGTTGAAAAGAATTCATGCTTTCAAGGATAGTAGCAGTAAGGGCAAGAAGACAGCCTGACATATTGAAACTCTTAATGTTAATGAAATGAGGTTGAATCAACAGTCAATTTAGGTTCTTTGTAAAACAAAGTTACTTAAAAAAATAATCAGCTTTCAACATGTACTCATGTGATACTTTCATCCCAATTTATTTTTTTCTTTTCAGAGTTTGAGAAACACACAACAGATTATTTAACTTGGTATTTTGCATATGATCTATTTTCTAATTTATTAGATGACCTGTGTTACTCTCAAATTTTTTCTATTTTTATTTACATTATTTTAAATCCAAGTTGGGGCCACAAGAATACCTCAGAGAATGCTCTAAAGATAGTGCATCATTTTTTTTTACAGCTGCTGCTGCTGCTAAGTCACTTCAGTGACTTCTGACTCTGTGCAACCCCATAGACGGCAGCCCACTAGTCTCCCCTGTCCTTGGGATTCTCCAGGCAAGAACACTGGAGTGGGTTGCCATTTTCTTCTCTAATGTATGAAAGTGAAAAGTGAAAGTGAAGTCGCTCAGTCGTGTCTGACTTGCAGCGACCCCATGGACTGCAGCCCACCAGGCTCCTCCATCCATGGGATTTTTCAGGCAAGAGTACTGGAGTGGGTTGTAATTTCCTTCTCCGTTTTTTACAGCTGTATAACAAATTATCACAAACCTAAAATATTATTTGACAGATGCGAGTCAGAAGTCCAATCACAGCTTAACTAGGTTTTCTGTTCAGAGTCTTCCAAAGCTACAGTCAAGGCTGTATTCTTTTCTAGAACATGAGGGTCCTCTACCAAGCTCATGTGGTTGTTGCCAGAATTCAGTTCCTAGTGGTTAGAGGACTGATGTTACTGTTTTCTTGCTGTCAATCATAGGTCACCCTTGGTTCCTTGGGGTAGTTCACAGTTTCTGGCATGTGTTCTGTCAGGCCCTCTTGTGACAAGAACTTACTTCTTCAAAGCCATTGAGCAAGGGTCTCACAAGACGGCAGAGTCTGGCTTTTAAGGACTTCCATCTGATGATATCAGGCCCACCCGGGCTAATCTCCATTGTGCTTAACACAAAATCTACTATACCTGTCTCTGAAAATCTCCTTCACATTTGCCACACACATAATCTAGTCATGGGAATCATGTCTCATCACTATTGTCATATCCTATTGGCTAGAAGCAAGTAAGTCACAAGTTCTGGTGGAAATCAAGGGGAAGAGTTTATACAAGGGCATGACTCATTGAAGGTGTGTCCATCACAGGTCCTGACAGGACATTTCATAGCCTTTGAAACTCCCTAAAGTACTTGGCAGAGACATTACTTTACCGACAAAGGTCCGTCTAGTCAAGGCTATGGTTTTTCCAGTGGTCATATATGGATGTGAGAGATGGACTGTGAAGAAGTCTGAGCACCAAAGAATTGATGCTTTTAAACTGTGGTGTTGGAGAAGACTCTTGAGAGTCCCTTGCTCTACAAGGAGATCCAACCAGCCCATCCTGAAGGAGATTAGTCCTGGGTGTTCTTTGGAAGGACTGATGCTGAAGTTGAAACTCCAATACTTTGGCCACCTCATGCAAAGAGTTGACTCATTGGAAAAGACTCTGATGCTGGTTGGGATTGGGAGCAGGAGGAGAAGGGGACGACAGAGGATGAGATGGCTGGATGGCATCACCGACTCAATGGACGTGAGTTTGAGTGAACTCCGGGAGTTGGTGATGGACAGGAAGGCCTGGAGTGCTGCGATTCATGGGGTCTCAAAGAGTTGGACATGACTGAGTGACTGAACTGAACTGAACTGAAAGTACTTGGCAAGCAAAAGATATGTATTAATATTTGTTGATTTTAATACTTAAAGGCCATTTAGATGGTTCCAAAAGGTATTCTCAAACAAAAGAGTGTGGATTTTAAGAAGTGATATGGTATTAAGAGATGTATGTCTGACAAGTTCACCAAATTTCAGAACAAATTTAGAAAATCAATGATGATCTGTTTTTCCATCAGAAAAAAAAAAGAAATCTTCCATAAAATATCTTCCTTGACCTCTACTTATCTGCTTTGAAGAAAAATGCATTAACCAGGTGGCAAAACTTTCTGGGAATAGAAGTGAGGAAGAAAGTATAGATCTTCATAGTGATCAGCTGGAAGAGCACTACTTAATCAGTCTAAGTCAGTCATCAGAAGGAATGAAGTGCCTCATTTATCACAGATGAACATTTCAGTGAAGTATTCTTCTTAAGACATCTTTTTTTTTTTCCCTAGCCAGCAGTACTATNCTATTATGAAAATAAACTGACGCTTTTGGTTGTTGAGAGAGATACTAGAAAGATTTGTGAAGTCATATCATTTCATAATGTTTCTGTAATTTAGATGATTAGTTCTACTTAGTAATACGTAAAACTAAAAAAGGCTTAAAAAACTTCAAACATAAAACAGATGTTCAAAGGACCATTTGGAATAAATAAATTATGAGCAACGGAAGAAGTGACCATGCAATCATACTTTCACCTGCTCACGTGCTTCACATGCGTAGCTCACTGGCAAAAAACTTGCTTATGAGCTTTGGGGTGTAAACCAAAACCATGTCAGTCTGTTTTCACTGATGTTGCCAAAAAACTCATGATCTGCCAACATAGTTCCAAAGACTTAAACTCAGCTGAAGCAAACTGCGTGTTACTCGGTGGGAAATAGAATCATATTTCATCTGGACCTTTATTTGTTCCCTCTGTAATGAGAATTTCATGAAATGAACACCTGCGACTCAGTATTCTACATCTATGGAATCTTTCAATAATGTAAAGAAAATAAGTTGCCTTTTAAGTTATCAGAAAATTTTCCTTGTGAATAACAATTAACAATGGACAATAGATAATACATGAAAATTCCTATATCTTTAAAAATTTCTAAAACAACTCAAGATGTTGCATTAAATTAATTGCTGCAGGACTGTTTGTGAAAGTGACTACTATTTCAGGGGAAAACTTTACCATATCTGAGTTTATACTAAATCTTACCAAACCCCTGGAAAAGAAAATCCAGAGACGTGATGATCAAGGCTATAACTCTAGCTAATCTCAAGAAATCTTGGGCCATGATAAAAAGACACAATAGCTGGGGAGTTATGAAGGAAAAAAAGTGAAACACTGATTTTACAAAGAAGAGAAAATGGGTCATGTTTACTATCAGTTGAGTCCCTGTCACAGATTTTAAATAAATACTTATTGAGTATTTATTTCACTAAATACTTAATGGGTGAACTTTGAAAGCAAGACTTCATAACCTAACCTGTAATTTGCCTCTCATGTAAAGTGTGAAGACAAATTAAAAGCATTAGCTACTACTATTATTTCTTTATACTTTTAGTTGTGTTAGCTGCTATAATTTAGTGTGTTAGTTGAATTTATTGCTCATACTATACAGAAGAATGCCACCTACAGAGTTCTCATAGTGTCTCTGAAAATAAAGACAAAGTTGGAGTATTTGTTGAAATTTTAAAGTTTGGTTTATCATGCATCTTTCAATGAAGAGGCTTGGTTAGAGCATGTTTGAACATCTGCTTCATGTTTAATGGTTTTTAAAAGTGAATTTATTGTTTTCAGTTCAGTTCAGTTCAGTTCAGTCGCTCAGTTGTGTCCAACTCTTTGCGACCCCATGAATCGCAGCACGCCAGGCCTCCCTGTCCATCACCAACTCCCAGAGTTCTTATTGTTTTATACGTTATTAAATAGGACAAATTATCTAAAAGTTCAAATACACTATGAAACAATATGATTACATGAATCCTTCTAGTATCTTTCTAGGCAATCCATAGTATTGTATTTCATAATACAACTGTTGGTTAGAGAAAAAATATAAGATGAGGGCTTCAGTTGCCTAAGTAAGAACCTAAATGTTCATCCTTTCATGTCTTCTGATGACTGACTTGGACTTACCTATGTTCTGCTGGCTCATCACTATGCATGTCTATACTGCCTTCTCCCCCACCTCCATTGCCAGAAAGTTGATGCTACCCATACAATCGAATTTTCTTCAAAGCAGAAAGATAAAGAAAAGGGTTGATCTTATCAAAGATTTATTTCCCCCAATGGTAAAATTTTTATTTGAGATCCTCATAGAATCCCTCAATTACTTGTGAAATTTGGAAGATGTTTCAGGTCAATGAACGCCACACCACTACACTCTGTTCTACTTAACAGTGTCTTTAGACGCATCCAAGTGTCCACTTTTCTTTTCATGTTTTCAAATCAACAAGTATTAATTAATGATCTTTTGTGTGCCAAGTATTATTAGGAGATTTGGAAGACAAAAATCATGTTTTCACTGCCTTTGGACAATGTACTCTGGCTATCTCCATGGCCTAAGTTTGGTTAAAATAATGTAGAGACAGAGCAACATAGAACACTGGTCATCAGTAATAGAGCAGAAAATATATTACAAGGAAAATAACAAGTTAAATGATCAGAAAAGAATGCAAAGTGAAAAAAAACTAATTGTTTCTCGACACAGTGTTCATGAAGAATCTCAGATTATTGCCACTTCAAATTCATTTTACTGACATTCTGAATCTTGATTCATCAATGTATCTTCCTCCTCTTATAACAACTATCTGAGAAATTATTTTTTAAATAGAAGAAAAACTTCAACGAATAAAAAACATGTGGCAGAAAATCCCTGCTAACATTTGAACATATACCTATTATCAAATAATTCAAACAATAGAGTTAGGGAATTCAAAATACCCCTGCCTCTTTCAAAATAACACTTGTTAATCACTTTTGTGAAACTTTCCAGAAAAAAAAATTCTGACCATACAAAAATAAGTATGGAAAAATATATTTTTCCTTTAAAAAAAATAATTAGTTTTTGAATGGGTAATATAATCACAGTTCACATTTTAAGATACAAACAAGTTAAGAGTGCAAATTCCTCTCTCACTTTGTCCTCTAGCAAGCCACAGTTATATCTTTTTTTAATGATAGAAATTCTCTATTTTTCTTCAATTTCACCTCCTTTATATAAACCTCTAAAGCAATTTCTTTTTATTTTTAATTGGAGGATAATTTCTTTAAAATGTTGTGTTGGTTCTGCTGTACAACATCACAAATCAGTCATAACTATGTATATACATATACACACATAACTATATATATACATATGCACACATATATATTCTCTCCCTCTGGAGCCCCCCTCCACCACCACCTCCATCCTGCCCCTTTAGGTCATCATAGAGCACCAGGTTGGGCTCCTTGTGTTACATAGTAGCCTCCCATACACTATCTATTTTACACATGGTAATATATATATATATCAATGATACTTTCTCAATTCATCCCACTCTCTCCTTCCCTAGCTGTGTCCACAAGTCCATTCTGTATGTCTGTGTCTCCATTCTTTCCCTGCAAATATGTTCATGAGTACTGTGTTTCTAGATCCCACATATATGCTTTAATATTCCATATTTGTTTCTCTTTTTCTGAATTACTCCACTCGTATAACAGGCTCTAGCTTCATCCATATCACTACAACACTCAAATTCGCTCCTTCTTATGGCTGAGTAATGCCTCATTGTACATATGTCCCACAGCTTCTTCGTCCACTCATCTGTCAGTGGACACCTGGCTGCTTCCATGTCCTGCCTGTTGTAGATAGTGCTGCAGCAAACACTGGGGTACCTGTGTCTTTCTGGATTGTGATTTTCTCAGGGTATATGCCCAGTAGTGGGGTTGCTGGGTCATGTGGTCATTTTATTCATCTGGTAGTTTTATTTTAGCCCTATTGTAGCTTAATTTTTGAGGCATCTCCATACTGGCTATATCAATTTATATTTCTCACCGACAGTGCAAGAACATTCCCTCATATTTGTATCTTTGTGGCAACTGGTGTACCAGCTATTGTGTATGCTTTCAAAAATAGTTCATAAATGTACAAGCAAACATATATTTATTTCTGGTCTAATTTCATAATATCTGAATGTTATATCTTTCAATCTATTTCCTGATAATAAGCAGGGTTTCTTTTATCTGTTCACCTACTCTGGTTAAGCTTCTAGGTGTTTAGTGTTAAAGCTCTTAATTATCACCACGTTCCTCCATATTCATTTATACAGCCGGGAAGAAAAGAAAACAAAGCAAAATCCTTACATTTTTCTTGTAATATGCTGGTAATTTTCATTCATAAAAATGTGAACATTTTACTTGACTCCAAATTTAACAAGTCCAAGATGTATACTGAAAATACTAGCGTATTGCTACTTTCTTAATAACAGTATATATCTAGATAAAATTTGGTTATAATTGGAATTTTATATCTCATTCTATGCACCATCCTTAAAAGGAATATTAGCCAAGTAGCCAAGTCATTCAACCAAAAAAAAAAAAAAGGCTTATCTGAATAAGGATCTCCTGAGAGATTTCTTTATATGAGGATTGCTTTCTAGGACCAGAGGTGTTGGTTTTGGAGTAGATGAGCTGGGAGGAAACATGCAAATATGTTTCCAAAATGTGAAGAACTCTCAAACTGAAGAAGTATTGTGTGGATTCTGAATCAATTCAGAAGGACTAGCTGACAGGGAGTAGTCAATCTCAGGAAGTGACTGCCCTCAGAAGCTGAAATTGTTAACCACAATTACATAATAATTTTCCCAGAAACAAACAAGAAATATCCAACTTTTCTAGGACAGGGAAGGAAGAGTGCGGAAAGAGACAGGAGACTAGAAAACATGGGTCTTTGGAAAACTCTGCATTTAGATAATGTCAGTGGAAAAATGTTATAAAGAAGGCTAGAACCAGAGCATGAGGATCGAATAGGTCACCCTTTTACCAACCGCATTGCCACATCCCTTTCTCAAGATTGAACTTCCGCTTTCATCTTTTTCTCTGTTGTGTTTGAGAACATGACCCAACTTTTCATTGCCTAGTGTTTTCCTAACTGTAAACTCAGTTATTAGTGAGAGTGTTGATGGGTGCCAATGTGAGATTTGCTTACTCTAATTTCCCCACTACAATTTGCTTTTGGAAGGCATCCAAGTTGATATTTCTCAGCATCTAGATTTTCCAAAGCTGCAAAATGACTTTGACTTCATTGCGGCACAGCAATGGATTTCTCTCTCATACAAGCAAAAATAAAAGTGTGATAATAGTCTTTAATGTGTTAGGAAAAATGTTTACAGCTCTTTGAAGATTGGGAAGGCTGCATTTGAAATTATTCAGGCACGAGAGGAAATGAAACCATGTGCTAGGATTATGTGAAGGCGGGTCTTATCTCATAGGGAAAGGCTTTATGAGAAAAGTCTGCTCACCACAGCTGGGTCGGCTTGGAAAGCACAGAGAGATGGGAAGAGTGGAAAGTCAACAATCATACCATGAGGCTAGGGATCTCTAGGGTGGAATTAGGAGGTACAATAGGAAGTGTTCCTGTACAAAAGCAAGTTTTATAAATGATTTTGACATTGATCATGGGATTTCAATAAGTGTAATTTTATCAGATCATAAATTGTGCACAAGTAGAAAAAATTGGACAGCTCTGTAGTCAGAGACGGAACAAATATCTTAAATGGTAAATCTGTGAATTATATTGTGTAGGTAAAATCTTCAACTTTAGAAGACTGTTAACTTAGTTTTGTTCTTTATATGTTTCAACAATATACAGCACCAAAGGTCAGAATTTGGCTCTTTTATGGTATGTTAAAAGAGGTAACATATTCTTTTTTAGATTTCTGAGATCACTTCATTATTTAAGAGATCTTATTTTAAATTATTGAATAATATATAACAGTTAATCTTGTTTGAAAATTACATTAAATCAAGTGCAAGTTGAATGCATAGCATAACTTAAAACAATATAAGCCATTAGCGTCTGTTTAGGCTTCTGCCATGAGTCAGAACAACATAGTTGAGTATATGCACTTCAGTGGTTTCTCATCTAGTAAACCAGATGTCTGGCCTGCGTGCATGCTCAATCCCTCATTTATGTCTGACTCTTTGTGACCCCATGGACTATAGCCCGGCCCACCAGGCTCCTCTGTCCATGGGATTTCCTGGGCAAGAATACTAGAGTGGGTTGCCATTTCCTCCTCCAGGGGATCTTCCTGGTCCAGGGATCAAACCCCTATCTCCCGTATTGGCCAGGTGGATTCTTTACCATTCAGCCACCAGGGAAGCCCTGATGTCTGGCCTCCATGACATCAAACATCCAGTTTGTCTAAATAAAATTATTCACCTTACTAAAATGATTTAAGGTCTTCAAGACAGCTGCACTCTGATCATTTATTTAGTTTTTGTGTCACTTGCAACACCTATATAGATAAAAATAAGTCTTTCTACATAGAAATTTATTGGGAGATTTTGAATTATTTGGCTATTTTAGTGCATAGGTGAACTCTGCATTTTACTTTATTCTGTTGATCTAATCTCTATTTCCTTCATTATACACAACAAATGGGATGTTTACTAAGCACTAAAGAGATGTGTTGTGCTAACTTCTATAAACCATATTTCTTCTCACATGGAATATCAGGTAAAAATGAGCATTTCCAATTCCTTTTGCATCAGATCATTTCCTCTGGCTTTGATAACTCCTGTCAGACACATAAGCAGTTTGCTTCATGTTCATTAACAGTCAGCCACTGTCTAAAATTCCTGACAAAAATGCATCAGTAGCTTTATTAAAAAATTATTAATAAAATGTCAATAGGCTTAATCTTCACTGAAACTGAGTTTTGCTCTTTGTCATCATTCCCAGTATAATTGGACTTTTGCTTTAATGAATTCCCTTCCTCTCAGGCACAGCATTTATTTTCTTTCTGCAGGACTCTATCACTGTGTTATTCTTAGCTATAATGTAACTAGTGCAGCCAGTTTGTACCTCATCAGTGAAAGAAGTTGTTTATTCATTTTATAAAAATGATTTATGGATGAGAACTTTAAGTACACAGAGAGCAAGGCAAAAATAAGAGAATAACAGTTCTGACCATGAATGCAGGTGCTGTTTAAAACTCCAGTGCTTTGTACATAAAGGAAACTTTTACACGTTATAAGAGATTTCACACGTTATGCTAAGTGAATTTAGATGATGCCTTGAAGAATACTGTTCCTTGGGTCCAAATATCTGACAAATATCTACATTCATTGGGAGGATAAAGGAAAAAAGGAGGTTCTCCATTTTATAGCACAAGTGGTGTTTAAAGCATCTGTAGCTGTCAGCTTGAAATTAAAACAAGAAATCTGTTTGCATGTGACAAGCTTAAATCAACTCCAAATGATATCCAAATTGGACGGAGTTTAGATTTTGTCACCATAGCCCCAACATTTCAGTTTAGATTAAGAACAGACTCATTTTCTACTGTGTCTCTGGAAGGGATGGCTCCTCCTCTTCCAGCTGTTCAGAGAGGAACCCTGACTCACATTAATTACTGTCACACAACACTGTCACACAATACTAAAACACACAGCTACCTTAAGTACAGAAATTCATTGTCCTAACTCTTAAAAAGATAAGTACTACAATATGCATTTTTTGTTTTTTTTTAATCCATATCTATATGTACAAGTTAAAGAGAAACATGCTGTGTTAAACTTTTCACCTTTATAGTTTGTATTATATTGAATAAGACATAGAAAACAACTGGGAAAACTTTTATTTAGGTGAATGCTTTTATGTATAAAAACACTATGTCCATTACTTAATTACTATTATAGTTCATGTCTTAAATGATCACAGTGGTGTATCTGCCAGAAAATGTTATTGTATATTAATACTACTTTGGATTAAAAAAAGAGAGATACAGAAAGAAAAGTCAATTGATCACGAGGATAAGTCTAGATTTAATATATTATAATTTTTAAAATTTTTTTATTTTATACTGGAGGAGAGTTGATTTGGAGAAGAAAATGGCAACCCACTCCAGTATTCTTGACTGAGAAATGCTGTGAACAGAGGAGCCTGGTGGGCTACAGTCTGAGGAGTCTCAAAAGAGTCAAACATGACTTAGCAAATAACCAACAAGGGTTGATTAGCTATAAAATTATTTTAAAAGATGATCAATATCTGAAGGAAGAAAAAAACTATTTCTATTAAAAGAGAAAGATATAAATGAAATAAACCTTGTGCAATAACAAAAATGGTCTCAAAGTCTTTGAACTCTTTGTTTAGGAGGACTAGAACTACAAACCATTCGCCAACCCACCCATCCTTGTGTGGAGGCAGGTCCATAGCGACTTGACTTCCGTATTTCCTCTTCTACTCACTCACATTTGGAGAAGACGAACAAGTTATCTTCTGAGACACCCTGGAGTAGTGTATAGATTTTGTATGTGCCCTTGTGTCAACTACTCACTTCAAGGAGCTGTAAGAATTTGAAATATTGTGTAAGATTCTAGAAAATACTAAGAACTCAAAAAATACCTACTTAACCTCTTCCAGATTACCTCCCTTTTATTTGTTCATTCACTCATTCCTTAAAAATTAAACATTCAGAAGAACAACAACATATTGGTCAGAATGTGATGCTACAATAAAAAATTAGACCCTAACATCACAGTCACTTAACAAGACAGACATGTATTTCTGGCTTCAGCTACAGTCCTGTTTCTTTAGATGGGTGAGGTAACTTCTCTACACAATCATTCAGGACCCCTGGCTCCCATCTCAAAGGTAGGTATTAAGATCACCTGGACAGTTGCCATCCCAGTCCACTGGGAAGGGAAAAGAGAACAGAAAAGCACATGGGAGCTTTTAAATAGGCCAGCGCTGGCACCCAGACTCCTCTCCGCAGAACTTAGTCATATGGCCACAGCTGATATCAGGGAGACTAGGGAACAGACTCAGCTGCATGGCCAAAGGAAGAGAAATTGGTCTGGATATAGTGGTCTGTGCCACATCAAGTTTAGGGGGATAATTTTTTTTTTAACTTTTTATTTTGTATTGGAGTATAGCTGATTAACAATGTTTTAATGGATTCATGTGAACAGCAAAGGGACTCCACCATACATACACATGCACCCAATCACCCCCAGACTCCCTCCCATCCAGGCTTCCACGTAACACTGAGCAGAATTCCATGTGCTATACAGTAAGTCCTTGTTGGTTATCTATTTTAAATATATTGTGCTACCTAATTTAAATATTTTAAATAGCAGTGTGTACATGTCAGTCCCAAACTCCCTAACTATCCCTTTCTGGGGGAAAATTACTTTAAAATGACAACAAATATGTTTGTCTCTTAATAAGAAGATAAATTTTGCTGCAATAATACTGATAATTATTATTACTAAGACTGGAAACATAAGCGGGCAGATTCTAAATGTAGGTGAGGCATGGGCTCTTGAGAACAGAAGAGATAGTGAAGACAACAAAAATGCAAAACATCTATTTTCAGGGCAGCAATGGAGACGCATTGCTGAGGACCCCTGGTAGCTCAGCTGGTAAAGAATCTGCCTGCAATGCAGGAAACCCAGGTTCAATTCCCGGGTTGGGAAGATTCCCTGGAGAGAGACAGGCTACCCACTCTGGTATTCTTGGCCTTATCTGGAGGCGCAGACTAAAAAGAATCTTCCTGCAATGTGGGAGACCTGGGTTCGATGCCTGGGTTGGGAAGATCCCCTAGAGAAGGGAACAGCTACCCACTCCTGTATTGCTTGGAGAATTCCAAGGACAGAGGAGCTTGGCAGGCTACAGTCCATGGAGTCACAAAGAGTCAGACAGGACTGAGAGTCTTTCACTTCACTTCACAATGGAGATGCAGACATACAGAACAAGCTTGTGGGCACAGTGGGGGAAGGCGAGGGAGGGACAAATTGAGAGAGTAGCATTGAAGTATACTGCTGCTGCTGCTGCTGCTAAGTCGCTTCAGTCGTGTCCGACTCTGTGTGACCCCATAGACGGCAGCCCACCAGGCTCCCCCGTCCCTGGGATTCTCCAGGCAAGAACACTGGAGTGGGTTGCCATTTCCTTCTCCAATGCATGAAAGTGAAAAGTGAAAGTGAAGTCACTCAGTCATGCCCGACTCTTAATGACCTCATGGACTGCAGCCCACCAGGCTCCCCCGTCCCAGGGATTCTCCAGGCAAGAGTACTGGAGTGGGGTGCCATTGCCTTCTCCAGAAACATACACTACCATATGTAAAATAGATAGCCAATGGGAATTTGCTGTGTGATGCAGGGAACTCTAACTCTGTGCTCTGTGACAACCTAGAGGGGTGGGATGGGGTGGGCTATTGGAGGGAGCTTCAAGAGGGAGGGGGACACATGTATACCAATGGCTGATTCATGTTGCTGTATGGCAGAAACCAACATAATATTGTAGAGCAAGTATCCTCCAATTAAAAAATAAATAAAATTTTTAAATGTAAAAAAAAAAAAGAAAAACGAAATGCAGGCTCCATCAGAGTGTCTGTACTCTGTCATTCCTCAGCTGGCGACTTCAAGTGAATTATCTAACCTCTCCCAGTCTCAGTTTTATTCATCTTTAAGAATAATAATATAACCTCCTCTATTAGGAGGCAGTGTGGATTAAATGTCACACACAAAGCAATTAGAACATGGCTTAGTAATGTAAGTGTTTAACAAGCTCATGTTATTATAATAAATAGAATGAGAGTTTTGCTCATGGAGTCTCTATTTTAATTCCTTGCTAGAACCGTTTTCAGTTTGTTTAAGCCCAGGGAGTTTTAAATTAATTGTAAAGAGATTTCAATTTCACTTCCATAGTCAGTGGGCTCAGAGATTTGTTCAAGGCCTTCTTCCTTTATGAGGTGGATCCAGAACCTCTTCCCAGGTGGCACAGAGGTAAAGAACCCACCCGCCAATGCAGAAGACGCAGGAGACAGGGGTTCAATCCCTGGGTCATGAAGATGACCTGGAAAGGGGAATGTCAGCCCACTCTAGAGAATTCTGTAGTCAGAGGAGCCCTAAGGGCTACAGTCCATAGGTTGTAAAGAGCCAGACAGTACTGAGCACATCCAGGCACGCAGCAGAACCTCTAGGATGCGTGGAGACCACCAGGGTCATAGCGCCGTTCAGTTCTGCTGCTCACATAACATGGCTCCTGCTTCAGCTCCACCCCCAACCCCACCAGAAAGGAAATGTTAAAACTGAAAGCAGAGCTGAAGAAGGACACTGTTCAGGTAAGAAGAGATTTTATGGCTGGATAGAGGTGGTCAGATGTGGTCATGGAATGAGAGATAAGGGAGCCAGGGATTGAAGTGCAATAGTGAGCATGCTGATGGTGGGTCAAAGCCTGTGGTCACTGACAGGATGCAAAACAGGTCCAAGCACAGAAACTCCTCAACAGCAGGCACAGGGACTGATGTTTTCCGGTGCCACTGGAACCACTCATATTACTATGTAGTTACTGGTAATCATATAAACCCGGTCTGGACTCCCTACCCGTCTACCCCTCTATATTTATTGTTGTAGTCTTTTGTTGTTGTTGTTAACTTGTCTGTAAGCACGGCTTGCGGGATCTTACAAGGACGGCTTGTGGGATCTTAGTTCCCAACCAGGGATTGAACCCCTGTGCCCAGCAGTGGAAGTGCAGAGTCCTAACCACAGTACCCCACCAGGGAAGTCCCTGTTGTTCTTTTCCTTTTTTCAAATAAAATATTGTGATATTTGACAGTATTGGTGCTGCTTTGTGTGTGTGTTTCTCAATGTATTGATCTTTTAACGGAAGGATAATTGCTTTACCGAATTTTGTTGTTTTCTGTCAAACATCAGCATGAATCAGCCATAGGTCCTGTTGTTCTTTTTAACAGCATTATTGAGATATATTTCACCTACCATTAAATTCACCTTTTTAGTGTTGACAATTCAGGGCTTTTAATATACTCACAGAATCATGCAACCGTGATAACAGAAACGTTTACCACCAAAAAGAAACCCCACAGTTGTTCACAGTTATTTCTCACTCTACCCTTCCCGTAGCTCCCACTGTCTGACCCACTGTCTCTGCCGATTTGCCTGTTCTGGACTTTCTTGTAAATGGAATTATACGCATGGGCTTTTGTGACTGGCTTCTTTTGCTCAGCCTGCTGTTTTCAAGGCTCACTGATATTGTGGCGTATAAATGCTCCGCTCCTTCTTATGGCTGAACAGCATCCTCTTGGATGGGTAGATCACATTTTGTTTATCTGATTATCAGATGGCAGATACACGGGTTGTTTCTCCTAATTGGCTATTATGAATAATGCTGCTACAAACATTCATCTACCAGTTTTTCTAAGAATACATGTTTTTATTTCTCTTGTGTTTATACCTAGGATTGGGATTCCTTGGTCATAAGATAATTTCATGATTATTTTGAGACATTGCCAAACTGTTTCCCAAAGCAATCATTTACATTCCCAACAGCAATGCATGAGAATCCCCATTTTCCCACAGCTTTGCCAACACTTATTATTGTCCTATTCTGTTAAAGCCACCCTAGTGGATGTGATGTAGTCCCTTGTTGTGGATTTGATTTCCCATTTCCCTAATGACAGTGATTTTGAGTATCTCTTCATGTGCTAACTGGCCATTTGTATACAGAAGTGTCTATTTCCACTCCTTTACCCATTTTTCAATTGACTATTTTTCTTTTTACTAACTTACTAAGTTAGTAAAACTTACTAAGTTGTAAGTTCTTTATATAATCTAGATACAAATCCCTTACCAGATGTATGATTTGCAAATGTTTCCTCCCATCCTGTAGGTTTCATTTCACTTTCTTGACGGTATCTTTGGATATATAACAGTATTACAATTTGATGACTTCCAATTTATCATTTTTTATTTTATTGCTTATGTCTTCAACTCATATCTAATAAAACACTGTCTAATCTTAGAAGATTTTACTATTATGTTTTCCTGTAAGAGCATTATAGTCTTAGCCCTTCCATTTAGGTCTCTGATCCATTTTGAGTTAGCTTTTGTATATGGCATGAAGTTGGTATTCAATTATTCCTTTGCATGTGGATGTCTAGTTGTTCCCTCGCCATTTGTTGAAAAGAATGTTCTTCCATGATTGAAAGAACATGCCAAATTGTCTTGGCACTCTTGTCAAAAATCAATTGATCAGAACTATAAAGGTCTTTTTTGGACTCTATCCCTCTATCTTGCTTCAGCTGCAAACCCAGAAGACTGCAGAGACAGAAAATGAATCCAGACCATGGAAATTCTCCATGTGAGTATAGTGTAACTGGTCAGTTTTGCTTTGACTGCCTCCCAGGTCTTGGAGTATTTGGTGGGTTTTCCATTGACAGGCACCTGCTAATGGGAATGAACACTTGAATGGTCACCAATGGCCATCTATAAATCAAATTAATTTGATTTAGCCCAAATTAAGATGATTTACCCCATCTTTAGCCCTCTTTGTATTTTTTTTTTTATTTAAAAGCTTCTAGTTGCATTCAATATCTATTCTTGTACTTTTGCAATAGCAAAACCTCAAGTCTAGCTGGACGTGTTGCTTCAAACCTAACATATTTCCCAACTTTTCTGGTAGTTATGTGACTAAATTCAGGCAGTACTGTAAGCAAAACTGTGACACTGGGAAATTCCTTTCAAAGTTAGGAAGTGCATACTTAATTTGTTCTTCCTTTTGCTGGTAACCTTGAATGCAGTTGGCATGGCTGGAGCCCCACTTACATCTTGGACTATAAGGATAAGGCAACACCCTACAAATGCAGAGTAGAGAACATGAAGAAAATTGGATGTTGATGACATTATGGAATTGCCATAACAATTCTAGACACACATCTAAGTAATCCTTCCTAATCCTTCCTCTGGACTTCTGTAAGAGAAGCCAAAAAAATTTTTAACATTTTTAAGTCACAATAATTTTGGATTTTAAACTCTTTTTAAAAAGACTACATGCTGTATATTATGTCCCCAGAACTCATTCTTTCTATAACTGGAAGACTGTACCTTTTGATCACCTTCATTCATTTCACCTACCTACTACCCTGAACCCTGGCAACCACCAATCTGTTCTATGTATCAGTGATTTAGTTTTCTGTTTTGGCCTTTCATTTGTTTTTAGACTCCATATATAAGAGATATCGTACAGTATTTAACTTTCTTTGTCTAAAATATTTCATTTAAACGTAAGGTTTTCAAGGTCCAAGCATATTATAATGAATGGAAAGGTTTTCTTCTTTTTATGGCTAAATAGTATTCCATTGAGTGTATATATAAATATACATATATAATATGCCATTGTGTGTGTATGTGTGTGTGTATATATATATATATATATAAAAAACACATTTTTTTTTCCTAGTCATCTGCTAATGGACACAGGTTGCTTCATTGTCTCAACTATTATAAATTATGATGCAATGACTATGAGGATGTAGGTATCTATTTTTAAAATAGTGATTTTGTTTTCTTCAGATAAATACCCATCATATGGTAGTTCTGGGGTCCTTTTAGAGTTTAATGAAGTTTATTATTTTTTTTCTTCCAGTTTTATTGAGATGTAATTGACATACAGGTTTGTATAGGTTTAAGGTTTATAGAATAATGATTTGACTTACATAATCATGAAATTATTATCACAATAAGTTTAGTTAACATCCATCATATCATGTAGATACAAAATTAAGGAAATAGAAAAAAAAATGTCCTTGTGATGAGAACTCAGGATCTACTCTCTTACCAGCTTTCGTATATAACTTGCTGCTGCTACTGCTGCTAAGTCGCTTCAGTTGTGTCTGACTCTGTGCGACCCCATGGACGGCAGCTCACCAGGCTCCCCCGTCCCTGGGATTCTCCAGGCAAAAACACTGGAGTGGGTTGCCATTTCCTTCTCCAATGCATGAAAGTGAAAAGTGAAAGTGCAGCAACCCCATGGACTGCAGCCCAGCAGGTTCCTCCATATATAACTTAGAGCAGTGATGATTGTATTTTTCATGTTTCACATTACCTCCCTAGTGCTAATTTATCTTATAACTGTATGTTTGGGGCCTCCCTAGCGGTTTAGAAAGTAAAGAATCCGCATGCAATGTGGGGAACCCAAGCTCAATCCCTGTGTCAGGAAGACCCCTGGAAGAGGGCACAGCAACCCACTCCAGTATTCTTGCCTGGAGAATCCAATGGATAGAGAAGCCTGGTGGGCTACAGTCCATGGTCGTAGAGAGTCAGATACAACTGAACGACACACACACAATCTTTGACTGCCTTCATCTGCTTCCCTCTCTTTCAACACCTTTCATCTCTGGTAACCACGAATTTGATCTCTTCTTCTTGGGCTTGTTCATTTTTGAAGTATAATTGGCTTTCAACACTATGTTATTAATTGTTCTTGATAAACAACATAGTGATTTGATATTCTGTACATTTCAAAGTGACCACCATAATAGCTACAGTACTGTTGTTGCTGTTGTTTAGTTGCTAAGTTCTGTCCAACACTTTGCAATCCCATGGACTACAGTCCAACAGGCTCCTCTATCCATGAGATTTCCCAAGCAAGAATGCTGGAGTGGGTTTCCATTTCCTTCTCCAGGGTATCTTCCCAACCCCAGTCTCCTGCTTGGCAGGCAGATTCTTTACCACTGAGCCACCTGGGAAGCCCCCTAGTTACATTACGTCACCAAACAATTACATTACATAGTTATTGACTATATTCCCTACACTATACATTTTATACCCTGACTCATTTATTTTACAACTGGAAGTTACCTTTAAATCTCCGTCACCTATTTATTTTTTCCTTCTACTCTTCTTCCCTTCGGCAACCATCTGTTTCTTCTCTGTATCTATGACTCTGATTTTGTTTTGTTATGTTTCTTTATTTGTTTTTTTTGGGGGGGGTATTCCATATATAAGTGAAACTGTACACTACATTCTTTCAGTCTGATCTATTTCACTTAGCATGACATCCTCTATAACCATCAATGGTGTCACAAATCGCAAGATGCCACTCTTTGAGAAGGCTGAGTAATAATCCATTGTGTGCATGTGTACGTGTGAGTGTCTGTATCTCACATCTTTTTTAACCATTCATTTATTGATGGGTACTTAGGTTACTTCCATATCTTGGTTATCACAAATAATGCTGCAATGAACATACATCCTGAAAGACGATGCTGTGAAAGTGCTGCATTCAATATGCCAGCAAATTTGGAAAACTCAGCAGTGGCCACAGGACTGGAAAAGGTCAGTTTTCATTCCAGTCCCAAAGAAAGGCAATGCCAAAGAATGCTCAAACTACTGCACAATTGCACTCACATGCTAGTAAAGTAAAGCTCAAAATTCTCCAAGCCAGGCTTCAGCAATAACGTGAATCGTGAATTTCCAGATGTTCAAGCTGGTTTTAGAAAAGGCAGAGGAACCAGAGATCAAATTGCCAACATCCGCTGGATCATGGAAAAAGCAAGAGAGTTCCAGAAAAACATCTATTTCTGTATTATTGACTATGCCAAAGCCTTTGACTGTGTGGATCACAATAAACTGTGGAAAATTCTGAAAGAGATGGGAATACCCGACCACCTGACCTGCCTCTTGAGAAACTTATATGCAGGTCAGGAAGCAACAGTTAGAATTGGACATGGAACAACAGACTGGTTCCAAATAGGAAAAGGAGTATGTCAAGGCTGTGTGTTTTCACCTTGCTTATTCAGCTTATATGCAGAGTACATCATGAGAAATGCTGGGCTGGAAGAAGCACAAGCTGGAATCAAGACTGCCAGGAGAAATATCAATAACCTCAGATATGCAGATGTCACCACCTTTATGGCAGAAAGTGAAGAAAAACTAAAGAGCTTCTTGATGAAAGTGAAAGAGGAGAGTGAAAAAGTTGGCTTAAAGCTCAACATTCAGAAAACTAAGATCATGGCATCCAGTCCCATCACTTCGTGGCAAATAGATGGGGAAACAGTGGAAACAGTGGCTGACTTTGTTTTTGGGGGCTCCAAAATCACTGCGGATGGTGATTGCAGCCATGAAATTAAAAGACGCTTGAAGGAACGTTATGAGCAACCTAGATAGCATATTCAAAAGCAGAGACATTACTTTGCCAACAAAGGTTCGTCTAGTTTCCAGTGGTCATGTATGGATGTGAGAGTTGGTCTGTAAAGAAGGCTGAGTGCCGAAGAATTGATGCTTTTGAACTGTGGTGTTGGAGAAGATTCTTGAGAGTCCCTTGGACTGCAAGGAAATCCAACCAGTCTATCCTAAAGGAGATCAGTCCTGGGTGTTCATTGGAAGGACTGATGCTGAAGCTGAAACTCCTATACTTTGGCCATCTGATGTGAAGAGCTGACTCATTTGAAAAGACCCTGATGCTGGGAAGATTGAGGGCAGGAGGAGAAGGGGACGACAGAGGATGAGATGATTGGATGGCATCACTGACTTGATGGACATGGGTTTGGGTAAACTTCGGGAGTTGGTGATGGACAGGGAGGCCTGGCGTGCTGCAGTTCATGGGGTCGCAAGGAGCCGGACATGACTGAGCGACTGAACTGAACTGAACTGAACACACAGGTGCATGTATTGTTTCTAGTTAGTGTTTTCATTTTCTTCAGATAAATACTCAGGAGAAGAATTACTGGATTATTGGGCAGTTCTATTTTTAATTTTTTTGAGGAATATCCATTCTGTTTTCCATAACAACTGCATCAATTTACATTCCCACCAATAATGCATGAGGGTTCCTCATTTAGCCCCATCCTTACCAATACTTGTTGTTTTTTGATCACAGCCATTCTGATAGATGTGAGATGAGATCTTACAATGGTTTTAAATTGAATTTCCCAGATGATTAGTGAGTGATGTTGAGCACCCTCTCATAAATCTGTTGGCTATTGGTATGTCATTTTTTGGAAAAAGATCTGTTCCAATCCTCTGCTCATTTTTACATCTGGTTAGTTTTTCTTTGTGATTAAGTTGCATGAGTTCTTTATATACTTTGAATATGAACCCTTATCAGATACACAGTTTGCAAATATTTTCTCTATCACATAGGATGCCTTTTCATTTTGTTAATTGTCCTCTTTGATGTGAGGAGCTTTTCAGTTTGATGTAGCCCAATATTTTCTTTCGCTGCCTTTTTCTTTAAGATCAAATCCAAAAAAAAATTATCACCAAAAGCCAAACTCCTGTATTTTGTTCTTGGAGCTATATAGTTTCAGCTCTTTGTTGTTGTTGTTCAGCCGCTCAGTCATGTCCGACTCTTTGCAACCACATGAACTGCAGCATGCCAGGCTTCCCTGTCCATCATTAAATCCCAGAGCTTGCTCAAACTCATGTCCATAGAGCCATCCAACCATCTCATCCTCTTTCGTCTTCTTCTCCATCCTTCAATCTTTCCCAGCATCAGGGGATTTTCTAATAAGTCGGTTCTTCCCATCATGTGACCAAAGTATTAGAGCTTCAGCTTCAACATCAGTCCTTCCAATGAATATTCAGGTTTCCTTTCCTTTAGGATTGACTGGTTTGATTTCCTCGCAGGTTAAGGGACTCTTGAGAGTCTTCAACATCATAGTTCCAAGGCATCAGTTCATTGGTGCTCAGCCTTCTTTATGGTCCAACTCTTCCATCCATTCATGACTACTGGAAAAACCATAGCTTTGACTAGAAGGATCTTTGTTGGGAAAATAATATCTCTGCTTTTTAACACACTGTCTAGGTCTGTCATAGCTTTTCTTACAAGGAACAAACGTCTTTTAACTTCATGGCTACAGTCACCACCTGCAGTAATTTTGGAGCCCAAGAAAATAAAGTTTGTTACCGTTTCTGTTGTTTCCCCAACTATTTGCTGTGAAGTGATGGGACCAGATGCCATGATCTTAAACTTTTTTGAATGTTGAGTTTTCAGCTAGCTTTTTCACTCTCCTCTTTCACCTTCAATAAGAGGCTCTGTAGTTCCTCTTCACTTTCTGCCATAAGGGTGGTTTCATCTGCATATCTGAGGTTATTGATATTTCTCCCAGAAACCTTGATTTCAGCTTGTTCTTCACCCAGTCTGGCATTTCGCATGATGTACTCTGCATATAAGTTGAATAAACAGGATGAAAATGTACAGTCTTGATGTACTCTTTTCCCAATTTTGAACCAGTCTGTTGTTCCATGTCCAGTTCTAACTGTTAAATCTTGACCTGCGTACAGGTTTCTCAAAAGACAGGTCAGGTGGTCTGGTATTACCATCTCTTTTAGAATTTTCCACAGTTTATTGTGATACACACAGTCAAAGGCTTTCGTGTAGTCAGTGAAGCAGAAGTAGATGTTTTCCTGGAATTCTCTTGCTTTTTTGATGACCCAACAGATGTTGGCGGAGAAGGCAATGGCAGCCCACTCCAACACTCTTGCCTGGAAAACCCCATGGACGGAGGAGCCTGGTGGGCCGCAGTCCATGGGGTCGCTAGGAGTCAGACATGACTGAGCGACTTCACTTTCACGTTTCACTTTCATGCATTGGAGAAGGAAATGGCAGCCCACTCCAGTGTTCTTGCCTGGAGAATCCCAGGGATCGGGGAGACTCATGGGCTGCCATTTATGGGGTCGCACAGAGTTGGACACGACTGAAGCGACTTAGCAGCAGCAGCAGCAGCAACAGATGTTGGAAATTTGATTTCTGGTTCCTCTGCCTTTTCTAAACCCAGCTTGAACATCTGGAATTTCACAGTTCACATACTGTTGAAGCCTGGCCTGGAGAAATTTGAGCATTAATTTACTAGCATGTGAGATGAGTGCAACTGTGCAGTAGCTTGAGCATTCTTTGGCATTGCCTTTCTTTGGAGTCAGAATGAAAACTGACCTTTTTCCAGTCCTGTAGCCACTGCTGAGTTTTCCAAATTTGCTGGCATATTGAGTGCAACACTTTCACAGCATCAGCTTTTGTGATTTGAAATAGCTCAACTGGAATTCCATCACCTTCACTAGCTTTGTTCATAGTGATGATTCCTAAGACCCACTTAACTTCACAGTCCAGAATGTCTGGCTCTAGGTGAGTGATCATACCATAGTGGTTATCTGGGTTGTGAAGATCTTTTTGTATAGTTCTTCTGTGTATTCTTGCCACCTCTTCTTAATATCTTCTGCTTCTGTTAGGTCCATACCATTTCTGTGTCCTTTATTGTGCCCATCTTTGCATGAAATGTTCCCATGGTATATCTAGTTTTCTTGAAGTCTTTCCCATTGTATTATTTTCTTCTATTTCTTTGCATTGATCACTGAGAAAGCCCTTCTTATCTCTCCTTGCTATCCGTTGGAACTTTGCATTCAAATGGGTGTATCTTTCCTTTTCTCCTTTGCCTTTCGCTTCTCTTCTTTTCACAGCTATTTGTAAGGCCTCGTCAGACAGCCATTTTGCCTTTTTTGCATTTCTTTTTCTTGGGGATGGTCTTGATCCCTGCCTCCTGTACAATATCATGAACCTCCATCCTTAGTTCTTCAGGCACTCTGTCTATCAGATCTAATCCCTTGAAGCTATTTCTCACTTCTACTGTATAATCATAAGGGATTTGATTTAGGTCATAACTGAATGGTCTAGTGGTTTTCCCTACTTTCTTCAATTTAAGTCTGAATATGGTAATAAGGAGTTCATGATTTGAGCCACAGTCAGCTCCCCGTCTTGTTTTTGCTGACTGTATAGAACTTCTCCATCATTGGCTACAAAGAATATAATCAGTCTGATTTAGATATTGACCGTCTGGTGATATCCATGTGTAGAGTCTTCTCTTGTGTTGTCAAAAAAGGGTGTATGCTATGACCAGTGAGTTCTCTTGGCAAAGCTCTATTAGCCTTTGTCCTGCTTCATTCTGTATCCCAAGGCCAACTTTGCCTGTTACTCCAGGTATTTCTTGACTTCCTACTTTTGCATTCCAGTCCCCTATAATGATATATTGGGCTTCCCTTGTGGCTCAGCTGGTAAAGAATCTGCCTGCAATGAGGGAGACATGGGTTCTATCCCTGGTTGGGAAGATCCCCTGGAGAAGGGAAAGGCTACCCACTCCAGTATTCTGGCCTGGAGTATTCCATGGGGTCAGAAAGAGTCAGACACGGAAGAGCAATTTTCATTTTCACTTTCCCCTATATATGATAAAAGGACATCTTTTTTGGGTGTTAGGACATCTTTTTTGAGACTTGACAGAGTTTGTGAATAAAAAGAAAGTAATCCAGAAGAATGTATGATTCACAAATGCAAAGATCTAAAAGTCTGTGGTTAGTCTAGTAAAAGAGGCACTTTAGGGCTAAGAAACTAGAAACTTGGTCAATAGTCCCACGATCACTTCTAAGAAGCTGAGTTTGAACAAGTCGCTTATCTCTCTGGTCCTCTGTTTTTTAATCTGAAAATGAGTGGATTGAACTAGACCTATAAACTTTTTCATCTTTTTACCTCAATGATTCTGTTTTCACAATATTCATATTCATTAACTATTTTTCTTATTACATAAGCAGTATAAGTCCATTGTGTAGTTATAACAAATAAATAATAGAAAATTTAAAGTTTAAAAAACTTTGTGGTTATTTTAAAAATGAATTATTAGGTGTGGCTAGAGTAGGCCACTGTGTGTAAGAGAGTCAGAGAGAAGGCAAAGCCTAAGAAGCAGAAAGAATGATAATGTTGCAAGGAAATAGAAGTTTGGGGTCTTGTCAAACTAAGAATTTGTTTTTAGTTTATAAATCAGAGGTAGAAAATACATTCCAATCCTTATGTCAATTTTAGTTTGTCTATTTAAGCCACAGTGTTGAGAAGAATTTTGAATCTATACCTGAGATCATCAGGAAAAGTGACATAAAGTATTATAAATATATATGAACTTAGGAGGTGTGATGATTAATTTTATGTGTCAACTTGACTGGGCTGTGATGCCCAGATACATTATCAGACATTACTCTAAATATTTCTATGAGGTTGTTTTGGATGAGATTAACATTTAAAAGAAAATTTAAAAAAATTCCTCACAATGCTAATGCATAATTCTCCTGTATTAGGCATGGTTCTCAAAAGAAACAAAAACAATAGGAATGTATATGTGGATTTATTTTACAGAGGCTGTGGAGGTTGGTTGTAGAGGCTGACCGGTCCAAAATCTGCTGAGTGGATCAGTAGGCTGCCAACTCAGGAAAGAGCCAAAGCTGCAGTTCAAGCCCAAAAATCATCAGCTGCAGAATTCTCTCTCACTCAAGAGCTTTCAACTGATTGGATGAGATCCACCTACATGATGCAGGGCAATCTGCTTTACTAAAAGTCTATGAATTAAAAGCGTCACATAAATAGCCACTGCCTCAAGTCTTCTGGGAAAAGTAAGTTTGGGAGGGAAGATAAATTCTAAAAAATCATGTTGGTCTCAGTTCAGTTCAGTTGCTCATTCATGTCCGACTCTTTGTGACCCCATGAACCGCAGCACGCCAGGGCTCCCTGTCCATCACCAACTCCTGGAGTTTACCCAAACTCATGTCCATTGAGTCGGTGATACCATCCAACCATCTCATCCTCTGTTGTCCCCTTCTCTTGCCCTCAATCTTTCCCAGCATCAGGGTCTTTTCAAATGAGTCAGCTCTTCACATCAGATGGCCAAGGTATTGGAGTTTCCACCTTCAAAACACATGTAACTTCCAACCACTTCTTGGCTTGTTTGCAGGGACACTCTGGGACACGCTGCCATCCTCTCTCCTCTGGACACTGCAGCAGTCCCGTACTCATCCCACCTCCCTTGATCTTCTATTGACTATTCTTGAAACTGCAATAGGATCCACTTTGGAAACATATAAGATCAGTTTGCCCCTCCATTCAAAAATCTTCAAAGGCTCACAACCTGAGCAAAAGCCAACATCACCATAGTGGTCTTCAAGGTTATAGAGGGTCTGCCCTACCTCATTTACTCTCTGTGCTTGCTCTGATCACACTGACCTCTACCATTTTACAGAGCCCTGGTACAAATCAGGACCTTTCGCACTAGCCACTCCCTCTCCCTAAAATACTCTGCCCAGAGAACCATAGGGCCATTCCTTCAACCCTTTCAAGTCTTGAAGTAAATGCCATCTTCTCAATGAGGTCTATCCCATCAATCCTATTGAAAATGGCACTCTGTCACTTCCCACTTACCTTATTTACTTTTTTATTTCTATTTCAATGGCAGCCAAAAATATTATAGGAGCTCATTTACTATTTACTAAATGAATACACACTATACTTTTAATTCAAATATTGTCCAAAGACTGGACTCCATTCTCTGGTCAAGCAAGGACCCTTAAGGGGCCACAGTCTTACCACCAGCTAAGACTTCAGTTTTGTCACTACTGTGTAAGTTTGGATACAGGAGCAATTGAATTTTTCACCCCTGTGAGGGTGTAAATTCTGGGACTCCCAGTCAAGACAGTTTGGCAGCACAGGTAGAGAAGTTCTTCAGCAAAGAAGCAGATCTCCGGCAGGTCTATTTCTGCTTGAAATACTCATCTATTTGGACTCTGGGGTAGAGAGAGAGGGAGAGGGTGGGATGAGATGGGAGAATGGCATTGAAACATGTATACTATCAAGTAAGAAACGAATCACCAGTCGATGTCCGATGCAGGATGCAGGATGCTTGGGACTGGTGCAAGGAGAGGACCCAGAGAGATGGTATGGGGTGGGAGGTGGGAAGGGATTCATGTTTGGGAACGCTTGTACACTCGTGGTGAATTCATGTCAATGTTTGGCAAAACCAATACAGTAATGTAAAGTAAACTAAAGTTAAAATAAAAATTTCAAAAAATTAAAAAAAAATACTCATCTAAATTCAGTTGCAATGTCTCTCTCTATCTTAAGTCTTTTCTAAAATCATCGTGTAGCAGAGAAGACTTTCTCCCATTCTGTTTGTTGAACTTTCCCCATTATGTCTGACTTCAGTCCATAGGTGGTATGCTTTCCAATGGGATAGTTTGTCAGTGTTCTACTATGACATTACAATGGTCATTGGCTATCCAGACTACAGAGTCTACACCATATATTACTCAGCTGCCTCTGCTAAGCCATTGCTACATTTTCTTTTTTTTTTTTTTGTATTGCAGCATTCCATTACTAGTACCAAATCCTACTACATAGTTAGGAATGTTTGGCTGAATATTTAAGAGAAAAAAACTGGCTTAAACAAAATACAAGTTTTATTCATCTCTTATGCAATAAAAGATATAAGAGATGAAATCATCTTTAATTGCGCAGCTCCAACTAAAAGTATGGTCTTCATTTTTAAAGTTCAAGCAATATGCTAGAGCTCCAATCATATCCTCTTTTTTCCAGGTAGTGTATAAAGGAAAGGGGTATGAAAAAACCAATCCTATCATTAACAAGACTTCTAGGAATTTACAGGCAACAGTTATGCTTATTTCTCATTGATTAAATAGGTTGCTCAGCCATTCCCAGACTCAACGAAAGCCGTGAGAAGGAGTCTTTTATCGTGCAGGAAAGAGGCTTTGTGAAAAATCAGGATTCCCATTTCTAACAAAGAAGGGAAGAATGGATAGTGGGACAATTAGCAAATTCTGCTATGAAAATCAATCAATAACCTTCCAGGAGAGGAAGATAGACTATAAAATTATAGTCTAATAATTGAAATCTAGAAGACTCTCCAAGCATTACTGCATATCATCCTATAGCTTTGAGAATTATCTATCCTACTTAGCCTCACAGCATGCTGTGAAAAGACCAAAATCCAAATGAGACACAACACCCAGCTGGACCTCTCACATCCATCACAGAGCATACTATGGTTCTTGTCAAACAAAGTGTTCAGACAGATTAGCAAAGCTCTTGTTCACAAGAACTGTAAAGTGAAGAATATGACATATAGTGTGAAAACACCACTCTTGATACAGTTCCCCGCTTTTCATTCCAACTTGGGAAAAAATTCTAAGCATCATGTTCTTTGCCTTTGGTTAAATATCATACTCTCCTGAAATATTGAAAGAAATGAGTATAAACAAACTTTAACCAAAAAAAAAATTAAGATCCCTCAAGTGGTTACAGTTTCAAAATATGAACCAAATGCATTATTTGAAAAGCTATGCTGTGGAATTAAAGAGAATTGGCAGAAATGTTTTAATTAGCTCTTCTGTTACATTTTGTGAAGTAAAACCCAATTTGCATTTAAGAATCAAAAGAAATTCTATGGGGGGGAAAAAGAATTTGAAAAGCCAGATAATTTATTTTCATAGAATCCTATCAATCAGAAAGGACCACCTTTCAGGCAGCTGATAAGTGCAAAGTGGTGCTGGGTCACAGTCTATGTCCCTTCAGTTGACTTTCTTAGGCTACGAAGTCTGGACTCATTTCCTCCAAGTGGGTTGCCCTTAAAATGAAATGAGATGGACTCACAAATTCAGGCAAGCCTTGTAGGGATAAAAACTTTGTAGCTTTCACTTATTAATTCAACTCAAGAAGACAATCCTACAGCTTTCTGCCCAGGAGCGTTTCTAAACTGCCAAGGAGAAAACAAGTACCATAAGGTCAGTGGAGAAGAAGCAGTATTACACAGTGACATTTTTTAAAAAGAAGGAAAAAACATTCCAGGAACAGACTATCACCCTTTAAATCTTGCCTGCGTGCTAAGTTACTTAAGTCATGTCTGACTCTTGGAGACCCCATGGACCGTAGCCCACCAGGCTCCCCTGTCCACGGGATTCTCCAGGCGAGAATACTGGAGTGGATAGCCATTCCCTTCTCCAGGGGATCTTCCCCACCCAGGGATTAAACCTATGTATGTCTCTTACATATCCTGCCTTGACACTAGACCAAATCTGAAAATTGTGAGCTTAATTTTGGGTAAAAACAATTCAAATCCCATTGTGACAAACAGCAACTTCAGTCACGAAAAGCAGAAACTTCCGAAGTGTACACCATATTGGAGGAGGGTAAAGGTTTTTCACAGTCAAAAATACTCTTGAGGATTTTTAGGGCAGTGCTTGTGTTATTGTGTTCCTTTCGTGAAGGAAAAGTTTTTAAAACAGAAAACCCAAACCTAAAAAGGGGAAAACATTGACACACGTAATATAAATTTGTGTTATGGCAAATGTTTACAAGTGACAGACTGGAAAAATATATGCAATGTAACTGACCAAAAGTTAACACGTCTAATGTAAAAGATCCCAGAAATTCTAAAGAATCAATAGCCTGGGAGTAAACAGGCAGAAAATATGAACAAACCCATCAGAGAAAGAGGACTTAAACAATCCACAAGTATGAATATTGACTTTTCCTACTCCCCCTTCCACATAAGTCCAACCCTTTGGAGAAAAAGTGAAAGTCAATTGCAGCCTAGCCAGGATAAACTATATATATCCAGAGAGTTAGTTTCCGTTTTTTCCTAATTCATGGTTCCTTTGAGGTAGCAAAGTTTATTAAAAAAAAAAAAAAAAAAAAAGATATCCTGTGGTATTTATCACCTACACAGCCTGACTTATGAGGAAAAACAACAGACTAGTAGCACGAAGAAGTCTCTCAAGAGTGTGGGCAAAATTCAATCCTTCAATATAGATTCAAATTCTATTTTTCCCACTTGTGTGAGATAAAATCTCACTAATCTCGCCTGAGCTCTCACCCCAACCAGAGTAGAATTAATAAACCATACATGACCCCACCACACTTTGGGCTGGTTCTCTGCAAAAATATATCTACTCCCAAACAACCAAAACAATCCCACAAGTGATAGCCCATAAAACTGTCAAGTGTCGATTCCATCTTTTCAAATTATGATAGGTTTACTTCAGTTTTATGCTTATTCTTGAGTCTATTTTGACATATTTCAGAAAAAATGATCTGTTTATCTCAGTTTTCAAATTTTTCAACCTTAGTTTTTGTTGCATATTATCTAACATCTCCAGCATATTTAGTTATCCCCCTTTATTCCAAATGTTGTTAACTGTGTTTGCTTTGATCAAAGTTGTCAGAGTTCTGTTTAATTGGTGGTGTTAGTTTCTTCAAGTAAACTAACGTTTTCTTTGTTGATCCTTTTTAGTATATTTTTTCATCTATTTTGTGAACACCTGATTCTTATTATTTCCTTCTTTCTACTGTGTATTATAAACTTTTTTTATGATGTTTTAGCTGGATGGATTAGCTGATTCTTAAAGATAGCAAAGGACCCAGGAAGGAGCATGCCCTTGATATGCAAACTAACCAACAGAGCCACACTTCTTCATCCAGTTCTTATACCCCAGAGCAATATTCCTCTGCCTTTGTCATCCAGGTGCAGAACCCACTCAACTCAACAAGGAACCACTCCTAGACCAAGTTCAGTCAGTCAGTTCAGTTGCTCAGTCGTGTCCGACTCTCTGCGACGCGATGGACTGCAGCACGCTAGGCCTCCCTGTCCATCACCAACTTGAGTTTACTCAAACTCATGTCCGTTGAGTCGGTGATGCCATCCAGCCATCTCATCCTCTGTCGTCCCCTTCTCCTCCCACCTTCAATCTTTCCCAGCATCAGGGTCTTTTCAAATGAGTCAGTTCTTCACATGAGGTGGCCAAAGTATTGGAGTTTCAGCTTCACCATCAGTCCTTCCAATGAACACCCAGGACTGATCTCCTTTAGGATGGACTGGTTGCATCTTCTTGCAGTCTAAGGGACTCTCAAGAGTCTTCTCCAACACCACAGTTCAAAAGCATCAGTTCTTAAATGCTCAGTTTTCTTTATAGTCCAACTCTCATATCCATATATGACCACTGGAAAAACCATAGCCTTGACTAGATGAACCTTTGTTGGCAAAGTAATGTCTCTGCTTTTTAATATGCTGTCTAGGTTGATCATAACTTTCCTTCCAAGGAGTAAGCGTCTTTAGATTTCATGGCTGTAGTCACCATCTGTAGTGATTTTGGAGCCCCAAAAAATAAGGTCTGACACTGTTTCCACCGTTTCCCCATCTATTTGCCATGAAGTGATGGGACTGGATGCCATGATCTTTGTTTTCCGAATGTTGAGCTTTAAGCCAACTTTTTAACTCTCCTCTTTCACTTTCATCAAGAGGTTCTTTAGTTCTTTTTCACTTTCTGCCATAAGGGTGGTGTCATCTGCATATCTGAGGTTATTGGTATTTCTCCTGGCAATCTTGATTCCAGCTTGTGTTTCTTCCAGTCCAGCGTTTCTCATGATGTACTCTGCATATAAGTTAAATAAGCAGAGTGACAATATACAGCCTTGACATATTCCTTTCCCAATTTGGAACCTATCTGTGTTTCCATGTCTAGATCTAACTGTTGCTTCTTGACCTGCATACAGATTTCTCAGGAGCCCAAAGCCCTTCCAAAAGTATTCAAATGGATAATCCTAAACTCTTCACCCTGTCTGGCCTGCCTTTCCCACAAAATCCCCAGTAAAGGCTGTGGCTTAAACCTTGCCCTGGCACTTGCCTCCTGACCACCTTGGTGTCTTTCCATGCGACCCTGCATGTGCAGTCTCTAGGACCTCTGAGTATAACAAACTGTTTTCTCTTAAAACTCTCCTCCTTCTCCTCTTGTGACCACACCTGTCTGTCTTGTAAAGGACTACAAAATGATTCAGGTTCATTTTAACTTTGTTGTTTCAAATTATGAGACATACCCTTAGCTTTTCAAGATTTAAATTGTATCATTTTGTCATATAAGCATCTAAAAGCTATATGTTTACCTCTAACCAAGAGTTCAACTGCGTTCTACAAGTTTTGATATAGATCAAAAATAACTTATCATTTGCTTCTTAGTATTCTCTAGTTTTTATAATAAA
>SJYQ01001020.1:551774-579234 GCA_006410935.1 Redunca redunca
CCATGGAAAGAGGAGCCTGGCGAGCTACAGTCCATGGGATCACAAAGAGCTGGATATGAATGAGCAATTAACAATTTCACTTTCACACCTTCATGAGCCTCTTTGGTAAGTATTTGCTTGATTGCTATATATTTTTCTATTCTTTATAGCCAGTATTTCTATAACCTATGTTTTGTTTATGACACTTACAAATAATAGCAGAAATATATTTTTGTCTAATTTGAAAAATTATTTAAATTAAATCGTATATTTAATTTATTCAATATTTATGTTTTTAAGATTGTTAATATTCTTGGATTAGATTAATTTTTAGAATTATGACTGTATTTTACACTTGCCTAGAAGAACCAACTCATTCAAAAAGACCCTGATGCTGAGGAGGAGGCCAGAGGAGAAGAGGGAAGCAGAGGATGAGATGATTAGATAGCATCACCGACTCAATGGACATGAGTTTGAGTAAACTCCGGGAGACAGTGGAGAACAGAGGATCCAGGTGGGCTACATCCACGGGGGTTCCAAAGAGTGAGACACAGCTGAACAACAGCAATTTCATTTATGCCTCTTTCTTCTTTTCTGTATTCCTCTAAAGATTCCTCTAATGAAGAGGAAAGATATGCTTTATTTCTGTTATTCTGTTAAATACTCTATTTCTGTTCCTTTTGTACTTAATATTGATATTTTAGACAAATTAAAATAAATGTGATGGTTATCTATATTTCTACCTTCTTCTTAATTCATGAGCTTTAGAATGTTTAAATCTTGTCTTTTTCCTACAAATTTATGCTATCCTTGCCCAGCATTTTAATTATGGAATAATTATTTTCTCACCCATGAGACTTCTATTGTTTTTTATGTATGTGTAAGCATATATATGTAAACACATATAATTACTACTTAATTAACTTAGTTTTATACATTTAATTAGATTTGCCCTTTTGTCTATCATTTCAAGTATCATAACTTCCTTTTGGATAAACGTCTTCCTTCCTTTTAAATTGTGGTTGAATCTGATATGAAAATCAGGGTTGACATTTATTTCCTCTCAGCAGTTTTTACAATATCATTTTAATGTCTTCTAACTTTATTAGTGCTGTTGAGAAATTTGATGTGATGTTAATTATCTTTCTTTTAGAATTAATTGATTTTTTTTCTTACTGCTTTTGAGAACTTCTCTTTGACTTTGTTGTTTGGCAGTTTCCTCAGATAACTTAGCTGTGTCCTATCTGTGGGAATCTTGCAGGACCTGACTTGTGTTTTCATCAAGGGAAGATTCGCTCTTGCTTCTGTCAAGATATCCAAGACACTAGAAACCCAGACGACAGTTTCAGCCTGGTTGCTTAGACTGAGTTTTCTAAACTGTGAAAAAAATATATATATATATATTTGACCACCAAAACTGTGTCAGGGTAGACCAGTGTTTACCATTTCTAAAGGGAAGCCTTTTGCCAACAGTGCTCAGGCTTAGATTATTAAATTCCTTTGTTATCTCTCTTTTTTAATAGGCATTTTTTTCCCCTGCTCTTCTAACCTCTCGCTATGTGTCTGATTTCCATTGCCCATTTTTCCCACAGGACTAACTCATTGTTAGCTACCCTAATGTGGCTACTAAAACACAAGCTGCTAAAACCAAGCACCCTAAAGTCAGTTGCAGACTCAGCATCTGCCCCCACCTTCACATAGGATCCCATATATAGAGAGAGGGTACATAATCCACAACTGGACGCTGAGAGTTCTTGTATAGGCTTTTCTGACTTAGAACTGAGAAAAAAGAAGGAGTCTACACTAGTGGTAGGAAAACTAGGAAGCTTTGATGTCCATCTACTACTTCATGTAAATTAGGTCAGTCTTTTGAAAGAAGGAAGACTAAGATACAGAGTGATGCAGAGACAAGAGAGGGTAACAAAAGTCCTGGTCATGTAGTGTTCTTGCTCCTTCTTGCTCTTGACACTCAGATGATCCAGCTGTGTCTCTCTCTCACAACTTATTAAGTCTTCTCCTATAATTACTTCTTTTAATTGCTAAAGAACCAAGTACCCTTCTAATAAACTTTTCTTTGACATAAAATTTATGTCTCTGACATTTGCAAAGGAGTTATGATTAATCCACAATTATTTTGCTTTACATATGTTTCTTCTTCATAGCCTACAAAGATGACCTCCTGCGTGACAACAGATATAATCGAATTAAATTGACTTGAATAATATGGGCACATTAGCTCCACCCAAAGATGAAAAATAACTTTTGGTTTGGTCTCATACTGCTTTCTGTTTATCCAACTATCAGGTTCAGAAGAAACAAAGCAACACAAGAACTGATTTAAAAGAGTCCCAGACCTCCAGTGAACCAAAAACTATGCTCCTTTCCACCAAAAAATCCCTGTGCTTCCTTAGAAACCGTGAGAATTAACCTGGTTCAAGTACTAATGATACAGATGTTCAAGTACTAATCTGAACTATTTGAATATCTGAAATTTTTCCTGAAGTTTCTGGAAAGGAAATATTTCAATTAGAAGAAGAAAAGAACACACATTGTTAAATCAGTGACTAAGTCCACACAAACAAGAAAGAATGAAAGTTGGAGGCAAGTGATTAGGTAATGTACGCCAAAATTTGATCTGTATAAAAATACCTTTGTTCCTCAAATTAGCCATGATCCCAGTTATTAATGGTCAAATTTTTGGCACTGCTTCTCCCTTCTTGGATGTATACAATCCATGCAGTAAGCCGTTGGTCAGAATGGAGCTGGGGTATATAAATTATATCTTCATGCTGTATTGGAAGCTGGCTCTCACATAATGAATATATAATAATGAGGGCCTTATTCTCATCACTTCATTCCATGCTTAAACTCTAATTTGTAAAAGTGCATCCTTGTCTAATAGTACTCTACGGACTTACTCCAAATATTAACAGAAAAGTTTATTGTGTATATAAATATCAGTTCAGTTCAGTCGCTCAGTCGTGTACAACTCTTTGCAACCCCATAAATTGCAGCACGCTAGGCCTCGCTGACCATCACCAACTCCCGGAGTTCACTCAGACTCACGTCCATCAAGTCAGTGATGCCATCCAGCCATCTCATCCTCTGTCGTCCCCTTCTCCTCCTGCCCCCAATCCCTCCCAGCATCAGAGTCTTTTCCAATGAGTCAACTCTTCACATGAGGTGGCCAAANAGCTTTCTTCACAGTCCAACTCTGACATCCATACATAACCAATGGAAAAACCATAGCCTTGAATAGACAGACCTTTGTTGGCAAAGTAATGTCTCTGCTTTTCAATATGCTATGTAGGTTGGTCATAACTTTCCTTCCAAGGAGTAAGCATCGTTTAATTTCATGGCTTCAGGCACCATCTGCAGTGATTTTGGAGCCCCCAAAAATAAAGGCTGACACTATTTCCACTGTTTCCCCATCTACTTCCCATGAAGTGATGGGACCGGATGCCATGATCTTAGTTTTATGAATGTTGAGCTTTAAGCCAACTTTTTAACTCTCCTCTTTTACTTTCATCAAGAGGCTCTTTAGTTCTTCTTCACTTTCTGCCATAGGGGTGGTGTCATCTGCATATCTGAGATTATTGATATTTCTCCTGGCAATCTTGATTCCAGCTTGTGATTCTTCCAGCCCAACATTTCTCATGATGTACTCTGCATATAAGTTAAATAAGCAGGGTGACAATATACAGCCTTGACGTACTCCTTTTCCTATTTGGAACCAGTCTGTTGTTCCATGTCCAGTTCTAACTGTTGCTTCCTGACCTGCTTATAGGCTTCTCAAGAGGCAAGTCAGGTGGTCTGGTATTCCCATCTCTTTCAGAATTTTCCAGTTTATTGTGATCCACACAGTCAAAGGCTTTGGCATAGTCAATAAAGCCAAAATAGATGTTTTTCTGGAACTCTCTTGCTTTTTCCATGATCCAGCGGATGTTGGCAATTTGATGTCTGGTTCCTCTGCCTTTTCTAAAACCAGCTTGGACATCAGGGAGTTAACGGTTCACATATTGCTGAAGCCTGGCTTGGAGAATTTTGAGCATTACTTTACTAGCATGTGAGATGAGTGCAATTGTGCAGTAGTTTGAGCATTCTTTGGCATTCCTCTCTTTGGGATTGGAATGAAAACTGACCTTTTCCAGTCCTGTGGCCACTGCTGAGTTTTCCAAACTCACTGGCATATTGAATGCAGCACTTTCACAGCATCATCTTTCAGGATTTGAAAGAGCTCAGCTGGAATTCCATCACCTCCACTAGCTTTGTTCATAGTGATGCTTTCTAAAGCCCACTTGACTTCACATTCCAGGATGTCTGGCTCTCATGATGCCTCAAGATAATCAGTATCATGATTATCTTGGTCATGAAGATCTTTTTTGTACAGTTCTTCTGTGTATTCTTGCCACCTCTTCTTAATATCTTCTGCTTCTGTTAGGTCCATACTATTTCTGTCCTTTATTTAGCCCATCTTTGCATGAAATGTTCCATTGGTATCTCTAATTTTCTTGAAGAGATCTCTAGTCTTTCCCATTCTGTTCTTTTCCTCTATTTCTTTGCATTGATTGCTGAGGAAGGCTTTCTTATCTCTTCTTGCTATTCTCTTAACTCTGCATTCAGATGCTTATATCTTTCCTTTTCTCCTTTGCTTTTCACTTCTCTTCTTTTCTCAGCTATTAGTAAGGCCTCTCCAGACAGCCATTTTGCTTTTTTGCATTTCTTTTCCATGGGGATGGTCTTGATCCCTGTCTCCTGTACAACTCATGAACCTCAGTCCATAGTTCATCAGGCACTCTGTTTATCAGATCTAGACCCTTAAATCTATTTATCACTTCCACTGTATAGTCATAAGGGATTTGATTTGGGTCATACCTAAATGGTCGAGTGGTTTTCCCTATTTTCTTCGATTTAACTCTGAATTTGGCAATAAGGAGTTCATGATCTGAGCCACAGTCAGCTCCTGGTCTTGTTTTTGTTGACTGTATAGGACTTCTCCATCTTTGGCTGCAAAGAATATAATCAATCTGATTTTGGTGTTGACCATCTGGTGATGTCCATGTGTAGAGTCTTCTCTTGTGTTTTTGGAAGAGGGTGTTTGCTATGACCAGTGCATTTTCTTGGCAAAACTCTATTAGTCTTTGCCCTGCTTCATTCTGCATTCCAAGGCCAAATATGCCTGTTACTCCAGGTGTTTCTTGACTTCCTACTTTTGCATTCCAGTCCCCTATAATGAAAAGGACATCTTTTGGGGGTGTTAGTTCTAAAAGGTCTTCTAGGTCTTCATAGAACCGTTCAACTTTAGCTTCTTCAGCATTACTGGTTGGGGCATAGACTTGGATTACTGTGATATTGAATGGTTTGTCTTGGAAACGAACAGAGATCATTCTGTCATTTTTGAGACTGCATCCAAGTACTACATTTCAGACTCTTTTGTTGACCACGATGGCTACTCCATTTCTTCTGAGAGATTCCTGCCTGCAGTAGTAGATATAATGGTCATCTGAGTTAAATTCACCCATTCCAGTCCATTTTAGTTCGCTAATTCCTAGAATGTCGACGTTCACTCTTGTCATCTCTTGTTTGACCACTTCCAATTTGCCTTGATTCATGTACCTGACATTCCAGGTGCCTATGCAATATTGCAATATTCCTGCAATATTCCAGGTGTCTAAGCCATGCCCGTGGGGCCACCCAAGTTGGGAGGGTCATGGTGGAGAGGTCTGACAGAATTGTGGTCCACTGGAGAAGGCAATGGCACCCCACTCCATTACTCTTGCCTGGAAAAATCCCATGGATGGAGGAGCCTGGTAGGCTGCAGTCCATGGGGTCATGAAGAGTTGGACACAACTGAGCGATTTCACTTTCACTTTTCACTTTCATGCATTGGAGAAGTAAATGGCAACCCACTCCAGTATTCTTGCCTGGAGAACCCCAGGGACGGGGGAGCCTGATGGGCTGCCGTCTATGGGGTCGCACAGAGGCAGACACGACTGAAGCAACTTAGCAGCAGCAGCAGCAGCATGCAATATTGCTCTTTACAGCATCAGACCTTGCTCTATCACCAGTCACATCCACCGCTGGGTATTGTTTTTGCTTTGGCTCCATCCCTTCATCCTTTCTGGAGTTATTTCTCCACTGATCTCCAGTAGCATACTGGGCACCTACTGACCTGGGGAGTTCCTCTTTCAGTATCCTATCATTTCATACTGTTTCATACTGTTCATGGGGTTCTCAAAGCAAGAATACTGAAATGGTTTGCCATTCCCTTCTCCAGTGGACCACATTCTGTCAGACCTCTCCACCATGACCCGCCCGACTTGGGTGGCCCTTCGGGCATGGCTTAGTTTCACTGAGTTAGACAAGGCTGTGGTCCTCATGCAATTAGATTGACTAGTTTTCTGTGAGTATGGTTTCAGTGTGTCTGCCCTCTGATGCCCTCTTGTAACACCTACCATCTTACTTGGGTTTCTCTTACCTTGGGCGTGGGGTATCTCTTCACGGCTGCTCCAGCAAAGCACAGCTGCTGCTCCTTCCCTTGGATGAGGGGTATCTCCTTACCGCTGCCCCTCCTGAACTTGAATGTGGAATAGCTCCTCTAGGCCCTCCTGCGCCCACGCAGCCACCGCTCCTTGGACGTTGGAATAATATATATAAATATATTACTTCACTAAATTTTGAAAAGCAAAGATGTAATCATTATGAAAGCCAAAATGCATCAGTTTGAACTATCATTTTAAGCTTTTCACAGGCTAAATTTTTACTTAAATCCAAGATTATATGTTTCAAGATAAAATGTCCCCATTCCTAATCCATTATCTTTTCACCTCCTTTCTTAAACTTCAGAATTTATCTACTTGCTCTTTTGGAAGACACACATCTTCTGGGAGATCCACTCGCTGGCTATTTCTGTCCTTTGTCTTTGAGAAATGGGCTTCTTCCCAGTGGAAACTTCTAAAGGGATTTTTTCTGAAGGAAAAAAAAAGAAAAAGAAAGAAAGTGAAGTCGCTCAGTCGTGCCCAACTCTTTGTGACCCCATGGATAATAGCCTGCACCAAGCTCCTCCGTCCATGGGATTTTCAAGGCAAGAAGTACTGGAGTGGGTTGCCATTTCCTTCTCCAGGGAATATTCCCAACCCAGGGATCGAAACCAGGTCTCTCACATTGTAGACAGACACGAAGGAAAAATCACACCACAATGAAGTGACTTCTCAGGCAATTATTCTAGGAAAACTTCTCCTGGTAAGTTGGCCAGACAAGATGAAATTGGATCAATTTCTTTAAACCCTAAAGAGGATAAGGCACTTGGGAATAAATAGGGTTGAGGCGCCAAAAAGAAAATCTGAACACAGAGGAAGGAGGGTTTGAGGACCGAAGCAGGAGACAAAAGATGGATGGCTTTGCTGGACCGGAAGCTTTGTCCTGTCGTTTCTGTGGTCCTCTTTGGCATTGCAACCTTGTTTTTTATTGTAAAATAAAAACAACCAAAATGAATGAACATATAAATGTCGTTCATAGCAAATTATGGGCGCGTTAGTCAAGCATTGGAATTCCAACATATGTGATACATTTGACCCACTGAAAATAAGACACCACTGGAACTAGCGAAGTCTTCTTTTGTAATCAGCAAAACTTCTTGGCTTAGTCCTTCAATATTTTATCAGCATGCTCGGAAATATTTCCTTTAAGTGGAATCCTTGCCATGAAGCGTTTTTAAATTTGGAAAATAACTTTAATTCCCATGAGGAACTATTATTGAGAATTATAACTGTCAATAATGCTGAGAGAAACTAAAACCCCTTCTCACTTCTCATTAAGAAAACTTAAGATCTAGAAAGGTGTTCAGATTCATTCAGCTGGCTAGAGGCAGGGTCACATCCAGACCTAAGTGTTCATGATTCATAGCCCCCTGTTCTTACCATCAGAATCACTAGATTCTGCTAAATAGGATATAAATATAATAATGATTCATACAGATACAAATGTAAATTATTTCCGTATGGAAAATAGATTTGAAGTCATGAATTGAAAATTTCGTCATTCTTTCTTGGTGAGAAGGGTTGATAAAGTTGGCTTACCTTAAACAAGTTTTACCAATTCAGTGCTTTCACGACATTTTATTTTATCTATTGAAACACTGAAGTAAAAACACTTTAATAAATCAATTAATTCCACTTTTACATTGTCCACATGAGTACTACAGTCATTCTTATGACTACAGAAAGTAGATAGTTAACTAATTCTCAAATTTAAACTTAATAAAGTCAGGTTACAATGAAATAGATCACAGAGCATGAAATTATGTATTGTGACCCTACAATATATATCTTAACTCAGCACTCAATTTGGGAACTAGGTTTTCATTGCTACTGTTTTTCCTCAACTAATATAACTTCTAAGAAAGTCTAGATGGGAAGAAGTTTCAGGTTAGCCTCTATATGAAATATATGCCTGAATTCTGTGGCTGGTTGAACAAGGAGAAATAATACTGATGCTAACCTAAGTGACATACAATAACAAGAAAATCAGAATTGATTGAAAATGGCACCTTTGGGTGTTTTTCACAGTTACTAATGAAAAACATACTATATTTGTGTAAACAGTATACTCAAAAAAGTGACCTTAAATTTCAGATATGGACCAAATGAGAAATTTCCCTGGAAACGATCATTTGAATAGCAGCTCAAAAGCTGCTGAGTGTGGAACTTGAAACTGAAAAATAAAGCAGGCAATGAGGAAATCTGAGCACGAGGCATGAGGGACTGCAAAATCGAAACCACAGCCTTTGCACTCAAATTGCCTCACGTCTAGTTGGCAGGCAGAAATGTAAATGTAACCCACATGTTGGCTGGGGTTGCTCCTGTCCTTTGAGAGTTCCTATAAAATGGGACTAATTCCATGGGGTGTGTATTCTAAGGCTAACTTCTGATTCTGGTGTTTTCTTGCAGAACTTTCTTATCTCACGGCCATCCTGCCCTGCACCGTTAAGACCAGTAAAGTTCCCTGTGCTTGATTTCACCTGAAACATCCACACACCAAGGCATTTGGAGGCGCCAGACTTCACTGAAGGTTTGTGGTAATGGGTGTTAGACGATAAAATCCAACAGCAAAGAACTTGGCCGTGGCATTGAAGATGTCCCTGTGCTCAGAAGCCCTTCAGCCATTTTTTTCTGCTCCCTTTCCTCTGTTTCTCCACTTGCCCATTATCTCCTGCCTCCCCATCCCTCTCTTCCTTCTGCTCACTCTTCAGGCCCCGGTTCTCCTTAACCTCTCTAAGTAGGTTTTTTTTCTTTAATTCACTAACTTCTCAAGTATGCTTTCATATCTTCCCCTAAGGCAATGGTAGCATGTTTTTCTAAATAGAGATAGCTGCCTCTCTGAGAGGAACTCAAGATCAGGTGTTAAAACAGGAAAGTCCTCTCTAGCAACATACATGACATGCTTAGTTGTTGTGTCTGACTCTTTGCAACATTTTGAACTGATCCTACTAGACTCCTCTGTTCATGGGGTTTTCCAGGCAAGAATACTGGAGTGGGTTGCCATTTCCTTTTCAAGGGGATCTTCCTGACCCAGGGATCAAACCTGTGTCTCTCGTGTCTCAGTATAATAATACCTATAAGACTCAGGCAGTATAAGCATCAGCAGATACAGAGTAAGAAAGCAGTGGGGACCCCAGTTTCATTGACCGTATTAGTAAAACTTATCAGTTGTCTCTTTTCTCAGACAGCTACTGTGAGGATTAGTTGATGATAAGTGAGAACTCTGAGTTATGTTCTGATGACATGGATACTATTCAATACCTTGCCAAGTCTGGTCCACAGTGGGCCTCCAACTAATCTGAAAAGCACTCTTCTAGACCTACCACATGGCAGAGAACAACTTCAGGAAAATTCCTGAGAAGGTTTTAGGAAGAACAACAACAGGAAAAGCTTCAACAATGACCCTTTTTAAACATTTAGCTTTGAAACTAGCCACCATAGGGGTATCCTTGGAAGAGAAACAAATTAGCAAAGAGGAAAGAAAACACAGCATGAGTTCACATTGGGAAGTAGTAGAATATAAAATAATACACCTAGGTTGGGCAGGGCCTTGGGGGCAGGATGATGATTTTGGATTTAATTCAATAAATGGAAAATAAAAAACATTGCTCTCGTGTGTGATGTGATGATGACTTTGATTGCATCATCTCATCAGAGTTCCCTGAGGGAGAGATATCAGAGTTTGTGCCCTTTGCTCTGGTCAAGAAATACTATAGAATCATTTTCAATTGGTCCCCACTCATGCTCCCACTTTGAAGATCTTTGATTAACTCACTCAAAAGAGAGGAGTAGCAAGGAAGGCTAGCATGGGAACACATGAGGAATTACCCTGTAGAGCAGAAACTGTAAAAGGCAGTATCAGATGTCACAGACTGGGCATTCTTGGAAACATGGTTTGGTATTTTCGACCTTTGCGTTCTCAGTGCCTGCATATGGCTGTGACTCAATAAAGGTCTGTTGAATGAGTGAATGAATAATTGAACGGCTGGCTGTCATAGAAAACAGAAATTAAATTTGTTCTTTGTGTCTCCAAAGGGCAGAGGGTGATGAAAGTTGCAGAGAGAGAGATAGAGACAGCAGCTTAACATAAAGAAGACTTTTAACAGAAACCCTCGGCAATGAATGGAGCGGCAGCCAAAGCTGGCCAGGTTTCCACTCCCAGGCTGGGGTGAGCAAGTTTGTGCTTAAAAGCAGATGACTTAAACATCCCTGGCTCTCCGTGACTCTTCAGCTCAGTCTAAAATTATAAGCATGATACGGATCTCTTATAATGATTAGTAAGAATTTTGTCAATGCCACCTCTGTATGCAATAGCAAACTGCCTGCCAAATACCCTTCTTAGACTTAGTTTTTGAATTTTATTTTGCTGAGTTTTGTGGATCACATACTGAAGAGTACACATGTACACACACAGACAACTCCCATTGCTGCCACAGACACTTGTTAGATGAAGTTTCCAGTGCATCCAACTGAAGATGTCAAATCTTATCAGAGGTTGGCCAGCTTTTTACCTCCAAAGCAGAATAGCATATCTGAACACACTTTACTTTGCCTCTGTAGTTCCTGAAGGAGACCTGTAATTGTTAATTAGATTTTCAAGCTAGAAAGTTTTACAGCTGGCCTTTTTATATTTGTATTTATACCCCCATCTTGGAAAAAAATTTGCATTCACAGTTACATTATTTTGTTTACTACAACCAGTTCCTCACCTCATTCCTGAACTAAGTTCAATACCAAAAAGAATAACCTCATCTCAGGAAGAAAACAGTCACTACTCAGATGTGGCTGAATATCTCGGCCCAGGTGGACCACATACCACGTACTGTGCATATAAGTAACCATGTAACCATGAAAGTAACTAAATTCGTATTTTTTTAAAACTGTTAAATGATCTTCATTGAATATATTTTCTGGTAATTTCTTAATTCAGCCATTCTCTTTGATATGTCCTGGATGTATGCTCAGTTGCTCACACAGAGTTGTGTCTGACTCTTTGCAACCCTTTGAAGCCTGGCATAGACTGTAGCCTGCCAGGCTCCTCTGTCCATGGAATTTTCCCAGCAAGAGTACTGGAGTGAGTTGCCATTTTTTCCTCCAATGGATCCTCCCAACAGGGATCAAACCTGTGTCTTCTGCACTGGCAGGTGGATTCTTTACTGCTGAGCCATATGGAAAGCCCGGTTCCTGGGAAATATGGACAAAAAGAATCTTAGCACTTACATAATTATGAGAAGAGATATACTAAGAAGGTAAGAACATGGTAGAGAATCCTTAGAAAACATGAGAAAATGTGAGAGTTATGTCTTTGATAACAAAAGCAAGAGTCTTGCTATGGACTAAATATTTGTATACCCCTTCAAAGTCATATGTTGAATCCTAATTCCAAATGAGATAGAATTAGGAGGTGAGGCTTTTGGGATGATTGGCTCACGATGAAGGTGGACTCTTGTGGGATTAGTAGGTTTATTTATCTTTCCACCAGGTGAGATTACAATAAGATGATAGTCTACAGTGCATGAAGCGAACCCTCACCTAACACCAAATCCCCTGGAACCTTGATCTTAGACTTCCCAGCACCCAGAACTGTGAGAAATCAATGTTCATTGTTTAGGAGAACTAGTCCATGGTATTTTTTTTTTATAACAGTCTGGATGGACTAAGACAATAGCTTGATATCTGTGCAAATGTAATAGTAATTTAAACCAGCTTAATGATAACCATCCTTCCAGAAATTATGAGAACAAAGTTCTGACGCTTTTTTTTTAAACATAAAAAGCATAATAATTTAAGTGACTACCTTTAGACACTCTTAATAGTAACAGTTGTACCTAAAAGAACCCCAAATTCAGTTCTAAAAAAGATGACAAACTAGGCATATTAAAGATATTTAGGCAGCAGATTTATGTCAGTTGTGGTTTTAGGATTTATGGCCCTATTTTTATGGTGCAGAAATTCATTTATTTATTGAATACTTATTATTTGCCAGATGCTGCCATGGTTTTGCTTTATTTAAACAAAAATAGGACAAAATCCATGTCCTAAAGAGCGCCTTAAAAATTATGCTATTTTATTATTCCCTTCCTGCCATGAGACATGATTAGATCCTGTATAAAACTGAACAAATTTTGAAAAAAATTGTAAGTAATATCATAAGAAAAAATAAGTTTTGAAGAAAATATTACTATTCTATAAATCATTGTTATTTTCACACTTGATGCTATGGCTAAAAATTCTAACAAAAATAAATCTATTTAATTTAATATAATTTAGACTTTTTAAAGGTCATTTTCTCCCAAAGCACTCCCCAAAATTCTACACAGTTAATCCCTCTCTCCTTCTCTTTCTCCCCCCNTATTTATTGAATACTTATTATTTGCCAGATGCTACCATGGTTTTGCTTTATTTAAACAAAAATAGGACAAAATCCATGTCCTAAAGAGCGCCTTAAAAATTATGCTATTTTATTATTCCCTTCCTGCCATGAGACATGATTAGATCCTGTATAAAACTGAACAAATTTTGAAAAAAATTGTAAGTAATATCATAAGAAAAAATAAGTTTTGAAGAAAATATTACTATTCTATAAATCATTGTTATTTTCACACTTGATGCTATGGCTAAAAATTCTAACAAAAATAAATCTATTTAATTTAATATAATTTAGACTTTTTAAAGGTCATTTTCTCCCAAAGCACTCCCCAAAATTCTACACAGTTAATCCCTCTCTCCTTCTCTTTCTCCCCCCTCCCTTTCTCTCCCCCATGTGTCTCCCTGTCTCTTTTCCCTTTCTCTCTCTTTTTAATTGCCAGCTTTCTCCCTCCCTTCCTCTCTCCCTTCCTCCCTCTCTCTCTATATATATATATCAGAATTTTTTCTTCCGAAGTCTGTAGAAATGCTGACTTTTATAATGAGTAGCAGACCGATCAGTGATGAAAGAAGGCAGAAATAGATTTCATAGCAGAGGAAAACAAACCCGTCACAGTTGTAAATGAATGGAGAAGATAAGAGTGAATAATACCCAACGATGAAAGCAGAAAAGAACATAATGTCAGTTGGAAAGCAAAATTTTACCAAACTTTCATTTGATCTTAAGCAGCACAAACAGAACTCTAGAGCACAAAGTATGTATCCCAAGAAACATTGGAGCTGTAGGATGTAAGCAGTTGCTAAGCACAAACATCAAACAAACAAACACCAGTCTTGGAGGGATGATTCCCCCTGTGATATGTAAGTTAATGAAATGATGTTTATACAAGACTGCTCAAGATCTTTAATTTTCTAGTTCAAGTTACATATTATAACTAACTTTCCATGAGGAGTATGTAATTTTCAACATTTATGAAATGTGCTTGACTATGGAAATATTTTCTTGAAGAAATACCTTCCCAAAGTTTCCAGGAAACTCAAATTCAGGTGTTGAGAGGCTAAAGGAAATGAAGTATGTAAAGCACCCATTGCAACATCTGGCACAGAACAGGTACCCACTGAAAGGGGCTGGTGGTCACGGCCATAATGGAGGGACTGTCTATCATTGCTGTGCAAGGACAGTCATAGATTTTATGATGGCCAGCCCACCCCAAACACATATAAAAGTGTTGCTTAAAACAGGAGGGATCAGAGTGGGGGTGGAAATGAGCAGATTTGGTGTGCCACAATATTCTAAGCATGCCAAAACATTGTCATTTAATCATTACTCCCACACTATGAAGTCAATTTATTATGCCCGTTTTACAGATAAAGAAACTGAGTTTCAGAGTGTGCTAAGAGTTACACAGTGAGTAAAGGATGGACTTCCCTGAACTCAGAACTGTTTTTCTTTTGTCTGATCACATGAATTCCTTAAATACACTCTTGATTTTATACAGCACAGAGGGTATTTTTTGTTGTTGTTGTTGTTGTTTGGTATTTGCCTTATATTACAACAAATGGAATAGTGCAAAGATCATAGCTCCAGAGAATAAAGCAGAGCTGAGGGTGAAACTCATTTCTGCTATTTACTTAATATCACATTGGGCCTCAATTATTTATTATAAAATAGAAATCTTCCCTCTTCCCTTCTCTTCCAAGTAACAGCAGTGATGTTTGAGCAGATGAAGGGAAGAGTGAAAAGAAGTAAGGCTGAGGGGCTAAGCACGATGATGGAGGATATTCTAGGTCATGGGAGGAAGACTGAGTTTTATGTTAAATATAAGGGGAGCCATTGCAGGATTTTAAAAGCAAGGGAAGAATGAGATTAGATTATCACTGAGAATTTCCCTTTTGCTGCTCTGTATGGAGGAGCAGGGGCAGCTATAGGGGGAGAGGGTGAGGCACAAATGTGAAAGTGGAAAAATCAGTCAAAGGCTGATGTTGTTCATGGAGGCAAGAGACAGTGAAGGCCTGGACTAAGAAGGTGGACATGGACGTGAAATAAAGAAGAGTCTCAGATATATTTTCCAAGTAGCATCCATAAGGCTTACTAATATACGTGATCTCTAGTTTGTCAGAAAGGAAGGACTGTTAGATATTGGCTTGAATAACTTGCTAAAGTGCAGTGTTTTTAACATGAAAGTAGAAAAATAGGTGTTTGAGAAGATGAACATGGAATGGGGAAAGCCCAGAATTGCACTCTGGATCTGTTAAGTTGCAGAATCGAAGACACGTCCAAGGGGAGACATGAGAAGACACTGAGACATGAAAGCACGGAGCTCAAGAGAGAGAGATGTGGCCTCCAGTGGAAATGTGGGCTTCGTCAGAACAAGAGAGCTCACACCCTTGGGAGCTGGTGAGATCACTCAGGGACAAAGTGAGAGACAAAAAGATGACACAAATCTTGAGGTGCTCCAAATGAGACAACTGGAGAAGGAGCCAGTCAAGATTACGAAACAATAATGCACTGAGGAAAGAAGGAAAGCAAGAGAGAGAGAGAGTGTTTCAAAACCAAGAGAGTAGAGTCCTAAGTGACAGGTACAGGGCATAAAAAGTAGCAAATCAATGAAGGTGTTAAATGTAGGATATTTTGAAATAGTGATTCTTTTTTTCTCTCAGGTGGGATGGAGAGTTCAGGTGATGCTGAGGAAGAGACACTTCCTCAACGGTAGATGGATGCAAGTATAGGTTAGTTTAGACCTGAGAAGGTGAGAAAGTCTATTTCTGATGATGACAATTATCCCAGAGAAGCATGTAACTCTTAGATCAAATCTCAGATACATGGAAACAAGGGCAAAATTTCAATATGCAGAAGTCTCTGTGACACGACTGAGCGACTTCACCTTCACTTTTCACTTACATGCACTGGAGAAGAAAATGGCAACCCACTCCAGTGTTCTTGCCTGGAGAATCCCAGGGACCGGGGAGCCCAGTGGGCCATCGTCTATGGAGTTGCACAGAGTCAGACACAACTGAAGCGACTTAGCAGCAGCAGCAGCAGAAGTCTCTGTAACAAGGTACCCTGCAAAGTGAGGACTGTCTGCATAAACATATAAATGGGTATGGAAGCAACAGAGATTGTACAATTTCAAAATATGCTATAGCATAAGGCCAAATGAGCTTTCTGTCAAAGCTGAGCCTGTACAGTACTTGACTGAACAAAAGAATGTACTGTTAGCTGCTTGGAGGGTGCTGACAGGGAATGAATGAGAGATTTCCTTCCACTCATTCCTCTTTCTTTCCACTATTAACATTGACTTTGCTCAAGGCCATTATCACATTCAGAGTGGAAGGACAGCCTAGGGACTCTGCACCTCAGGACAAGTAGCAAAGACAGAGAAGGGGACATTGATTTTATAGACTGACCCTGACTTTAGTCTCTTAAGTTGATTGTACCTGATGACTGGAATGGTATAGCAAGGATTCAGTTGAGATGCTTACTGATAAAATCAACCTCCAAGGTGACAGAAGACATAGTCTGAGATCCTCGTGAGCAAAGGTCCATTGGTACTGCAACTGTAAAACTGTGGAAAGCTTATGCGTGCTCAGAATATGCCAATTCTAAACTAATACTTACATCACGTTTCACACACTCAATCAAGTTTCACACACTCAATCACACATAGCGTCACTAAGCTGAGGGAATGAGTATATTATAAAGTATTCATAGTTTCTTCCAGTCTTCCCATAACTTGGAATTGACCTTCCCTTTAGTTCCCTGGGCTCTTGACTGTGTTTTAGGAAATACTCAGGAAGCCCAGGGGTACTGAGACTGCCCACAGTTCCACCTGCAACATCACAGCCAGCTCCCCCTTCTCTAATCTCAGTTACTCCTGGTGTCTGGATCCCATGCTTTCCTCCCACACTGAAGAGGTAGCTCTCAAAATTGGATGGGGAAAAAAAAAAAAAAAAAAACACCAACAAGGAGATACAATTGCCTACCTATTAGATCGGTGAAAATCCAGAACACTAACAGCATCAAATGCTGACGTCAGGGTGGAGAAACAGGAACTCCTATTCAGTGCTGGTGGGGCTGCAAAATGGTACAGATGCACTGGAAGACAAGTTGGTGGTTTTTCAAACAAAATTAAACATACTCATTATATGACTCAGCAACTGTGCTTCTTGGCACGTAGCCAAATAAATTTAAAATTTATGTCCACATAAAAACCTTCACACCAATGTTTTATAGCATCTTTGTTTCAGAATTGCTGAAATTGGGAGGAAAATAAGATGCCCTTCAGTAGGAGAATGGATCAACGGGTACATCCAGGCAACAGAATTAAGAGGTAAAGAAAAAATGAGCCATCAAACCAAGAAATAAATGAAAGTATATGAAATGCATTTTGCTAAGAGAAAGAAGCTAAACTGAAAAGACTACCTACTGTATAATTCCAACTGTAAGACATTCTCACATCTCCCGCATTGGCAGGCAGGTTCTTTCCATCACTACCACCACCTGGGAGGCCCATAAGAGATTCTAGAAAATCATGGAGACAGTAAAACAGATCAAGAATCAGAGAGGAAGGAGTAATGAACAGGCAAGTACATTTTTTACGACGGTGAAACATTCTGTATGGTACTACAAAGATGGGTACACATCTTTATATTGGGTTGACCAAAATTTCATTGGGGTTTTCCAAAAGATGTCAATATATTTGTCAAAACTTATAGAATGTATGACACCAAGAATGAACCCTAACGTGAACTATGGACTTTCAGTGACTATGACATATCGGTGTAGGTTCACTGACTGTAACAAGTGCACCACTCTTGTGGGAGAATCAACAGTGGGCGAGCCCGTGCACATGCGAGGTAGGAAGTACATGAGAATTCTGTGTACCTTCTGCTCAATTTAGAACCTACAACCTCTCTAAAAAATACAGTCTGTTTTTAAAAATGGATGGAAAGCTATCCTTTCAGTAAGTATTCATCAAGTTAGCCAAAAAACCCTAGATCTTTCCTATATGTAGTCCAGTCTAGAACATCTCATTTAATTCTCTATTTAGCTGAGTAAAAGGAAGAATTTTAAAACTTTATTCTTTAGTGACACTAATTCCCCGTGGAGACTCTATACTTCTCTCCCTACCAACCCCACCCCATACGGTCTCGGTTCCAATAGGTTATGTGCATTCATTCATACTTAAGGATAATCCATATTCTGGACAGCATAGCAATTATAATCCATTGGTTTTATATTTTTATAATCTCTAAATTTAAAAAAAAAATCATAGGTGAAGAGAACAAAGTTTATTATTTAAGACTGTCTTTATTTTGAGAAAGTGACTTCAACAGGCCATAGTGGGCCTGAATTCAGACAGAACAAGCCCAAATTCCATCCTTCACTGCCATGCTAAACAGGAAGGAACGCATAAAACTGTCAGGCCATTTCACTGAAAGGTCTGTATTGGAGTTTTAAAAAAAAAGAAGAAGAAACATTCCCAGTAGTCGTCTGGAAGGTTTTATTTCATTTGTTTGCCTTATAAAGTCGTGCTTGGTCATCTTATTAAAAGACAACCTTGCTATAGAAAACACAAGCTTGCTCCCTGAAATTATGCATCAGCAAATATTGATTTGCACCAGACTGGACCTTGATTTCAGAAAGGCAAAGCACTGGCCCAAAGAGTCCCATTGATTCAGGATAGAGGAACTGTGTCTTCTGTCTGTTTTGACTCTCCAGGATTTCCCTAACTTTTCCCTCATCAAAAATATATCAGTCTGTGGACTGAGGTGTTGGGTGACTGTGCCAGGAGTGTTGGGCAGGGATGGAGGACTCTTTGCACTGCCCAGCAAAGTCCTGCCTGCCCAGTTGCTGGCAACCTGGCCTTGCTTTCCTCTCTAGCCACGGCTCTGGCTTCAGGCTAACTTCTTTAGTGAGCTTTCACTCAAAGGCCTTTTTACCAGTCCCAGAATCAGACAGACCTTCACAAATATGGCAGAATCAAAATGGATGCCAGTTTGGGAATGCAGTAATTACTTATCCTCAGGAGAGCTTGATGAAATACAGTTGACCCCTCAGGCTACATACTTTATTTTATTTTGCCTTAAGGAAAATAAACAGGCAGGCATATTGCAGGCAGTCAGTACTATGACGGAATGCCACAAGGCATCATGAAACATCTTCACTCAGATAATTCTTGGGGGCTGAAATGGCCAATCAGGTAAGACTTTCTTGAGAAGCAATGATTAAACTGAGACTTGAAAGATGGGAAGCATTTGACAAACAAGGGTAAAATAGGTAAGGTAGAAGATGGAAAATGCTGGGAGGAATCTTACTGTAGCCATTCATCATCTCAGGAACTCAGAGAGATGAAGTCACTTTCTCAGGACTACGTGGTCATTGACTAGCAGAAGTGGGATTCAAACTGTCTGCAGAAGGGACAGCAAGGCCTAGGTTCAAATCTTAATACTCCACTCCATAAGACTTGCTACCCTCATTTTGAAGTGATAACAAGCTAAATGCTTACTGTAAATTGAGAATCAATCAATAGATACTATTAATTTGATCATTTCTATTTACTTCAATGGATTGTAAGCTCTGAACCTACAGGCAGTTTGTCCACCTTGCTCAGTGGTATATCTGAGGGCTTTACCCAAGGCCTGGCATGTGACAAAGGATTCTCATGTATGGAGAAAGTATTGAGAGAACGAAATAAAAGAACATATATGAAGTTCAGGGACAATACCAGCAGTTTCTTAGCAAATGTTAGCTCTCCTTACCTAACACCAGGTCAATAAGACAATGCCTTTTAGCCAGATAATTCTATTGATATTTAGAAATATGTTTGAATACTTCTAGAAGTCATTTGGTATTGGAATCCAGTTCCAATACTGCACTTAATGGCTGCTGCTGCTGCTAAGTCACTTCAGTCGTGTCTGACTCTGTGGAACCCCATAGACAGCAGCCCACCAGGCTCCCCTGTCCCTGGGGTTCTCCAGGTAAGAACACTGGAGTGGGTTGCCATTTCCTTCTCCAATGCGTGAAAGTGAAGTCACTCAGCCGTGTCGGACTCTTAGTGACCCCATGGACTGCAGCCTACCAGGCTCTTCCGTCCATGGGATTTTCCAGGCAAGAGTACTGGAGTGGGGTGCCATAGCCTTCTCCTGCACTTAATGGCTAATAGTTGTCTAATCTGTGGTCTTGCCAGGTGGTGCAAGTGATGAAGAATCCACCTGCCAATGTGGAGACAAAAGAGACACGGGTTCAACCCCTGGGTCCAGAAAATGCCCTGGAGGAAGAAACAGAAACACACTCCAGTATTCTTGCCTGGAAAATTCCATGGACCAAGGAGTCTGGGAGGCTATAGTTCTGGGGTTCACAAGGAGTCAGATACAACTGAGCACAAAGGTCAAGCATGATCCACAACTCCAGGCAGTAGCAGCATCCCCTACTAGAGACAGTGATAAGAAGGAGACAAGGTGTATCAAGACAAAAGGTCACCCTACCTACTCCCAGGACCTTTCAGTTGTCTTCAGGGGAAAACGGCTAATAACAAAGGCTGTAAGTCATTCTTCTAACATCTTAAGTTCAGTCGCTCAGTCATGTCCGACTATTTGTGACCCCATGGACTGCAGCATACCAGGCTTCTCTGCCCATCACCAACTCCTGGAGCTTGCTCAAACTCATGTCATCCAGTCAGTGATGCCAGCCAACCATCTCATCCTCTGTTGTTCCCTTCTCCTTCTGCCTTCAGTCTTTCCCAGCATCAGCGTCTTTTCCAATGAGTCATTTCTTCCCATCAGGTGGCCAAAGAATTGGAGCTTCAGCTTCAGCATCAGTCTTCCAATGAATATTCAGGACTGATTTCCTTTAGGACTGACTGGTTTGATCTCCTTGAAGATCAAGGGACTCTCAAGAGTCTTCTCCAACACCACAGTTCAAAAGCATGTTTTTCAGCAGTCCTTATGGTCCAGCTCTCACATCCATACATGACTACTGGAAAAACCATAGCTCTGACTATACAACATTTGTCACTAAAGTAGTATCTTTGCTTTTTAATACGCTGTCTAGGTTTGTCATACCTTTTCTTCCAAGAAGCGAGTGTCTTTTAACTTCATGGTTGAAGTCAACATCTAAAGTGATTTTGGAGCCCCAAAAAATAAAGTCTGTCAGTGTTTCCACTGTTTCCCCATCTATTTCCCATGAAGTGATGGGACTAGATGCCATGATCTTCATTTTTTGAAAGTTGAACTTTAAGCCAACTTTTTCACTCTCCTCTTTCACTTTCATCAAGAGGCTCTTTAGTTCCTCTTCACTTTCTGCCCATAAGGGTGGTGCCATCTGCATATCTGAGGTTATTGATATTTTTCCCAATAATCTTGATTCCAGCTTGTGTTCATCCAGCCCAGTGTTTCTCATGATGTACTCTGCATATAAGTTAAATAAACAGGATGAAAATGTACAGACTTGATGCACTCCTTTCCCAGTTTTGAACCAGTCTGTTGTTCCATGTCTGGTTCTGTTACTTCTTGACCTGCATACAGGTTTCTCAAAAGACAGGTCAGGTGGTCTGGTATTCCCATCTCTTTCAGAATTTTCCACAGTTTGCTGTGATCTACACGGTCAAAGGCTTTAGCATAATCAATAAAGCAGAAGTTCATAGTTCATATGCTGTTGAAGCCTTGCTTGGAGAATTTTGAGCATGTGGGATGAGTGCAATTGTGTGGCAGGTTGAACATTCTTTGGCGTGCCCTTTTTTGGGATTGCAATGAAAACTGACCTTTTCCAGTCCCGCAGCCACTGATGAGTTTTTCAAATTTGCTGGCATATTAGGTGCAGCACTTTCACAGTATCATCTTTCAGGATTTGAAATAGTTCAACTGGAATTCCATCACCTCCATTAGCTTTGTTTGTAGTGCTGCTTCTTAAGGCACACTTGACTTTGCAGTCCAGGATGTTTGGCTCTAGGTGAGTGATCACACCATCATGGTTATCTGGATCATTAAGATCTTTTTTGTATAGGTCTTCTGTGTCTTCTTGCCACTTCTTAATATCTTCTGCTTCTCTTAGGTCCATACCATTTCTATCCTCTACTGTGCCCATCTTTGCATGAGATGTTCCCTTGGTATATCTAATTATCTTGAAGAGATCTCTAGTCTTTCCCATTCTACTGTTTTCCTCTATTTCTTTGTACTGATTACTGAAAAAGGCTTTCTTACCTCTCCTTGATATTTTTTTTTTTTTTTGGAACTGCATTCAGATGGGTATATTTTTCCCTTTCTCCTTTGCCTTTTGCTTTTCTTCTTTTCTCAGCTATTTGTAAGGCCTCCTTAGACAATCATTTTGCCTTTTTGCATTTCTTCTTAGGGGTAGTTTTGATCACTGCCTCTCATATAATGTTACAAACTTCTGTCCATAGTTCTTTTGGCACTCTGTCTGTCAGATCTAATCCCTTGAATCTATTTGTCACTTCCACAGTATAATTTTAAGGAATTTGATTTAGTTCATACTTAAATGGTCTAGTGGTTTTCCCTAGTTTCTTCATTTTAAGTCTGAATTTTACTCTTGTGATGCTTTTCTTTTCCTGTAAGAAATGTGCATTTCTATGACTTTCTCCTGGTATTTTTGAGTCTTTCTTAGACATAGATTTCAGCTTCTCAATGGCTGTCTGATTGTGGTGGGGGCCGAGAATCCCCAGAAGACTCTTGGACTCCTCTGGGCATTGTTCAAGAGATCCAGTGCAGTTGGGGAGCAAGGGAATGAATTTCTTTATCAGGAGCCTCCTGAGATGGTCACAGCCATCATACCAGGAAGCAGTTCTGACCACTTTTACAGAGAAGAAGTGGTTGAAAGTTTGCGATGTGCTAAAGTTCCCCTCTAACTCTTGCCATCAATCCCCATGATAACGGTTGGAGGCTTAGCCTGACTGTGAGTGCTGATGCAGTCATCAGCTTCAAGAAGAGGGCCACACTGAGGAAAATACAGGGAACTCTATCAATACTCTGTAATTACCTCCATGTCTAAAGCACCTTAAAAAAGAGTCACATCTATAGAGTGAACTGTTGGACTCTGGGGGAGGGANGAGTCACAGAGGCAGAAAACAGACTTATGGCTACCAAAGGATAGGGCAAGGAGGGATAAATTGGGATATTAGGATTGACACATACACACTACTATATATAAAACAGAATCAACAAGGACTTACTGTATAGCACAGGGAAATCTACTCAGTATTCTGCAATGACCTACATGGGAAACGAATCTAAAAAAGTGAGAAAAGTATCAAAGTTTCTTAAAAATCTAAAAAGATAGTTACTATATGATCCAGTGATCCCACTCTCAGGCATATGTCTGGAGAAAACTAATTCAAAAAGATACATTCACCCTAATGGTCACAGCAACATTATTTTCAATAGCCAAGACGTGGAAGCAACCTAAATGTCCATCAACAGAGGAACAGATTAAGATGGTGTGGTGTATATATAAAATGGAATGCTACTCAGCCATAAAAAAGAATGAACTAATGCCATTTCTAGCAACACAAGTGGGCCTGCTGCTGCTGCTGCTGCTAAGTCACTTCAGTCGTGTCCGACTCTGTGCAACCCCATAGACGGCAGCCCAACAGACTGCCCCGTCCCTGGGATTCTCCAGGCAAGAACACTGGAGTGGGTTGCCATTTCCTTCTCCAATGCATGAAAGTGAAAAGTGAAAGTGAAGTCACTCAGTCGCGTCCGATTCTTCGAGACCCCGTGGTCTGCAGCGCACCAGGCTCCTCCGTCCATGGGATTTTCCAGGCAAAAGTACTGGAGTGGGGTGCCATTGCCTTCTCTGTAAAAAAAAATGAACTAATGCCATTTCTAGCAACACAAGTGGGCCTAGAGATTATGATACTAAGGGAAGAAAATCAGACATATAAAGACAAATATCATATAATATCATTTGTATATGGGATCTAAAATATGACACAAATGAATTTACCTACAAAACAGAAATAGACTCACAGACAGAAAAGTTTACTAAAGGAGAAAGGGAAGGAGGGATAAATTAGAAGTACAGGGTTAAAATATGCATACTATTATATATAAAATAGATAATCAACAAGGACCCACTATAAAGCATAAGGGACTATATTCAATATCTTGTAATAACCTATAATGTAAAGAATATATATATATATGCACTGAATCACTTTGCTGTAATAACAGAACATTGTAAATCAACTAAGTTCAATAAAAAAAAATTTTTTTTTAAGTGCATCAAGCATCACTTCCCCTCAACTTTCTTTTAACAATCAGAAACATGTTAGGGAGCTTCAAAGAGACATAGCAAGCAAATTAACATATGCTAATGAAACTTCTGAGAATAATTCTCATGGTCATTCTAGAGGACCCACATGATCTGATTCCAGCCAGGTTACCTGGTGTTGCATCCCATGACAATCAATTTAGTAACAAAGACACTATTTCATTAGGACTCTATTCTGTGCCCATCCACCCTCAATTTAATCCATGTAGGACAAGGTCTACCACAAAATGGAAGTGTTAATATAAGTACTCATGTTATATTAGTTATTATTAAATAGATTAAATGTTTTATTATAGAAGTAATAAAATTCCTGGCAACAATCATTTTTTAAGAATATGAAAGTGTCAGTCACTCAGTCATGCCTGACTCTCTGTGACCCCACGGACTCTAGCCCACCAGGCTCCTCTGCCCATGTGATTCTCCAACAAGAATACTGGAGTGGGTAGCCGGTCCCTTCTCCAGGGGATCGTCCTGACCCAGGGATCAAACCCAGGATCCTGCACAGCAGGCAGATTCTTTACCATCTGAGCCTCCAGGAAATCCTTTTAAGAATATATAGATGACCAGTGCAACTTCAAGGCATGAATCAGGGCATTTAAGCTGGTGCTCTGGGACAACCATGGGGTGTGGAGGGAGGTAGGAGGGGGGTTTAGGATGGGGGGGATACATGTACACCCATGGCTGATTCATGTTAATGTATGGTAAAAACCACCACAATGTTGTTAAGTAATTAGCCTCTGATTAAAATAAGTTAATGAATTAATTTTAGAAAATACAAAGTTACAGTATTAACTGAAAAAAAATAATATAATCATTAAATAAAATGAAGAAAAGTCTGGGCACTCCCTGGTGCCAAAGCTGCGCTGCATGTGCTGAAGGGTGGCGCTACCCTGGGGCTTGGTTTTCAGGGATGCTGATGAGATGCCCCCACAAGTTAGGACCCTTGAGCCTGAGGCTTTTCATGAACTGTAACCGTCTGTTGTTTGTTTCCCCTTGGGTGCCCCCTACATTCCATAGCACATTCAAGTAGAGTGAAAGTCTCTCAGTTGTATCCAACTCATCGGGACCCCATGGATACAGTCCATGGAATTTTCCAGGCCAGAATACTGGAGTGGATAGCTGTTCCCTTCTCCAGGGGATCTCACTGACTGAAGGATCAAACGCAGGTCTCCCACATTGCAGGTGGTTTCTTTACCAGCTGAGTCACAAGGGAAGCCCACGTTCAAGTAGAGGATAATCATAAACTGGACATTTGCTCTGAATATGGGAAAATGTGGACTGAAGAGTCAGCAGACACCTACAGGGCTCAGTTGGATGGAACCAGTTGCATTTAAGAGGCTGATTGGAAGGATTTTTTTTTTTTTAATTTTTTCAGTTTTGCCAAAAGGTCATTTAAACGAACCTGTCATAGAAAGTTTGCAGGTTTGCCAATTAATGCATTTCTCTTTTATTCCCAGATTAAATAACCTGCATAATATCACAAACACCTGGATAAACAATAAGGGACAGTGTGGACTCCTGAATAAACTCCATATCAGAGTCGCTTAAAATGGAGATGACTTCAGTTAAATAAAAGTGGGCAAACACCCGTTCTCCTGTCCAAAGCCTAACCTTCTGTATGTACTAGGGATTCCAGTCACTTGTCTGTCGGGGTTCCTGCAGGCATCCCCCCATGTCTGTTTCACTAGGAGCTTCTTCCTCCCTCCTGGGTCACTGACGTCAGCGCTTTCATCCCATATATCAGCTATAAAAGGCCCAATATCAAAAAGTCCTCTCCTCCCTACCCATAATCTTAAGTCCATCTCCAGCCTCACTTCTCTGCTCCTCCTCAAAGCAAGTTTCTGTGAGTAGTATTCTATCTGCTCTCTTCCTGCTACCTCTAACCGTTCTCTCTTGAATCCATTCCCAAGCAGGTTTTTCTCTCTCTAGCTCAGCCCCAATGAAAGCAACCTAGTTAAATCCATTCCTGGGACCTCCAGACCATATTTACATGATTGATCACGCCCTCCTCCTGGCAACACTGCGGCACTCACCTCGCTCCCCGCTGGCTCTCTTCCCCTTGCTGGTCTTGAGCCTTCCCCTCTTGCTGCATTTTACTTCCTTCCCTTCACCAGGGTCCAGGCTGTAACTATGCTCATTCTCAGGTTAGCCTCACAGGGCCCTTGTTTTTAAATTCCATCTATCTATAAGGTGATGACATCCCAATTCAGATCTCTAGTTCCAATATTTGCTGAGTTTCTGACCCAGAGGGTAGGTACCCAACCTCTCTACTTGGATGGCCAAATGAAACTCTGCCCAGGGTCTTGTCTTCTCAGTAAACATGCCACCGTGCAGGCCCTCAGCTCAACACTGAGGGGTCTGTCTTACCACCTCACTATCTCCTTCCACACACATCCAGTCCAGCTACAGTTCTTGCCAGCTCTGAGTGGCTTTCTCTTCTCTACCCAGAAGACACAAATTATATCATGTTAATTCCCTATTCTAGACATGCCAATGACTTCCCATCCATTATATTTGAAATAAAACCAAAACTCCTTTTTTTTATAATGCATGTCTTTGTATGTATGTATGTTCAATTGTACCCAGTTTGCTGTGACCCCATAGACTGTAGTCCGTCAGGCTCCTCTGTCCATGGAATTTTCCAGGCAAGAATACTGGAGTGGGTTGCCATGCTCTCCTCCAGGGGATCTTCCCAACCCAGAGATCAAACCTGAGTCTCTTGTGTCTCCTGCATTGGCAGGCAGACTTTTACCATTAGGGCCACCTGGGAAACCCTCTTATGGAACCATAAAATACCTAGTCCCATTTATCTCTGCTTCCCTGGTGGCTCAGACGGTAAAGCATCTGCTTGAAATGTGGGAGACCCGAGTTTGATGCCTGGGTCAGAAAGATCCCCTGGAGAGGGAAATGGCAACCCACTCCAGTATTCTTGCCTGGAGAATTCCATGGACAGAGGAGCCTGGTGGGCCACAGTTCATGGGGTCGCAAAGAGTCAGACACGACTGAAGCAACTTAGCACGCACAGTCCGGAGGAACAGAACAGTGGGGTTGTGTGTTAAAGGCTGGTGGTGGCAAGAAGCTCAGTGTCTTGACTGTAGGGGTAAGATTCTGTTGAGGAACAAAAAAAGCGAGAGGGGCTCCCCTGGTGGTCCAGAAGCTAAGACTCTTGAGCTGTCAATGCTGGGGCCCTGGGTTTGATCCCTGGTTGGGGAACTAGATCCCACATGCCACAACTAAGACCCTGCACAGCCAAATAAATAAATAAAAATAAATAGTAAAAAAAAAAAAA
>SJYQ01001020.1:579482-701286 GCA_006410935.1 Redunca redunca
ATTGGGAAAGACCCTGATGCTGGGAAAGATTGAGGACAGGAGGAGAAGGGGACGACAGAGGATGAGATGGTTAGAGAGCATCACTGACTCAATAGACATGAATTTGAGCAGACTTCGGGAGACAGTGGAAGATGGAGGAGCCCGGCATGCTAGAGTCCATGGAGTCGCAGAGCTGAACGTGATTTAGTGACTCAACAACAACAAAGCCACACCAAAAGAAGCTCCTGCTGTTGGAATCTTATATTGAAACTGAATCAGTTGATTGTGAAATAAAAGAGATGGAGGTAAAACTGCTAAGCGGGGTAAAACTGTGTAAATCAGACCCCCCCAAAACTGAGAGCTGCTCTAAGTTTAGCTGTTAGACCCTCACAAACTGAACTCAGCTCACCTGAACAGATGTCCGCATTTTCTTGCAACTGTTTCCAGGTCGGAAAATGCTTGGCATTTCTAGAGGTAACTTACAATTGATCTGAGGAGTTTTCAGGTGGCGTGGCTGTTGATTTTCCCTTGGAAGGTAAATCTGATTTAAGTCATTGAATATGGGATTTTATGAGCTTAACGCTAAAGGAACTGCAAGGAGATACAACCAGTCCATCCTAAAGGAGATCAGTCCTGGGTGTTCATTGGAAGGACTGATGTTGAAGCTGAAACTCCAATACTTTGGCCACCTGATGCGAAGAGCTGACTCATTTGAAAAGATCCTGATGCTGGGAAAGATTGAGGGCAGGAGGCGAAGGGGATGACAGAATGAGATGGTTGGATGGTATCACTGACTCAATGGACATGAGTCTGAGTAAACTCCAGGAGTTAGCAATGGAAAGGGAAGCCTGGAGTGCTGCAGTCCATGAGGTTGCAAAGAATTGGATACAACTGAACAACTGAACTAAACTGAAAGGAAGTAAAAAATTGACAAACGTCAAAAAAATAAAAGGCACAAATTGACCGTTGAAAAAGTGAAAGTCATTCAGTCGTGTCCAACTCTTCGCAACCCCATGGATTGTAACCCACCAGGCTCCTCTGTCCATGGGATTCTCCAGGCAAGAACACTGGAGTGGGTTACCATTTCCTTCTCCAGGCAACCTTTCCATTCCAGGGATTGAACCTGCATTTACCTGCATTGCAGGTGGATTCTTTACCATCTGAGCCACCAAGGTACAGAACTCACTGTGTATAATAGATTGTCTACATTTTTTAAGGAAAACATTTTAGGGACAGGCATTTATAATGGACTATTTCCATCAGCACAGTAGAAATGAGGGCAGCAGGTTCTGTCTGTTCTTTGAGGCCTCCCTCCAGTCCTGTGTTTCTCAAATAGAAAATCTCCCCAAACCTTCGTAGAACGTTTTTCAAATAGGAGAGGATGTCTCCAGGAAGCATCCTGCTGTGCACGTGGAGCTGAGGTGTGGAGAGGCCCATGCTGCCCCCACCCCAGGGATGTACCTTCTAGAAGTGGGAGGGCCCCCATCCCTCCCCCTGGAGAAGGGGGAGACGGAGACGCCAACTTTGACCAGCAGTGTCAAATGGGCTGCAAGTAATGTTCCTACAGAGCTTTCCTCACTCCAATGAAACTGGTCCTATCTTCCCAAGGCCAGCTCACCCACCTGCCGTCTCTGCACCATCCTCTCTGAGGCCAAGTGGCCACTTGCGGTCACCTGTGAGAACCGACAGACCTGGCCTGGTGAGGGCAAGCCCTACATCAAGGCCTGGGGAACCCAGAGCATCTTCCAGTCAGAACCCAATTATCAGGCTAACTTTATTTATTTTTTGTTACTTTTCCCTTATAATTTTTCTAAGCCAACATGTTGTATTTTCATTTTTACTCACTTCAAGAAATTGTCCTTTTTTTTCTTTTAGCTGTGCGGTGCAGGACCTTGGTCTCCTGTTGAGGGATCAAACCCATGCCCTCTGTAGTGGGTTCTTAACCACTGGACAACCAGGGAAGTCCCTGTCTTTACTTTAAATGCCTATACAGGGGGACTTTTAACTCTGCGATTAATATGTGCTCAGTTTTCAAAACATTGGGGTAAAATAGGAAACAAGTAAAGAAGGAAATTAAAAATAATTCTAATACTACCACCTGGGGAGAGGATGTTAACTTTTTTTTATTTACCAGAAAAATGGAAATTTATCATGAAAGTGCAGAAAATAAAAATCACGATGAACCCCCAAGTACACACCATTCAATTTCAAAAGTGGTCAGTGTTTTGCTGATCATGTTCCCCAGGGTACCCATTCTGAGATCTGTCAAAAAAACTCCAAGATATCATTTTACTTCATCTGTAACTTTCCCTGCATCTAGCAGATTTGCACATAGAGGATTCACAAAGAAAATTTTAAATCTCCTGAAGTATGAAAGTGCAGCTAGCACTGTCCGAACACAGTGCAAACAAAACAAAACACAACCCTCCTAGAAATTCACATTAATGTCAAAACCAGCAAAAGACCCTCCTCCTGTGCTTCCCTGGTGGCTCAGTTGGTAAAGAATCTGCCTGCAGTGCAGGAGACCGGGGTTCGATCCCTGGGTCTGGACGATCCCCAGGAGAAGGAAATGGCAACTCACTCCAGTATCCTTGCCTGGAAAATCTCATGGACAGAAGAGCCCGGTGGGCTGCAGTCCATGGGGTTGCAAAGAGTTGGGCACAACTTGGCAGCTAACACTAACACTATAAGCTACTTGTGAGAGACAGAAGATTTTTCAAAATAAAGTTGCACAACTTCTAGAAAGTAGTGGATAGTGAAAAAGAACATGACAATTTATGAGTCTGCTGAAGCAGGATCTAGAAAAATATACAGAACTAAATATCAGAAACCATAAAAATGGAAATAAATAAATCAATTAAACAGCTAAGCAAGGAACTAGAAAAAGACCAAGAGAGTAAAACAAAGAAAGCAGAAGGAAAGAATTAATGAAGTTCAAACTAGAAATTTAATGAGTTGTGTTATTAATACATCAAAAAACAGTAGTTTTAAAAAATCAACAAAATTGGAAAAACATTAGCTGGTATAATTTAAAAGAGGAAAACCACAAATACACAATGTTAGAAATGATAAGAGGAAAATAATTAAAGAGAAGAATTTTTTAAATCCAGCTAACATTTTTTTACTAGTTTCAGTTCAGTTCAGTTCAGTTGTTCAGTCGTGTCCGACTCTTTGTGACTCCATGAATTGCAGCACACCAGGCCTGCCTGTCCATCACCAACTCCCAGAGTTTACCCAAACTCATGTCCATCGAGTTGGTGATGCCATCCAGCCATCTCATCCTCTGTCGTCCCCTTCTCCTCCTGCCCTCAATCTTTTCCAGCATCAGGGTCTTTTCCAATGAGTCAACTCTTCGCATGAGGTGGCCAAAGTATTGGAGTTTCAGCCTCAGCATCAGTCCTTCCAATGAACACCCAGGACTGATCACTGATCTCCTTTAAGATGGACTGGTTGGATCTCCTTGCAGTCCAAGGGACTCTCAAGAGTCTTCTCCAACACCACAGTTTAAATGTATCAATTCTTCAGCACTCAGCTTTCTTCACAGTACAATTCTCACATCCATACATGACCACTGGAATAATTATAGCCTTGACTAGATGGACCTTNAAAGCAGAAATAGATGTTTTTCTGGAACTCTCTTGCTTTTTCCATGATCCAGCAGATGTTGGCAATTTGATCTCTGGTTCCTCTGCCTTTTCTAAAGCCAGCTTGAACATTTGGAAGTTCATGGTTCATGTATTGCTGAAGCCTGGCTTGGAGACTTTTGAGCATTACTTTACTAGCGTGTGAGATGAGTGCAATTGTGCAGTAGTTTGAGCATTCTTTTGTATTGCCTTTCTTTGGGATTGGAATGAAAACTGACCTTTTCCAGTCCTGTGGCCTACTAGTTTAGGCAAATAAAATTGAAAACCTAGATGAAATGGATATATTTTTAGGAAAATAAAATGTACCCAAATAGAGATAGAATACAGACAGGTTCAATAGAAGAAAGACAGAAAATTCTAAATTTACAGGCACAGACTAATCAGGGAACTCTATGAAGCCTTTAAAGACCAATTAATTGCAGATTTGCATAAATTTGCAGCAAACTGAAAAAGAATGTAAGCTTCTAAGTTACTTTTATGAAGCTAATATAATATTACTAATCGCAATTGACAGAGTCCTATATAACTAATAAATATTAATCCAAGTTTAAAAAATAAAAATATAAGGAAACTGAATAAAAAGTGCATTAAGTATGACATTTCATGTCCCAGTAGGATTTATTCCAGAAGGGCAAGGATGGTTTAATAGTAAGAAATCTATCATTTTAACAGAGCTAAGAGGAAAAATCACAGGATCATATCCATTGATGCCTACAAGGCATTTGACAAAATTCAAGTCCCATGTGACTCTGGCTGTAAACCCCAAACCACACTATACAGATGATGTTCTTCCTTCCACACGTCATCCTGCTTTCAGATCCTGTTCCAAAACGTGACAGGGATGGAATTCCAGGGTGGTGCTCTGGACGCCCCCTCTCCCGGGGGAGGCCGAGTGTGGAGGATGAGGTAGAGGAGCTAAGGTGAGACAAGGAAGCAGGGTAAACCCCAAACATGCAAGTAGCTGAGGGGAAAAGGAAGACCCAGAGTCCAAGATCAAGGTGCTGGCAGGTTTGGTGTCTTCTGAGGCCTCTGTGGCTTGGCTTGCCTTCTCTCTGGGTCCTTAAGCTTGTTCTGCTGTCTACACACACTTCCCCTCTAAGGTGTCTTATAAGGAAGGTGTCTCTTCCTCTCCCTATGGGGACGAAGAGCCGACTCACTGGAAAAGACCCTGATGGTGGGAAAGTTTGAAGGCAGGAAGAGAAGGGTTGAACGGCATCACCAGCCAAATTGACATGAGTTTAAGCAAACTCCAGGAGATGGTGAAGGACAGGGAAGCGGGGCGTGCTGCAGTCCATGGGGTCGCAAAGAGCTCAGTGCTACTGAATAACAACAGAGACACCAATCTTATTGGATTAGGGCCCCACCCTTATGACTTAGGGCTTCCCTGGTGGCTCAGATGATAAAGAATCTTCCCACAGTGCAAGAGACCCAAGTTTGATCCCTAGATTGGGAAGATCCCCTGGAGAAGGGAATGGCAACCCACTCCAGTATTCTTGCTTAGAAAACCCCATGGACAGAGGAGCTCGGTGGGCTACAATCCATGGAACTGCAGAGTTGGACAGAGCGACTAACAGTTCTCCGCTTATGACTGGTGTAAGCCGTAAGCCCTGGAAACTAGGTTCTCTCTTTCTTGTAAGTGCCTGACTTAAGCTTTGATTGAATAAACACACTGGCAGCCACAGGACTAGATAAAGAGCCAAAGCCATCTTCCCCCACTGAGGCTCTTTTGTTTTCGAGATCTTTCTAAAGAGCTTGTTTTTTCTCTTCAAGTTCCCACTCTTATGTTTTGAACTCTCAGCAATAGTGAGCCCATGAAACCCCAGGCCCTCACCCTTGACCCCAGTAAAAGCAGAACCCTGGACCTGTGTTCACACTCTTTCTACCCACAGCCTCACTGTCTGCCCCCAGGGGAAACCATGTAATTCCTGGGTCCTGCAAATAATAGTTTTGTTTTGTTTTTTTCAGTTTCCTGATGGTTATTGCTGCAGAATGTCTTGCGATCATAACCACAACGGCTGGTCCAGCCACAGCAATGGTTATCAGCAGCTGAGCCCAGCACACAACTGTGACCTCGTTTAACCTTGTCTCCAAATGCAGTCACATTCTAAGATGCTCAAGGTTCAGGCTTCACCACATGAATTTTGGGAAGACACAGTTCAGTCCATAGAGGCTAGAGGCACTGTCATTTAAGAGCTGCCAGGCCTTGGATAATTTTATTAATGTTATAAGCTTCAGTTTCCTTCATAAAAAGAAATAAAAATATTATCTATTTCATCCATTAGGACGATGCATGAGACGTGGGTTCAATCCCTGAGGGGGAGAGACCCCCTGGAGAAGGAAATGGCCACCGACTCCAATATTCTTGCCTAGGAAATTCCATGGGCAGAGGAGCCTGGTGGGCTTCAGTCCATGGGGTCTCGAAGATTCAGAATGGCTGAGCACACACACATATGCACCAAAGACATAGTCACAGTAATTTTATTAAAATAGAGGTACCATTTTTCTCATATAACAAGAGGTTGGAGGCAGTTTGGGATTGGTGCAGCTGAGGACCCAGGCTCCTTCTGCCTTCTTACTCCATCATCCAGGGCTGGAAGCTTTCTGCTTGTATGCCTGGAAGTTGGCTCTCAGGTCTTTAAGCGCCCAACTTACATATCGGGCAGGAGGACAGAGGAGGGGCAAAAGGCAGGAGGCTACAATGTGGGTGCCACTTGTGCCTGCTCCCTCCTGAAAAAGTCCCCAGGACCTGTTTCCTTCGTATCACGTTTGCTAGAACTGGTTGTGGCATCCTTGTTACTACCCATTAAGCAGTACAGAGTAGTCAGTATTTCAGCCAGGTGCATTACTACCTTAAATACAATCGGAGTTCCACTGGTAAGGAAGAAAGGGAGAATGGATATTAAATACTTAACCAATTTTATCTGCCATATCTAACCTCAAGGTTGTTGAAGGATTACTTGAGATGATATGTTTGACAGAAGACATAAATAAATAGTGGTGATGGTATAAAAACTTAGCCGTTAATTCAAGACACAAGGTCCTAAAACATCAAATGTGTAAAATGAAGGATTGCATTATTGCAAGACCAATGAAAGGCAGAGGACAGTACTGAGCAGCCAAAAGTGAAAGAAAGTGAAGTTGCCCAATCGTGTCCGATGCTTTGCAGCCCATGGACTGTAGCCCGCCAGGCTCTTCCATCCATGGAATTTTGCAGGCAAGAGTACTGGAATGGGTTGCCATTTCCTTTTCCAGGTGATCTTCCTGACCCGGGGATCAAACCCGAGTCTCCCACATTGCAGGCAGATGCTTTACTGTCTGAGCCACCAGGGAACAAGTCCATGGAATTCTCCAGGCCAGAATACTAGAGTGGGTAGCCTTTTCTTTCTCCAGGGGATCTTCCTAAGCCAGGGATCAAACCTGGGTCTCCCTCATTGCAGGTGGATTCTTTACCAGCTGAACCACAAGGGAACCAGTCCATGGAATTCTCCAGGCCAGAATACTGGAGTGGGTAGCCTTTCCTGTCTCCAGGGGATCTTCCCAACCCAGAGGTCGAACCCAAGTCTCCCACATTGCAGATAGATTCTTTACCAGCTGAGCCACCAGGGGAGCCCCCGGGAAGCCAAATGGCTGAGCAATTCAGGGTCCAAGGGCTCCATCCATGCCCATTCTGGTCAAAACTGAGATGCGAGACATCCATGTGGTTTCCGATGCTTTGACCGTGGGCTTTTGCTGGCCCTGGAGGGACTTCCCAGGTTTGCTGATTCCTAGAGACAGCAAACAGTTCTTCTGGGAGCAGAGCTGTTGGGTACAAAGCAACAAATCCCAAGTCCACCCCAATCACTCCCTTCACTGAGCTCTCAAAAGGCTCTTACACTCAGGGCTAATTATCCCCCTGCCCTAGCATGGGTACCAGACAGCCCTGGCTTCCAGATTTGGCTGGAATTATTCACAGTAGCTAGTCCCAGGCCTGCTTACCCTGCTTCGCCCATTCCTTCTAGTTAGACCACAGAAAAGTCCGTTTCTCACTTCTCCCATGTACCCCTTCCATCTCCTGATAGACCCTGGTGCTTCCCCGTGTGGCTCTGTGTGGGGCCGTGTGCTCCCCTCTCCTCTTGGGAACTGTGAGTAACAAACTGCGTCTTTTCAGGGGTCGTTGTCTCCTCATCTGCTGGCTTTGCTGGCCCCAAGTAATAATAAAACCTATGTTTTAACACAAGAGGATTATATTTAGGCAAGAACAGGCAGTTTAGAGAACAGCTCATGCCTGGGAAGGACTCATGCATTGGAAGGACTGATGCTGAAGCTAAAACTCCAATACTTTGGCCACCTGATGCAAAGAGATAGCTCACTGGAAAAGACCCTGATGCTGGGTAAGATTGAAGGTGGGAGGAGAAGGGGATGACACAGGATGAGATGGTTGGATGGAATCACTGACTCAATGGACATGTTTGAGCAAACTCCAGGAGATAGTGAAGGACAGGGAAGCCTGGCATGCTGCAGTCTGTGGGGTCGCAAACAGACAACTTAGCGACCTAACAACAATGTGCTTAGGGGCGTGGCTGAGATCCTGGCATGCAACTTGGCTTCAGGTGGGCTACCTGCCCCTGCCAGGGTCTGAAGGTGCCACTCCTTTTTCCATTGAGACAGGATGCATGCGGGGGTCACCACATGGGTGCCCACCCCTGCCTCCAGGGGTGGCCCTTCTTGGCAGCTACCACCCCACACTGCTATCTGACCCCTGCCTCATTGCCCAGCCCTACCCACCTCACTGCACCCCAGTCACGAGGCTGAGTTGGGTACAGTGGCCAGACCTTCGGCTTCCAAGAGTGCAGGCTCTAGCTGAACACATATTTGGGGAACAGAGTAGGGAGAAAAGCTGCTAAGTTTAGAAACTCAAAGAAAAGTTCTGCAGCCTGTGAACCCAGATGCATTCAGTAAGAGGAAGTTTATATAAAGCTGTGGGAAACGTGGCACTTCCTTGGATACAAACAGCCCAGTTACGCATGAGCCTGAGACCTTGCTGTCTTGAGAGTGAGTTTCAATAGCTGGAGACCAAGCCGCCTCCCAGCAAGAACGTGGGTGGCCGGGTAAGGTCAGGGGGACTGGCTGGTTCTCCACGGCTCCAGTCCTGGGCATGGGGGGACCAGGCGCTCCCTGGATGGTTGGAGCTGGGCTGCCGGTGGGGAGGTCATCCCACAGACAGCCCCGGGTGATAAACGGAACCACAGGTCACACATGGGGCAGAACCTCCCAAAGTCACAGCTCCACCTTCTCCCTGGAGGTAATTATTCGTCACCTCTGAGTGCGCGGCCAGCTGCCCCGAGGGTCATGATGTTTTCCAGTCTGGCTGGGGGAACAGGCACCTCTAGTCCTCGCAGAGCTCTGGACGTGGTTCCTTCTAGGCCTTTCCCGTGGTTTTCTGGTCCTGGCTTCGGGTGTGATGAGCTCTCAACCACATTCTCAAGGGGGCTTCTGCTCACCTCCGCGTTCTCCCTCCCTGTGCCCGCGTCTTATCCCTGACACCCTGGCCCTGCAGCTGTGGTCCCCTTGGTCTCCCTAGACCCTCATCTCTGTGTCTTCAACTCAGGTGGCCCATTGGAGCCCCCACCCCCAGGTTGCCCCTTTCCTATGCTGCCCGCAAGGCAGGGGAGTTAGGGAAGCACTGCCCCTCCTTGCCTGACATCCAATGTCTTAAAGATGTCGTTTCACATACATTTAGAAGAATTTGGGGTTTCAGGTGGCAGGGTAGAGGAAGGACACACGTTGGTGGGGCTGCAGTACGAGGTACTCCTCACACTTGGGAAATAACCATCATGGTTTTCTGGGTGGCCAGGAAACATGATGCCAGCCCCTAGTCACCTTCTTCTTTACTGGGGCTTCCGTTCACAGCAGCTCAGGTTGTGCACTGCACAAATGCTTCTGGCTGTGTGGGAGCAGAGGCTCAGCATGGAGCTGCATCTCCTTAGAGAAAGCAACTTTTCTTATTTTCCACAAACACTGTCCTGTGACTCAGCCATGTATCAGGGACTCCATCCATCTAGAAGAAGGACACTTTTTGTCATTGTCACAGTGGCAACATCTGGGCCAGTGGGGACCCTTAACTTGTCCCACCTGAGACTCCTTCTACATGGGTGGCTTACTTAGTCTGGGGAAGCTGGATTGCGCATGGACACTTCTTTTTTAGAATTTTTAATTACTTATTTGTTTTGGGCTGTGCTGGGTCTTCACTGCTGCGTGAGCTTTTCTCCAGTTGCAGTGAGCCGGGGCTACTCTCTAGTGGTGGTACCCAGGCTTCTCACTGCCGTGGCTTCTCTTGTTGCTCAGCACAGGTTCTAGGGCACTTGAGCTTTAGGGGTTGAGGCACATGCACTCGGGAGTTGCAGTTCCCAGGCTCTAGAGTAGCAGCTCAATAGCTGTGGCACACGGGCATGTGGCATGTGGAACCCATGGCATGTGGAATCTTCCCCAACCAAGGCTCGAACCCATGTCTCCTGCGTGGGCAGGTGGATTTTTTACCACATTGAGGCACCAGGGAAGCCCTATGCATGACTGCTTCTAATAACTGGTCTGAATTCATGAAAGATGGGCCATGTCCTGAACTTGACTCTCTGACCATTGTCAAGGATCCTGCAGTGATTAGCTGGATGTCAGAATACATAGAGACTGACAGGGACCCCGTAGTGCTGGCCCTCATCCCTGGCATGACGCAATAGAGTGGACTCCGACTTGAATTGGCTGGGAGACAAATTTAATGTCTTATTTTTACCATTTAAATAGCAGTGCCCTGTGTGTCCCACCTCCAGGCTGCTCCGGGGGAAGCATACATCACCCTTAGACCAACCACCTCTGAGCACTTTGCTTGCATATGATTTTCTAGCTTAGCTTGTCCCCAGAGCCCAGCACCAGGCGCACGTATGTGTCCCAGTTCTTGCTGAACCCATGACCTTCATCTTCTTCCTTATAATGTCTGTTAGTCATTCAGTCCCGTCCAACTCTTTCTGACCCCATGGACTGTAGCCCGCCAGGCTCCTCTGTCCGTGGGATTCAGAGGCAAGAATACTGGAGTGGGTTGCCATTTCCTTCTCCAGGGAATCTTCCCAACCCAGGGACTGAACCTGGGTCTCCTGCACTGCAGGCAGATTCTTTACCACCTGAGCCACCAGGGAAAGAGTCTTTCTTATAATACAGAACAGTAACTATAACAATTGTGCGGTAGTTTGAGCATTCTCTGGCATTGCCTTTCTTTGGGATTGGAATGAAAACTGACCTTTTCCAGTCCTGTGGCCACTGCTGAGTTTTCCAAACTTGCTGGCATATTGAGTGCAACACTTTCACACCATCATCTTTCAGGATTTGAAATAGCTCAACTGGAATTCCATCATCTCCACTAGCTTTGTTCATAGTGATGCTTTCTAAGGCCCACTTGACTTCACATTCCAGGATGTCTGGCTCTAGGTGAGTGATCACACCATCGTGAGTATCTGGGTCATGAAGATCTTCTTTGTACAGTTCTTCTGTGTATTCTTACCATCTCTTCTTAGTATCTTCTACTTCTGTTAGGTCCCTACCATTTTTGTCCTTTATTGAGCCCATCTTTGCATGAAATATTCCCTTGGTATCTCTGATTTTCTTCAAGAGATCTCTAGTCTTTCCCATTCTGTTCTTTTCCTCTATTTCTTTGCATTGATCGCTGGGAAAGGCTCTCTTATCTCTCCTTGCTGTTCTTTGGAACTCTGTGTTCAGATGCTTATATCTTTCCTTTTCTCCTTTGCTTTTCGATTCTCTTCTTTTCACAGCTATTTCTAAGGCCTCCTCAGACAGCCATTTTGCTTTTTTGCATTTCTTTTCCATGGGGATGGTCTTGATCCCTGTCTCCTGTACAATGTCACGAACCTTCGTCCATAGTTCATCAGGCACTCTATCAAATCTAATTCCTTAAATCTATTTCTCACTTCCACTGTATAATCATAAGGGATTTGATTTAGGTCATACCTGAATGGTTAGTGGTTTTCCCTACTTTCTTCAATTTAAGCCTGAATTTGGCAATAAGGAGTTCATGATCTGAGCCACAGTCAGCTCCCGGTCTTGTTTTTGCTGACTGTATAGAGCTTCTCCATCTTTGGCTGCAAAGAATATAATCAATCTGATTTCGGTGTTGACCATCTGGTGATGTCCATGTGTAGAGTCTTCTCTTGTGTTGTTGGAAGAGGGTGTTTGCTATGACCAGTGCATTCTCTTGGCAAAACTCTATTAGCCTTTGCCCTGCTTCATTCCGTATTCCAAGGCCAAATTTGCCTATTACTCCAGGTATTTCTTGACTTCCTACTTTGGCGTTCCAGTCCCCTATAATGAAAAGGACATCTTTTGGGGGTGTTGATTCTAAAAGGTCTTGTAGGTCTTCATAGAACCGTTCAAATTCAGCTTCTTCAGTGTTACTGGTTGGGGTATAGGCTTGGATTACCACGATATTGAATGCTTTGCCTTGGAAACCAACAGAGATCATTCTGTTGTTTTTGAGATTGCATCCAAGTACTGCATTTTGGACTCTTTTGTTGACCATGATGGCTACTCCATTTCTTCTCAGGGATTCCTGCCCACAGTAGTAGATATAATGGTCATCTGAGTTAAATTCACCCATTCCAGTCCATTTTAGCTCTCTGATTCCTAGAATGTCGATGTTCTCCCTTGCCATCTCTTTTTTGACCAGTTCCAATTTGCCTCGATTCATGGACCTGACATTCCAGGTTCCTATGCCATATTGCTCTTTACAGCATGAGCCCTTGCTTCTATCACCAGTCACATCCACAACTGGGTATTGTTTTTGCTTTGGCTCCATCCCTTCATTCTTTCTGGAGTTATTTCTCCACTGATCTCCAGTAGCATATTGGGCACCTACTGACCTGGGGAGTTCCTCTTTCAGTATCCTATCATTTTGCCTTTTCCTACTGTTCATGGGGTTCTCAGGGCAAGAGTACTGAAGTGGTTTGCCATTCCCTTCTCCAGTGGACCACATTCTGTCAGACCTCTCCACCATGACCCACCCATCTTGGGTGGCCCCGCGGCATGGCTTAGTTTCATTGAGCTAGACAAGGCTGTGGTCCTAGTGTGATTAGATTGACTAGTTTCCTGTGAGTATGGTTTCAGTGTGTCTGCCCTCTGATGCCCTCCTGCAACACCTACTGTCTTACTTGGGTTTCTCTTACCTTGGACATGGGGTATCTCTGCACGGCTGCTCCAGCAAAGTGTAGCCACTGCTCTTTACCTTGGATGAGGTCGCCCCTCCTGACCTTGAACATGGAGTAGCTCCTCTCAGCCCTCCTGCGCCCTCGCAGCCATCGCTCCTTGGACGTGGAGTTGCTCCTCTAGGCTGCCGCCCCTAACCTCAGACATGGGGTAGCTCTTCTCAGCCACTGCCCTGACCTCGAAAGATGATGCTGTGAAAGTGCTGCACTCAATATGTCAGCAAATTTGGAAAACTCAGCAGTGGCCACAGGACTGGAAAAGGTCAGTTTTCATTCCAATCCCAAAGAAAGGCAATGCCAAAGAATGATCAAACTACTGCACAATTGCACTCATCTCACACACTAGTAAAGTAATGCTCAAAAGTCTCCAAGCCAGGCTTCAACAATACATGAACCATGAACTTCCATGTTCAAGCTGGTTTTAAAAAAGTCAGAGGAACCAGAGATCAAATTGCCAACATCCGCTGGATCATGGAAAAAGCAAGAGAGTTCCAGAAAAACATCTATTTCTGCTTTGTTGACTATGCCAAAGCCTTTGACTGTGTGGATCACAATAAACTGTAGGAAATTCTGAAAGAGATGGGAATACCAGACCATCTGACCTGCCTCTTGAGAAACCTATATGTAGGTCAGGAAGCAAGAGTTAGAGCTGGACATGGAACAACAGACTGGTTCCAAATAGGAAAAGGAGTACGTCAAGGCTGCATATTGTCATCCTGCTTATTTAACTTATATGCAGAGTACATCATGAGAAACGCTGGGCTGGAAGAAGCACAAACTGGAATCTAGATTGCCGGGAGAAATATCAATAACCTCAGATATGCAGATGACACCACCCTTATAGCAGAAAGTGAACAAGAGCTAAAAAGCCTCTTGATGAAAGTGAAAGAGGAGACTGAAAAGTTGGCTTAAAACTCAACATTCAGAAAGCTAAGATCATGGCATCTGGTCCCATGACTTCATGGGAAATTGATGGGGAAACAGTGGAAACAGTGTCAGACTTTATTTTTGGGGGGCTCCAAAATCACTGCAGATGGTGACTGCAGCCATGAAATTAAGAGATGCTTAGTCCTTGGAAAGAAAGCTATGACCAACCTAGACAGCATATTAAAAAGCAGAGACGTTACTTTGCCATCTAGTCAAGGCTATGGTTTTTCCAGTGGTCGTGTATGGATGTGAGAGTTGGACTGTGAAGAAAGCTGAGCACTGAAGAATTGATGCTTTTGAATTGTGATGTTGGAGAAGACTCTTGAGAGTCCCTTGGACTGCAAGGAGATCCAACCAGTCCATCCTAAAGGAGATCAGTGATCAGTCCTGGGTGTTCATTGGAAGGACTGATGCTGAGGCTAAAACTCCAATACTTTGACCATCTCATGCAAAGGAAAAGATTCATTGGAAAAGACCCTGATGCTGGGAGGGATTGGGGGCAGGAGGAGAAGGGGACGCTAGAGGATGAGATGGCTGGATGGCATCACCGACTCAATGGACATGAGTTTGGGTAAACTCCGGGAGTTGGTGATGGACAGGGAGGCCTGGCGTGCTGTGATTCATGGGGTCACAAAGAGTCGGACACGACTGAGCGACTGAAATGAACTGAACTGAACTATAACAAAGTCTGCGGTGTGCCTCCAAATAGCAATTGTTTCCTTTTCTCCTAGGAAAAGAGCACTGTTTTTTTTTTTTATAAACTGGATACACTGCTGCCAAGTAAAACACTACATCCCCTAGTATTTTCTACATCCAGGGGTAGCCAGATAATAAAGATTTGGACAAAGAAATTAAAGTGAAGGGGTGGAGATATCACTGTCTCTTTTAAAGTGACTTCTTCCTCTTCTCTTTTCTGTCACCCAGAATGCAGAGGTAATGGCTGGAGCTCTAGCTGTCATATTGGACTATGAGATGACCTTGGAAAAGAAAGCCACGTGTGTTAAAGCAATGAGATAGAAGGAGCCTGGGTCTGTAACATCATGGGCCACCATACCATGCAGGAATGGATATTTCTGTTCTTCTGTATACATTAAGTCACTATTTTCAGGACAAAGTTAGTTGTAGGTGAACCCAGTCTAATTGGTATAGCAACACAACCCATATCATCTTCCTCTCACGGTCTGATGGCCTCATTCCTGCAATGCTCAGCAATGTAAATAAGAGAAATCAGAGTAGGAATTGATGAGGTTGCCTCCGGCTCTGGAAAATTGAGATCCACTGAGCCAATGCATTGTGCTGGAGTGTTGAAAGACGGAAGGGCACGCGCCTGACAAAGGAAAACAGAGGAACACTTCAAAGAGTCTTCCCTGAGTTCCTTGCTCAAAAGAAGCCCCGAGCCAGATCTGCTGCAAGGCATTGCCAGATAGACAAACGTGGGAATGTCTCGTTGCTCCTGAATCAGCGTCTACTCTGGCAACTTCTCTGAAACTGAGCGTTTTCTGCCAGATGTTTTTGTTGTTGTTGTTGTTGTTGTTGTATGTTTGTTTTGGCCACACTTCACAGCTTGCAGGATCCTAGTTCCTCAGCCAGGGTTTGAAGCTGGGCCCCCCCAAGTGGAAACATGGAGTCCTAACCACTGGATTGCCAGGGAATTCCCTTGGCAGTTTTGAAACGGTAAGTCACCACGGCAAGCGGCATTTGAGAGAGAAGGGACAGTGAGACCTGATCACGGAGTGGGTGACTATAGAGGGCAGACGGGGAGTAAGTTTGGAATAGAAAGAAAAATCTTTTAACTCCAGAGCTGGGGTGATTGAGCAGCACCCCTGATCTATAGAGATTTCGGATTAGGCTTTTCTGGCACTTCCTTGTGATGGTAGCAGGCAGAGGAGCCTGGGTGAAGACCATGGGCTCCAGGTTCAAATCCTGACACCACCACTTGCTGGCTCTCAAATCCAAACAAGCTCCTTTACCTTTGTCTGCCTCAAGGTCCTCATCTTAAAATGGGAATGATAATACACCTAACTCCATAGGGCTGTCATGAAGATGAAAATAAATACTCCCTTTAAAAGCACCTAGCATGGCACAGAGAAAGAGTTTCAGAATCTCCGTTATTTGTTCACAGTTTCAGGAGGTGCGATTTCAGGACAGTCAAATCTGCCAGAGCCAAACGATAATTGAGTTCTCCTGGACAGAGAGATGGACCTGGCATATCATAGCCTCAATCTCAGGACACAGGCTCCCCAGGAAAGATGTTTGTCAGGTTTGGGTCCAGCTGGGGTCTCTCTTGTAGTGCCTGCTACAGGTCAAATTTTAATAGAAAACTGTCAGAAAAAAAACTAGGACTGAAACTACAATATGACCCAGCAATCCCACTACTGGGCATATACCCTGAAGAAACCACAATTGAAAAAGACACAGGTACCACAATATTCATTGCAGCACTATTTACACTAGCTAGGACATGAAAGCAACCTAGATGTCCATCAACAGATGAATGGATAAAGAAGTTATGGTACATATATATGATGGAATATTACTCAGCCATAAAACAGAGCACATTTGAAACAGTTTTAATGGGAAAGCAATGAAGAACTAAAGAGCCCCTTGATGAAAGTGAAAGAGGAGAGTGAAAAGGTTGGCTTAAAACTCAACATTCAGAAAACTAAGATCATGGCATCTGGTCCCACCATTTCATGGTAAATAGATGGGGAAACAGTGAAAACAGTGTCAGACTTTAGTTTGGGGGGCTCCAAAATCACTGCAGATGGTGACTGCAGCCATGAAATTAAAAGATGCTTGCTTCTTGAAAGAAAAGCTATGACCAACCTAGACAGCATATTAAAAAGCAGAGACATTACTTTGCCAACAAAGGTCATATAGTCAAGGCTATAGTTTTTCCAGTGGTCATTATGGATGTGAGAGTTGGACTGTGAAGAAAGCTGAGCGCCGAAGAATTGATGCTTTTGAATTGTGATGTTGGAGAAGACTCTTGAGCGTCCCTTGGACTGCAAGGAGATCCAACCACTCCATCCTAAAGGAAATCAGTCCTGAATATTCATTAGAAGGACTGATGCTGAAGCTGAAACTCCAATCCTTTGGCCACCTAATGGGAAGAATTGACTCCTTGGAAAAGACCCTGATGCTGGGAGGGATTGGTGGCAGGAGGAGAAGGGAACGACAGAGGATGAGATGTTTTGGATGGCATTACTGACTCCACGGACATTTGTTTGAGTGAACTCCAGAGTTGGTGATGGACAGGGAGGCCTAGTGTGCTGCAGTCCATGGGGTCACAAAAACTCGGACATGACTGATCGACCGAACTGAACTGAATGGGAAGGATGAACCTAGAGCCTCTTATACAGAGTGAAGTAAGTCAGAAAGAGAAAAACAAATACAGCATATTGATGCATATGTGTGGACTCTGGAAAGATGGATCAGAGGCTCCTGTTTGCAGGGCAGCGGTGGAGGTCCAGACGTAGAGGACAGACCTGCGGCCACGGTGGGGGCAGCAGAGGGAGGCACGGTTCGAAAGGGTCTCGTGGAAACGTATAGATTACCATGTGTAAAACAGACAGCCGGTGGGAATTTGCTGTACGGTGCAGGGAGCTCAAACCCAGGGCTCTGTGACAACCCAGAGGGGTGGGAGGTGGGAGGGAGGCTCAAAGGGAGGGGACATATGTATACCTGTGGCTGATTCATGTTACTGTATGGCAGAAACCAACACAATATTGTAAGGTAATCATCCTCCAATTTAAAAAAAGGCAGTTGTCGAATGAGGAACTTCACTAGAATGTCCAGGGCCCCATAACCTGCTTGGGGACCATCCTGGGTGGTCCCATCATGTCCTTTATTCCCATTTTTGGGTCCCAAGGAGCCACAGAATATATAGCCTTCTCTCATGCTGACCCAACATCCTTCCATTAGGCTCTTGAGAGCCCGTGGAACATTTGCAAAATCCCTCGTACACTCAGCCTCCCCTTCAATGTCTCCTTCCTTGTGAAAGTGAAGTCGCTCAGTCATGTCCGGCTCTTTGCAACTCCATGGACCGTAGCCTACCAGGCTCCTCCGTCCATGGAATTTTCCAGGCAAGAGTACCGAAGTGGGTTGCCGTTTCCTTCTCCAGGGGATCTTCCCGACCCAGGGATTGATCCCAGGTCTCCCGCACTGCAGGCAGACGCTTCACCACGTGAGCCACCGGGAAGGCCGTCTGCTTCCTTGCATCGCATCGAAAGTCTGAGTCAGAATACACAAATTCTGTAATATGTTGAATAAAATATAAACAATAATATGTTCATCAGAGTAATCAAGATTAAAAGCTATAGCTAGTATTTACAGAGTTCCTTAAAAAAAATGTTGGCAATCACAGGTGGATGAGAGTACTTGTGGATTCTTTCACATAAGCTCAAATCAAAAGAGAAAGAAAGCAGAATAAAAGAGAAAGAAAGCCTGGCTCTCCCGTGAGCACGCTCTCTGTGTGGCTGTGAAGTGGGGGCCAGTTTCTCCCCCACACCTCGACTTCCAGATGGCTACAGGTCAATGTTCCCCCAGGTTGTTCTAGGTCATAACCCTCCTTTCTCCCTCAGAGCCCTGCCTCTGACACCTCATCACCCCTCGGGGTCTTCAGATGGCTCTGTTAGCCCCCCTCAGAACCCCCCCATCTGAGCACCCCCCCACAGACCTCAGGGCACGTGAAACCACCCCAGCAGGTCCAGCCAGCACCCACACTCTCTCTCCCCGGGGCCCATTCGTTTGGCAAAATCCCCAACTGTTGTTAAAACCGACATTACAGCAGCATGGTGGAGAGAACCCCAGAATCACGGCCACGGGGGCACCCCTGGCCCTTAGATTCTCCCCTCCGCAGCTGCATCACGCCTCCTCTCTCAGTAGCTCCCTGGCCTCCGCCCCGTCGTGTCTTACCCCCCAGTTCACAGAGAAAACAGACACCCCCCACCCCTGCTGCAGTGGACAGACCATCCAGGCTCCCCCGAGGCCACCCTGGGCTTTGTTCCCCACCCAGGACGCCACTCTGGCGGGAACCCCCACCTCCTCCACAGCCTCACACTCCCCACAGCATCACCCATCCCACTGATCTCTCACTGTGGAATAGTCCCTATCTTCCAGGAGACTTCCCTGTAGATCAAACGTAAAGAATCTGCCTGCAAGGCAGGAGACCAGGGGTTCAATCTCTGGGTTGGGAAGTTCCTCTGGAGAAGGGAATGGCAATCCACCCCAGTATTCCTGCCTGGGGAATCCCATGGACCGAGGAGGCTGGCGGGCTACAGTCTCTGGGGCCGACCTATCTTCAATCCTCTCTTTCCTCGCAATGAATTTGACACCAGAAGTATCTCTTCTCTTTAGGGCTTCCCAGGTGGCTCTAGTGGTAAAGAACCCACCTGCCAATGCAAGAGACACAGGAGATCTGATGTTTGTATTTAAAAAATAGTATCACAGTGTATTAGTTAGGGTAACATGACAAAAAGCAACCTACCAGAGGCTGGGTACAATAGAAATATATTGCTCACTTGTGTAAGAGTCCTGCGGATGTTTCTGGTTGGTGGACAGCATTTCTCCGGTGGTGGTTCAGTGACCCAGAGATAGGTTCCTCCCATCTAGTGGGCTCTACTGGGTTCCCCAGGACCTTGAAGGGGCTTCTGGCTGGTGGAGATGAAAAGAGAAAGTGGAGAACACACAGTGTCTCCTCACTTTCCCTGGAGGTGGGCACCTCGCTTCCACTCACATTCCGACAGCCAGAGGTAGACTTATAATCTCACATGTCAATGAAATGTGTGTGTAGGAGGCCAGGTGGGAGTTGGGAAGGACCCTCTGTGCGGGGATAGGCATCAGTTGAAATTAGAGCCGTGCTGAGGCAGGGCGTTTTGGTAAATATCTGTGTGTGTTAGTCTCTCAGTCGTGTCTGACTCTTTGCGACTCCGTGGATTGTAGCCCTCCAGGCTCCTCTGTCCATGGAATTCGCCAGGCAAGAATACTGGAGTGGGTTGCCGTTTCCTTCTCCAGGGCTCTTCCCAACCCAGGGATCGAACCTGGGTCTCCTGCATTGCAGGCAGATTCTTTACTGCCTAAGTCACAAGGCAATCCCTGGTAAATATATACCAGATTCTAAAGTATACATATCCTTTGACCTCATAATTCCACTTCTGGCGATTTTTTCTACAGATATATTCACAAATGTGTATAGATGTATGTTTTCAGGATGTACTTAGTATGTTTGTATCTTGTGGCTGCTGTCACAGATGACCACAGTGAAAGTGAGGTGAAAGGTCGCTCACTCATGTCAAACTGTTTGTGACCCCATGAACTGCAGTCTGCCGGCTCCTCTGTCCATGCAGTTCTCCAGGCAAGAATACCAGAGTGCGGTAGTCACAGAACTGGTGGCTTAAACAACAAAAGTTTATTATCTCACATTTTGGAAACCAGAAGTTCAAAATTTGTGTCCTGGAGCCCAAAATCAAAGTATCAGCAGGTTTGTGCTTGCTGAGGGCTGTTGGAGAGAGTCCTCCCTTGCGTAGGGTCCTCCCTTGCAGTGGTGAGGAGTCAGTTCTTCCAGTGCAGGGGGTGTAGGTTCGATCCCTGGTCAGGGAACTAGGAGACCGCATGACACATGGTGTCACCAAAAAGAGAAAAAAAGATAGAGCAACCATGTGTGCCAGTTTGCCTGAGATGACCCCTACTAAAGAGGGTCCCACCGTGCCGCTTACAAATTTCGGTGGCTGCCAGCATCCTGATTTCTTCCTCCATGTTCACATCACCATCGCTCTCTGTATGCCTCCTTCTCTTCTTCATAAAGAATCATATTAAAAAGTCTTCTGTTGCGAATTCCCTGGCAGTCCAGTGGTTAAGACCCTGCTCTCTCACTGCCAAGGGCCCAGGTTCCATCCCTGGTCTGGGAACCAAGATTCCACAAACCACGCTGCTCTGTCAAAAAAATTAAAAATTAACCTCCCATCCTTCTCTAGCTGTTGCCTCCTTTCCCCACTTCCCTTTCTAACAAAGCCTGTTAAAAGCACTGCCCGCACCTGCCGTTCCCTCCCATTTTTTCTTGAAACTACTCCAGGTGGGCTCCAGTGCACACAGCCTCCCCGAAGTGGCTGCTGTCAGACCACCATGCCGTTGGAAACAGTCTCGGCAGATATAACGAAATTCAGGACAAGATCATCCTGGGTTATGCAGGAGGGACCCACATCCAGTGACAAATGTCCTGACGAGAGACACACAGAAAAAGAGACATGGAGAGAAGGGAGGCCATGTGGAGATGAAGGCAGGGACTGGAGGGATGCGGCCACCAGCCAAGAACCACAAGGAGTCCCCGGAGACTGCCAGGAGTGTCTCCTGGAGCCTGCAGAGGGCACAGCCCTCCCGACACCTGGGTGTCTGACTTCTAAGGTTCAGAACCGTCAGAGACTAAATTCTGTTGTTTTAAGCCGCTGAGTTTGTGGGACTAGTTACAACAGTTACAGGAAATGGATGCACACTCCAAAGGCAAAGTCCTTCCCAGGCGCCTACAGGGCTGTTAGTGACCAGCCCCTGCCCTCTCCCACGGGCTGGCACGTTTCCTTCCCCAGGGCCTTTGCACTCACCCTGCCTCTCCCTGGAGCCCTCTGCTCCCCCAGCTTCGTGGCTTGTTCACTCCCTTCTGGTTTGTTCTCACATCCTGCCTTATTAGAGGGCACTTCTCTGACCATTCTTATAAATAGCAGCCCATGTTCTCTCCTTCCCCCTTTAATCTCTTTCATTTGTCCCCACAGCATTTATCACAAGTCGTCCTTTGGTGGGTTACTTAGAATGTAAGTTCCAGGCGGGCATGCTGTTTTCCGCTTTGTTTGCTCCCTAGAACAGCACTCCACACAGGGTAAACCCTCATATTTTTTCAAAAGTCCTTATCTGATCAAGGACTAACCTACGAAATGTATAAGGAGCTCTTAAAACCGAGCAATGAGAAAACAAGTTTATTTTGCCAACTAAAAGTAGGGGAAAAAATCTGAACAGACACCTCACTAAAGAAGAGATGGCAAATTCAAGAAATATTTATTGAATGAATAAATGAAAGGAATTTCATAAACTAGGATGTTTGCTTATTTCTCAAGAGATTGTCTGGGTCCTTTATTTAAAAAGTAGCCTTTGTGCATTTGTGTGTGTGTGGGTGGGGGGGAGTTTGTAAGTCACTCACTTGTGTCTATTTGTGACCCCATGGACTGTAGCCCACCAGGCTCCTCTGTCCATGGGATTCTTGAGGCAAGAATACTGGAGTGGGTTGCCATTCCCTTCTCCAGGAGATCTTCCTGACCCAAGGGTCGAACCCAGGTCTCCTGCACAGCAGTCAGCTTCTTTACCATCCAAGCCACCTGGGAAGCCCAAAGTAGTCTTTATTCACCTGTATTTTTTCCTTTTTAGGTAGATTTTATTTTTTAGAACCATATTAGATTCACAACAAAATGGAATGGAAAATATAGAGAGGCCTCCTAACTACCTGTTCCCCAACCTGCCATGCAAGGCCTTTCCCAGTACTGAGACCCCACACCGGAGCAGCACATTTGTTACAGCAGCTACACTGACGTGTTATCACTACCAAAGTCCATAGTTTGCATTAACATTCACTCTTTATGTTGTATATTCTACAGGTGTGGGCAAATGGAAATGATGCATATCTGTTAGGGTGGGGGTGGGGTTACCTGCCAGGGCCAGAATACCTGGAGAATCCTCAGGTAACAAGGGCTCCATTTCCCAGGCACTCTGACATCAAGGCCCTCTGCAATCACTTAGCACTCCCAACCTCATTTAGCTCCTGCCACCACACTCCGTGGTTGTACAACTGCGATCTCCACTTTCCAGAGGAGGCACAGAGGGGTCAAGCAAGCCACCCAGGGTCACACAGCAACTGAGTGCCCAAGATGGGATTTGATCCCAGGTCAGCAGAAACCAGCACACACCCTGCAGACTTTGTCACCAGCAGGCTGGTATTCAAACTTACACATGAAGCCCTGCAAAGTGGAAACAACTGGCACCCTGGCCACTTGGCAGCATGTTTTTAAGGACTGAACACACGCACGCACACAGACTCAGAGACACGCACGCACACAGACTCACAGACAGGCACGCACACAGACTCACAGACAGGCATGCACACAGACTCATAGACACGCACGCACACAGACTCACAGGCAGGCACGCACACAGACTCACAGGCAGGCACAGAGACTCACAGACACACACGCACACAGACTCACAGACAGGCANGATAAATCCCCATCTGGGTTTTCTGTTGGACCCATTGGAAAGAAATGCAATTAGGCCCTGAGCAGTCTTCAAGCAAAGACTGGAAACCTTCCAAAGAAAGGCTGTGCCAGATAGCAGCCTTTGGTCCTCGACATACATTTGCATCATTGGAGAGGTTCACTGTGTCTTAAAGCACCCTCGAGAATCAGGCCCTGGAAGAGCTTTCTAGTAAAAGCTGTTTAATTTTTCCAACAGAAAATTCAGTTGTAATTTGTTAATTTCTAAGACACTTGAGACGAACTGGGGGCTTCCCTGATGGCTCAGGGGTAAAGAATCAACCTGTCAATGCAGGAGACGCGGATTTGATCCCTGATAGGGGAACATCCTACATGCCAAACAGCCGCTAAGCCCAAGTGCCACAACTATTGAGCCTGAGCCCATGAATCGTAGAGCTTATCCTCCAGAACAAGAGAGGCCACCCCAACAGGAAGCCCACGCACCACAATTGGAGGATTGCTCCCACTCGCTGCAACTAGAGAAAAGCCCTCGAAGCAAAGAAGATCCAGCATGGCCAGGAAACAGATAATCAAAGAAAGAAAGAAAATTATATTTAAAAAGGCTAGCTGGATAGTGATCAGCAACCTTAAAATGAGGAGAAATTTCTGTTCCGAGAGCTCGAGGCCTACGTGGTTGGAGGCCAGGCCCAGCTGATTACTGGCTGTGAGTGGGTTGAAAGCCTGATCTCAGGGCTTCCCTGGTGGTTCAGTGGTAAAGAATCCTCCTGCCAGTGCAGGAGACACGGGTTCGATTCCTGGGTTGGGAAGATCCCCCTGGGGAAGGAAATGGCATCCCACTCCAGTACTCTTGCCTGGGAAATCCCATGGACAGAGGAGCCTGGTGAGCTACAGTCCACGGGGTCGCAAAAGAGTCAGACATGACTTAGTGACTAAACAGCAAACCTGCTCTCAACACTGACGTTTGCTTCTGGGGGATGGAAGGCTGCTGGCCCCAGTGGGTGATGCCATCTCTACAGCCAATCCTGTTGTCTGGAGTCCAGCACCTGGGGTTCTGTACCCTGTTAGCCTGAGGCCTCACTGCTCCCCATTCCCAAACACGTGCCACCTGTTCCCACCCCCTGGCCCACTGCTGCGGCTTCCCTGCCCCCGCTCAGGTTCCCGTATGACCACCTTTGACAATCCTCCTCCTTCCTGAGGGCCCCGTTGAGCACCACCTCCCATCAGCCTCTCCAGCCCACCAGGTAGAACCATTCTCTCTGGGTTCCCAGGGCCATCTTATGACCATTAACATCACTGGTCCATTTACAGTGATGGTCATTAACATCACTGACCATTTGACATCATTCTTACACTCAGGGTTGTGAACCTGAAATCCGCAAAGGATAAAGAGAAGGCCTTTGCAGACTCTGCTCCCAGATTCAGCCAAGAGATGGAAGATCCCGAAAGTGAAGAGGAAGAAGAAGGTGGGAGAGGAGGGCCTGGTGGGTCAGCCACTGTTGCCTGGCGGGGTAGGGAGACAGGTCCTTGAGGTGAGGAAGGCTTGGCCTGAGATCTCTCTCTGGACCCTTCCTGGGGGCGGAGGTTGCCGCTAGCCATTGGGTCAGGAAGAATGCGGGGGCTGGCTCGTCTCAGAATCTGTGTGCTTCTCAGGAGGCAAAAGAAGGGGGAATGTACAGCAGCTGCTGCTGCAGGACAGGTGGCCAGGGCAAAAGGCCCCTGTGGGCTGCTCCCCCAGCTTTGGGGCAGGGAAGGCGGACCCGACAGCTGGGGCTGCAGTTCTGCAGGGGTTGGGACCCACAAAGACTGGATGGCACCAAGGCCCGCCATAAGGACAGAGCCCACAGGGCTTGGGGACTAGGGACATGTCGGGGTGTCCCCAGAAAGGTGAGCCCAGTGGGAGTAGGTGGCAACTTTGTCCCACATTTCTGTGCCCAGATTTATTTTTATTTATTTATTGAGTCAACAAACATTTATATATATATATATATATTTTTTAATTTTGTATTTTGTATTGGGATATAGCCGATGAACAATGTCATGATAGTTTCAAGGGAACAGTGAAGAGACTCGGCCATGCGTACACATTCTGCACCTGAGATGCTGATCCAATGCCACCCTTGGTTGGTAATGAAATTTCCGCTCCGTTTCATTGCAGTGAGCTGGGACTGGCTCTCCCTGTCTGACTGAACACTCCGGCTCAGCATCGCCCAGCAGAGCTCCCTGCACCATCCAAGACAGGAGCCACTGGCCACGTGGCCACTGAGTCACTAGCGTGACTGAGGAGCTGACTTTTAAATGCTATTAACTGCTTTCGGTTTAAGATTAGCTAGGCACATGTGGCTGCTGGCTCTGTGTCAGACGATCGGCATCGTGTTTAGACACCGGCTCATTCATTCTCGAGGGAGCCCGGCGCTGCCCCTGCAGGGAGGTGCCTGTTGACTTGAAATTCCTACAAAGAATGTGACGGCCTTGGATAATTATTAGCTGGCTTCCTGCATTTCCCCTTATCTGGCTGATATTATCGTGCCTCTTTCTTGCCTTATTTCCAGCTATAGACCAGTATGGCTTCCAGTCGACAGGGCATTTAGCTGGAGTGTTTATTTAGGATTTAATCTCTGAGGCTACGGGCCAGTCATGGGATGGAGTTTGGCCAACTCTGCACTGGTGGTCAGGCTTACAATGGGCTTCTTAAAACCAAGCTGACCACAGTTCCGGGTTTATGACTATCTTGCCAACACTGGGCCCGGCCTTTCAGGTCCAAGTGTGGGAGACTGCACAACGGACTTGGCTGAAGAATCCAAAGAAGGTCAGGCCTTGACACTTTCCTGGGAGCTCTGCGGACAGTCATTCCTCCTCCAAACTCCCCTCTCTGGCAGGGCTGGAGGCTGCCTTGTCTTCTTCAGCAGCTTGTTCTTATTTTGCCCTTGAGTTCTGTCCGATCCTCTGAGGACGGTGTAACTGATGAAGTTTTGGCCATGCTAGATGCTGAAACTCAGGAGGAAGAAATAATTGATGATGAAAGCTTTCATTTATGGTGGTTCTTCTTTTTTAAATGCAGTTTTTAAAAAAATTACTTACTTTTGGCTGTGCTGGGGCTTCCTTGGTTCACGGGCTTTTCTCCAATTGCAGCAAGTGAGGGCTACTCTCCAGCTGCAGCTCACGGGCTTCTCATTGCAGTGGCTTCGCTTGTTGCAGAGCTTCAGTAGCTGCATTTGGAGGGCTCAGCAGCTGTGGCACACCGACTTGGCTGCTCCTCAGCATGTGAAATTTTCCTGGGCCAGGGATCAAACCCTTATCCCCTGTGTTGGCAAGTGGACTCCTATTCACTGTCCCACCAGGGAAGTCCAGTTTCCAAAGATTTCTGAATGAGTGGCTTATTGAAGCAGTGCTCTTAGGAGAAATACCTCTAAGAAAATTGCTGTGGTCTTAATGTTTGTGTCCCCCCAAATTCACGTTCAGATCCTAAGCCCCAGAGGTAAGGCCTCCAGGAGATTTTGCTTTTGTTGTTATTTTTGTTTTGTCACACCACATGGCAAGTGGGATTTTAGTTCCCTGACAAAGAATTGAACCCATGCCCTCTGCATTGGAAGCTTGCAATCTCAACCACTGGACCACCAGGGAAATTCCTCTAGAGCTTTCTAGACAAAAAATGTGGAGCCCTCATGAATGAGATTAGTGCCCTTATAGTAGAGACCCTACAAAGTTCCCCCTGTCCCTTCCATCATGTGAGAACACAGCGGGAAGTCTGCAACCCAGAAGAGGGCCCTCCCCACCCCATGCTGACACCTCGAGCGTGGACTTCCAGCCCCCAGACTGTGAGGAAGAAATTTCTAATTTTTATAGGCTACCTAGTCTGTGGGATTTTGTTACAGCAGCCCAAGCAGGCTAAGACAGAAATGCGCTGCTCACTCAGTTGTGTCGCTTTGCAACCCCATGGACTGTAGCCTTTGTCCACGGGATTCTCCAGGCAAGAAGACTGCAGTGGGTTGCCATTTCCTCCTCCAGGGGATCTTCCCAACCCAGGGATCGAACCAGGGTCTCCTGCATCGCAGGCAGATTCTTTACTGTCTGAGCCACCGGGGAAGCCCCAAGACAGAATTGGTGAGGGGCAATTCTCTGCAAAAGAGGACAGCTGTGGTCCACTTGCAGCCGCCCTCGCAGCAGCTGGGGTGGTACCAGGCCTGGTGCAGTGTTCTGGGTGGGCACAGCATCACACATGGCTCATTTGTGGGGTTTGCAGTGGGACCGCTCACAGGGCCTCCCGGGAATTGCTTGGTCCCTGGTTGTGTGTAGGCTTCCCTGGTGGCTCAGAAGGTAGAGCGTCTGCCTGCAATATGGGAGACCTGGGTTCGATTCCTGGGTTGGGAAGATCCCCTGGAGAAAGAAATGGCAATCCACTCCAGTATTCTAGCCTGGAAAATGCCATGGATGGAAGAGACTGGTAGGCTACAGCCCCTGGGATCGCAAAGAGTTACGCACGACTAGGCACTTCACTTCTTCTGGCTGTGCACTCCTCCGTGCAGCAGCAAGTGCCCCAACACGGACAGAGCAAGAGGGGCCCAGCTAACAAGCTCTGTGAACCCAGAAGGACTGAATTTTACAGCAGGAGACTCATATTTTCAAAGTCAGTGTTTTGCAGCAAGTAACTGAGGCAGTGATATGGGCAAACTTCCCACCGAGCTGGCCTCTTTTCACAGGACTTCTGGGACCCCACCGCCTGGAGACCGTGGGGTGGCTGTGGCCCCGACTTGCACAATGCTTAGAAGCAGTAGTCTATGCGTGCCCTGCACTCTCTGGGCGGAATTCCACCTGGGAGCTTCCACCAGCCACCACGTTCCATCGCAACTCCTGATTCAAAGCTGCGTTGGTCCTTTCCTTCCTGGGCTTGGTGCCCATTCAAACATTCTCAGCAGGACTCCTCAGTTTCCTTCCTTGAGAAGACCGTGGCATTCTTCTCTTGGGCTTGGAAAACGCAAACAAAGAACTTATTGCACTTGTGCAAGCCAAAGACTGCCCTTCGCCTTGGCTGGCCTGTTTCCCAGCTGCCTCTTTGGGGGTCCTGGGAGGATGTGCATTCGTGTAGAGGTTGGGGGGAGACACAGATAAGAGAAGACCCATCGTGGCATTCAACAAGAGCTTTGAGACTGAGGTCAGTGTGGGCACAGCTCTTTCTCTGGCTGGAAAAGTGAAAACCTTCAGCTGCCATGTTCTGTTTAGGCTCACAGAGCCATCAGATGAAGGTAGTTACGTTCACGGAGCCAGAGAAGATGCTGCTTGGGAATTAGGACTAGAGACCGTGGGGGGAGGCTGTTCTGGGAGCCGAGACAGCACTGAAGTGCCTCTTGCTGAGCTCAGGAAATAAAAGGACAAGGGTTCTCTTTGATTAGAACAAAATTCTCATGAAGAATTTAAACAATGGAGCCATATGTTCATTCTCTGCTATGACCTGGAAGAGATTTATCTCTAATGACAGATTGAAAGCGAGTCATCCCGCCCTGTCAACTTCTCCCAATCCCCTATGTTATAGATGGACGACTCGGGTCCCTGGAGGTGCTGAGGGGTTTCAGCCTCTGCCTACACCACCCCAGCCTGTGCATATGACACCTTTGTGGACCGAGTCCTACCCTCCCACCTTCTTGGATAAGTGTAAGAAACGCATTCTGAAATTGACAGAAGCAAGAGTGTCACTCTGACTCACCTTCAGTCCCTGTTCCTTTAGTTTTCTGGAATCCACCTGGTGCCTCATCAACTGGATCTGCAATTGTCTTTTAACATGTAGTCTCTTTTCTTTTTCTGGCTGCTCTGTGAGCAGTATATGAAATCTTAGTTCCCGATTAGGGACCAAACCGGCACCCCTTGCACTGGAAGGCATTGGAGTCGTAATCACTGGACTGCCGAGGAAGTCCCTTTGTAGTTTCACTGCTATTAAAATGCTACACACGAATGTGCACAGCAGCACTACTCACAGCAGACCAAGGCGGAAGCGACCCAGATGTCTACAAATGGATGAATGCATGAACTCAGCGTGGTCCATCCATATACGAAAGTGTTAGTTGCTCAGTCGTGTCCTGCTCTCTGCAACCCCATGGAATGTAGCCCGCCAGGCTCCTCTGTCCATGGAATTCTCCAGGAAAGAATACTGGAGTAGGTAGCCATTCCCTTCTCCAGGGGATCTTCCCGACTCAGGGATTGAACCAAGTCTCCTGCATTGCAGATTCCTCGACTGAGGCAGGAGGAAAGCCTGGTTTATACATGTAGTGGAATATTATTCAGCCGTAAAAGGAAGAAAGTACTGATCCATGCCACAGCACCAATGAACTTGAGGACATTATGCTAAATGAAGGAAGCCGGTGACAGAAGATTCCATTTACATGTGTGACTCCCTTTATATGGACTATCCAGAATAACTAAATACACAGACACAGACTGGTAGTTGCCAGGGGCTGGAGGAAGGAGGGAATGGGGAGTGGCTGCTTAATGGGGCGGGGTTTTATTTTCTGGTATTGAAAGTATTTTGGAATTAGGTAGAAGGGCCTTCCCTGGTGGCTCAGATGGTAAAGAGTCTACCTGCAATGTGGGCAATTTGGTTTCGATCCCTGGGTCAGCGAGATCCTCTGGAGAAGGAAGTGGCAACCCACTCCAGAATTCTTGCCTGGAAAATCCCATGGGAGGAGCCTGGCAGGCTACAGTCCATGGGGTGGCAAAGAGTTGTACACGGCTGAGCGACTTCACTTCAGACTTAGGTAGAAGTGGTGGTTCTACCACATTGGGAATATATTAAAAGCCAGTGAACCGCGTCCCTTAAAGTGGTTAATTTTACTTCACGTGAATTTCAACTTTGGTGCAGACTAAAAGTTTGTGTACCTTAGAACTCATGTTAGAACCTGACACCTAATGTGATGATATTTGGAGGTGGGACCTTTGAGAAGTGATTAGACCATGATGGCAGAGCCCTCATGGATAAAACCAGCACCTTTATAAAGGAGACCTCCAGCTTCCTGGGTGGCTCAGTGGCCAAGAATCTGCCTGTCAATGCAGGAGATGCAGGATCGATCCGTGGGACAGGAAGACTGCCTGAAGAAGGAAATCGCAACTCACTCTAGTATTTTCGCCTGGAAAAATCCCATGGACGGGAGCCTGGCTGGTTACAGTCCATGGGGTCATGAAGAGGTGGACACGACTGAGCAACTGAGCAGAAATCAAAGGAGACCTCAGAGAATTCCCAGCCCCCTCTGCCATGTGGGCATCCAGCAAGAAGACGGCCAGCTATGAGCCAGGAAGCCAGGCTCTCACCAGACACTGAATTTGCTGGCCCCCTGATCTTGGACTTTCAGCCTCCAAAACAGAAATAAATTTCTGTTGTTTGTAAGCCATTCCATCTATGGTATTTTTGTAATAGCAGCTAGAATGAACTAAGGCAAACTGAATTACAAAAAACAAAGCAAAGCAAAATGCAGCCGCTCCCCCATACAGGCAGCTAGGCTGGTTGATGAGAGACAGGCCCTTTCCCCCACACCCACATCCTCTGTGAGACTAAGATGGGTCTTCCACCTTCAGGATCTGGGGACTGAGGGAAATGCCTTCCACTTTATCTGTTGATACCTGGGATACTGAGGGAACAGCTAGAATTTCCTCCTCACCTTACCACTGAGTCAGCTCCAGCACTTTGTACCATGTGACCTGGCCCCAATACTTAAGCTGTCAACCTTCAGCCTCTTCAACAATTTATACCTGCTTGCAGGGTTGATGTGATGATGAAGTAAGATAAGGAGGGAGACCTCGATGGTAGTCAGCATATGAGAAGACTTGACACCATCATTTTTATGCTCTAAGTACCTCTGGGACAAGAAAGAAAAAAAAATTATTTTCTTGTTCTCAGTTTAGTTCAGTTCACTTCAGTTGCTCAGTCGTGTCCGACTCTTTGCGACCCCATGAACCGCAGGACGCCAGGCCTCCCTGTCCATCACCAACTCCTGGACTTTACCCAAACTCATGTCCACTGAGTCGGGGATACCATCCAACCATCTCATCCTCTGTCATCCCCTTTTCCTCCTGCCTTCAATCTTTCCCAGCATCAGGGTCTTTTCAAATGACTCAGTTCTTTGCATCAGATGGGCAAAGTATTGGAGTTTCAGCTTCAGCATCAGTCCTTCCAATGAATATTCAGGTCTGACTGTTTTGACCTTTAGGATGGACCAGTTGAATCTCCTTGCAGTCCAAGGGACTTTCAAGGTCTTCTCCAACACCACAGTTCAAAAACATCAATTCTTCGGCACTCAGCTTTCTTTATGGTCACATCCATACATGACTACTGGAAAAATCATCGCTTTGACTAAATGGGCCTTTGTTGGCAAAGTAATGTCTCTGCTTTTCAATATGCTGTCTAGGTTGGTCATAGCTTTTCTTCCAAGTAGTAAGCGTCTTTTAATTTCATGGCTGCAGTCACCATCTGCGGTGATTTTGGAGCCCAAAAAAATAAAGTCTGACACTGTTTCCACTGTTTCCCCATCTATTTGCCATGAAGTGATGGGACCAGATGCCATGATCTTCGTTTTCTGAATGTTGAGTTTTAAGCCAACTTTTTCACTCTCCACTTTCACTTTCATCCAGAGGCTTTTTAGCTCCTCTTCACTTTCTGCCATAAGGGTGGTGTCATCTGCATACCTGAGGTTACTGATATTTCTCCCGGCAATCTGGATTCCAGCTTGTGCTTCTTTCATTAGTTACTCAGTCGTGTCTGACTTTTTGTGACTTGATGGACTGTAGCCCACCAGGCTCCTCTGTCCATGGAATTCTCCAGGCCAGAATACTGGAGTTGGTAGCCTTTCTCTTCTTCAGGGGATCCTCCCAACCCAGGGATCGGACCAGGGTCTCCTGCATTGCAGGCAGATTCTTTACCATTTGAGCCACGAATGAAGCCTCATTGTAAACCGTTGTTGTTTTAGTCACTAAACTGTGCCCAACTGTTGTGTGACCGCCCCCCATGGATTGTCACCTGCATTGACAGACAGATTCTTTACCACTGAGCCATGTAAACCATAATTTATTTATAAAATCAAGACCAAATCCAGTCTACTGTCTGTTTTGTACAGTCCATGAGCTAAGAATGGCCTTTACATTTTAAAATAATTGATTAAGAAAATATGACATGTGAAACTTCATTAATTTCAAATTTCAGTTTCCACAAATAAAGCTTTATTGAAACACAGCTGTGTTCATACATTATGTATTAGCTGCAGTTGCTTTTGAGCTCCAGTGGCAGAGGTGAGTAGTGGTGGTAGACACTATCTGACCAGAAATGCCTAAAATATTTATTATCTTCACCTTAAAATTTTTTTTGCCAACCCTTTCTCTAAACATACCACCACCAGTGAGCCTGAGGTCACTCAACTCATGCTTGCCATCTTGAATAGTAGTATAATTTCTTGATGGATAGACAGAGATCTTCTAAATATCCATCTGTAAAATGAAAATGACAGCATCATCGCATGAGGTTGTCATGAGTATTAAATAACTTAATGCATGAAAAGCAACTAGAACAGTGCTGGGCATTGTAAGTGTTCGATAAATGTGAACTCTAGTTCTGTTAGCATATACACATGAATTTAAATAAATAACAGAAGACAAAGATTTCTTCCCTCCAAATTTATTTTGGGATGTGCTGTAAACAGTTTGAAAATGTCCCTTTAAGAACTTTCTGGCTTCCCCAGTATTGGATGGCATGACAAATTCTCCTTCACAGAAGGTACAAGTGGAACAGAGCTGGAGGGGCTTTTGGAACCTTCCCTCTTCAGAAAGTGTGCTCACATCAGGATGTATCTGGCTCTCAGTAGAACTGGCCCATGTTTCTTGGGAGTGAAGTGTCCAAGCCACTGTTCATCCATATTTCCTGGATGATCTGCTCCCTGCGTTCAATCCTTTCTGCCAGCTCTGCAGCCTCTATGGAACTGTAGACAGGATATGTAGTCCTACAGAACCCCGACAGATCCCCTGGAAAGTCGGAGTCAGAGGAGTCCTCCTCCCCCTCCTCATCCTGGCTGTCCTCCTCAGCCTTGTCGCTTCCCGGCACGAGGTGCTCCCTTGCTAGCTGCAGCTCCTGGAAGTCCTTGGTGCAGGACACTCTGGTGACTAAAGCACACAGCGTGAGTGCCAGACCGATGCAGACACTGGACACGAACAGCAGGGCGGCTCTCTCGGGATGGGCTGCAAAGGCAAGAGAGCACGTCAGGGCCCGGGGGAGCTCAGCCCTCAGCAGGCCGAAGGCCCGTAGGAGCAGTTATGCGGCCAGGCAGGAGGGCAATGCAGAATCCCAATCCTGGACAGAATCCCCGAGACCAGCCACACCTAAGAGCATATGCCCCTACTAAGGAAAACAAGCAGAAAAGAGGCTTGGAGCATGTGTAGTCAATATGTGTATGTTTATGAGAGAACACATAGCAAAGGACCTGAGAAGCTGAACCTTCCTGAGTTCAAATGCAGACCTGCCACTCACTAGTTGTGTGACTTTTGGCAAATTACATCACCTCTCTCTGCCTCAGTTTTTTTCACCTGTAAAATGGAGCCAAAAGCCCCTTTCTATCATAAAGTTGAGTTACTTTCTGTGATGCTCTCAGAACACTCAATGACACATAACAAATGTCTAAGAAGCTGTTAGCTATTATTAATTGTAGTAAACTTTGAAAAGTGAATTACATATGAAGTATGAGTGTAAGTCCTAAGATATTAAATGTTACACCGCTTCATTTCTTTCAGATTAAAACATAAATATAAATAAAGGTTTTGGTAATGAAAGTTCCACATCCAAATGACTGTATAATAGGAATAGAAGAAATGCTACTTTGTGCCGTGTGCCCTAGTCTATCAAAACCCTACCGTGTGTTTAGTCCTTGCGTTAAATGTGGAGAGGACTGCTCCCCTTCAGCTCCGTATCCCGAGGTGCTAGCATTCCCGTCTGGGGAAGCAACAATCCAGTTAATTTCCTATAATATAGATCAGGAGTTGACAGTTTTTTTTTCCTGTAAAGGGTCAGATAGGACCTATTTTCGGATTCGTGGGCCACAGGACATGTGTGGCAACTTCTCAGCTGTGCTGTTGTAACATGAAAGATGATACAGATATGGCTGTGTTCTAATAAAACTTCATTTACAAAACCAGCCTGGGGGCTGTACTTTGTGAGTGCCCAACATAGAGACTCAGACTGAGGTCAGGGGGTGGCATGGGGAGCCACCGTCTGAGCGTGGTTGGCTTCCTTAGGTGGAGCCGAGACAGGAGCCCAGCTCCTGAGCTGTGAGCAGCTTGTGAGATGAACACTGGCACGTGCTCCCGCGTCTCCACAGAACCGTCCTCCTCCAGGCACACGGCCCCGTTCACCACACTTGAATAACGACTGTGGTCTCTGCTGCCTCGATCCTTCCCAGAGACTCGGACTAGAGGTTCAGATCTCAGCGGCTGTTACGTTTCATGTCCAGTCAAGAAATCCAGCCCCTGTGATCTGACGGGAGAGCTCTAAGTGGGGCACGTTATCTTCTTGAAACGTGAAACTTCCCCGGTCGGCTTCCTTCACTCACAGTTCAAGTCACTGGTGAAGTCACCGGCCTCAAATGTTCTTTGTTGCCATCAGCTCTCTGAGCACAGTCTCATCACTCTCCCTAAGTCACAGAAGTCTGAACGCAAAGCTGATTTTGGCAGGGAGAGGGGCAGTGAGCTGTGTCTGCAATGCAGACAATATATTATAACATTAAAACTAGTAAATTTTAAATTAAAATATTAAAACATTATAAAAATAACAACAACATATTTTTCCCAAGAGTTAAGGTTATTTTGATCCTGGAAGTGTTGTTAGTCACTTATTCCTGACTCTTTGCAACCCCATGGACTGCAGCCCACCAGGCTCCTCTGTCCATGGAATTCTCCAGGCAAGGATACTGGAGTGGGATGCCATTCCCTTCTCCGGGGGATCTTCCCAACCCAGGGATGGAACCCACATCTCCTGCACTGCAGGAGCCACTGTGGAAGCGCCAAGGTAGTGTGAAGATTTGGTCAACTGGAGGCACACCTTTTGTGTTCTATTTCTGCGAGTGGTGGTAGAACGGGGATTGGGAGATGCTGGCATTTGGGACACAGCCGTGAAGCCATTAAGCCAGAATATTACACAAAATGATGCTAAGACCCAAGGCCCTGATCTGAGGGGGCAAATCCTTTCTCCTTCTCCCCTTGCATGTCAAAGCCTCTGCTGGGAGTGGACTCATTGCTTCTGACTTCACTGTCACTTTTCTTTCCTTCAAATCCTCCTCCTTTCTTGTCCCTGCTGCCTCCTGCCCCCTACCTCCCCACCACTGCCCCACCAAGCCTCCGGATCATTGTCTTCTCCAATCCTTCCTGTCCTCATGATTCTGATATGGGCTTTCAGCCATAATTCAGCTTCCCCTTCTCCTGTGAAAGCATCAACCTTGAGCCCACCGACAGCCAGGCCTACAACATCACCTCCTGCCATGCCTGCAAGAGCTGCTGCCGATGGCGAAACGGACTCCCACCCATTTGTGACCTTTTCCAGCCAGCCCCGTTCAGGACAGGCCAGTTCCAGGCAGAAATACCCCATGCTGGTCAAGCTTCTGGGAAACCATGATCACTCACAGCCCCCTTCTCTTGTTTCCCACAAGACCATCATTTCCATGGTCTCATGGTCGAAGAAGGGGCTCAGGCCAGGACAGAGGCCTGCCTCTGCTCCAGACAGGTGGGCTGGTTACTGTTCCCCCTTCCTTCCTTTCTCTCTCTCTCCTTCCCCAACCCTATTTCTTCTTTAAAGAATTAAGCTTTCCATGTTGTTGTTTAGTAGCGAAGTTGTGTCTGACTAGTCGTGATCCCATGAACCACAGCCTGCCAGGCTCCAGGGGATTCTCCAGGCAAGAATACTGGAGTGGGTTGCCAGTTCCTTCTCCAGGGGATCTTCCTGACCCAGGGATCAAACCCACATCTCCTGCTTGGCAGGCAGGTTCTTTACCACAGAGCCACCAGGGAACCCTTAGGATATGACACATTCTTTATGGGTCAATGCATGGCCTTCCTTTGTATTTATTCATTTAATTAAGCAGTTTAAATTCTGTCCCCAGCACCTGTGCTGTGAATAAGCCCTGAGTGGGAGTTGGACCTTAACAACACCTGCGTCTAACCTGTGGGTTCCCCTCCCCCCAGGCTCCCCCCATATCAAGGCAACTACCACCTGCATTCCATGGTCATTCATCCCCTGCTTGCCTTCTGAGTATAGCCTTCCGCATCTCCACGTATTCCTAACAGCTTTATGAAGAGGGTGTAACATTACAGCTCAGTGTCTGGGCTTCGGCGTTTGCTTTGAACCCAACAGTGTAAGGCTGCATGCTACGCCGCTCTCTTGAAGGCACTGGTTCGTTCACACAGTCGCCAGGTGGTGCGCATCCGGGGGCTGCCAGGTTCCTTCTGTGGGCCTTGTAGCCGTGACCGCTCCTGCAAATGTCCCTGGGTCAACACGTGCCAGTGTTTCTCTCTGGTGCTGACCTGGGAGGGCAACTGAATGAGGTGTAAGACGTGTGACTTTGCGGAAATGTGGCCAGGGTGTCTTCCGGAGTGGCTGCAGTGCCTGAGAAATTGCCCGACTCCTCGTCTTCTCCAGCACTAGGTATGGACAGGATTCTAGCTTTTTCCCATTTATGGGTACAAAACGGTATCTCACTGTGGCTTGACTTGCATTTATTTCCCCAATCCCCAATTATGTATCCATCTCTTCAGATGCTTACCTAGTCTCGCTTGTCAAAATGCTGGCTCATGTCACATGTCCACTTTTAAAACTGGGTCTGCGCTGAACGTGAACGTGAAGTCACTCAGTCGTGTCTGACTCTTTTCGACACCATGGACTGTAGCCTACCAGGCTCCTCCCTCCATGGGATTTTCCAGGCAATAGTACTGGAGTGGATTGCCATTTCCTTCTCCAGGGGATCTGCCCAACCCAGGGATCGAACCCGGGTCTCCTGCATCATAGACAGACACTTTACCGTCTAAGCCACCAGGAAGTCTATACATACAGGCTCCATATATTGTTGATATTAGGCATTAGACAGCATATACATGGTGAATGACCTGTATTTTCCTATCATTAAGGTGTCTTTGGATCTAGTGAATTTATCTGAAAAACAGAAAGGATAACACTTCTCCACCTTTCCCGCCCCTAGCTGGTCTCCTCTCTCCTTTCCTGCCCTCCTCATCCATTTTCCCCACTGGAATTGTAATCTTTTTAAAAATGCACATCAGATCGCATGCTTGTCCTACTTAAAACCTATAACCCTCTCTCTCTGCCTATAAGATAAAAAGCAAACCCTGACCATCACCTATGAAGCTTGCTAGAACCTGGCCAGTGCAACCAACCTCCTCAAGTTCAGCTCCAAAGACTCGAGCCCCTGCTTTCTGCTTTCTGGCCACTGGCCTCTCTCCAGCCCTCACAGGGGCCAGATGACTTGGCACCTTGGTCCTTTTGCATACGCCATTCCTTTTGCCTGCAATGTTCTTTCTCCCCTCCTCATCCAGGCCTCTGTGCCCCATGCCCAGCTTGGACTCAGACCCCCTGTCATTAGGTCTCATAGCCTCTCAGTGTTGTTAAGTCTCTGAGTGTATTTTATCCTTTCTCACCCCAAAGAACACAAGCTCCCCGAGCACTGGGCCTGGACGGCCTTGTTCTTCGTCCAGTCCCCGGTGCCCAGTCCTAACTGAGGGTGACACAGCTCTCTGCTGAGTGCTGGAAGGGAGGGGCCGTGTATCTACAGCACTAGGCTTGGTGGTCTGGGGTCGGGGGCCCCAAGATGTTAGCTGCCTTTCTCCCTCTCTCCCTCTGCTCTGGAAGTGGGGGTGGGTGGGGCCAGGGATCTGGATTCTGGTGCCACTGGAGCTTCTCACTTATCAGACCCAAGGCACCTCTGGCTCCCTGAACCTCCTGCCAAGTGATCACTCTACAGGCCATTAAACTGAGTCTGCTGAGACCCAGTGATCAAAGACGGAAAACGTGGCAACTCTTGGGCCAGCCAATTGGAATCGAGGTTTCCTAGTCAACTCAGCCACCTAGTCTGCAGTCACAGAACCACAGATGTTAGCTGATGGAGCTGTGGCTGGGAACTGGCCCAGTTCCTCCTGTTCTCACTTGCCCAAAGCCACCACCCAGCTGGGACCCAACCTTGGGTCAGAGCTCTGTCCAGAGCCCCAGGCTTTACACTAAGAGGACACCGTCTGTTTTCTAAAATCAGCTGGGCCACTGTAGGCTTTTGTGACCCCTTTGCCTGTGCGTGTGCATGCTAAGTTGCTTCAGTCGTGTCTGACTCTTTGTGACCCAATGGGCCGTAGGCTCCTCTGTCCATGGGATGCTCCAGGCGAGAATACCCATGGGATGCTCCAGGTGAGAATACCCATGGGATGCTGCAGGCGAGAATACCCATGGGGTGGGTTGCCATGCCCTCCTCCTGGGGACTTTTCTGACCCAGGCTCCTGGGAGATCTAAGAACCCACATCTGTTAAATTTCCTGAGTTGATAGCTGGCTTCTTTACCACCAGCGCTACCAGGGAAGCCCCTTGGGAGGGTAACAGGCAGGAAGGCCAGGGGTCTCCAAATGGAGGAAGTAGGCTACCAGTGTCAGACATTTTTCTCTCTCTTAAGTGGCAGGAGGAAACAAACTAGTGATATATATCCCCACCCCACCCCCATACAAATTTAAAAAGGAGGTTTCTCTTAAAATACTGTGCTGCAATAATGACACCTGGTTCCACCTGAAGTTAACTATTCTCAAACCTTGAGTTAACCAATGCATTTTTCTTGTGGAAATGTTTGTCTTAAGCTATGTTAATGTACTATGCATTTAACCCGGACTCTGTCTTCAAGTCAGTTTCACCGAATGGCTCAGAACCTACTTGACAAACCATTATGTTATACTCAGACACTGTTCTCCTAATCTATGTAAACGAAACTATTTGTATGGTAATCTCCCTTCTACAAGATTTAAGACAATCATTTTATGGCCTGGGATGAATCGTCTGGTACCAAGATTATCCCAAAATATATCTTATGGATGAGGGGCCTGGTGCCATTCTGAGTTTTAAGACATTCCTTTCTTTTGTTAACAGACTGATAGTGACTATATATGGAAAAGGAAATGGCAACCCACTCCAGTGTTCTTGCCCGGAGAATCCCAGGGATGGTGGAGCCTGGTGGGCTGCCGTCTCTGGGGTTGCACAGGGTCAGACACGACTGAAGTGACTTAGCAGCAGCAGTAGCAGCAGTGACTATATAACATCCAGCTACAAACTAGCAGGGGGGTACTCTTTCTGCCCCCTTCTGATGCCTATGTCAGAAGCTTTCTCTATCCCCTTTATACTTTAATAAAACTTTATCATACAAAAGCTCTGAGTGATCAAGCCTCATCTCTGGCCCCGGACTGAATTCTTCTCCTCCGGAGGCCAAGAATCCCGGCGTCTTTTTGTGGGTCAGCCACAACCTTTCACCTTTCCTATTATATATTCTGTTAAAATAAAGGCATTAGCCTCCTTGTTAAACAGAACCTTCACACCATGCTATTGTCAGTCTTACTCTCACTTGGCCTTAGTTCCTCACAGGTCCAGTGAATGACTTGAATTTCATCAGTGGTAGCAAGCCCTGGGGAGTCTCACCAAGGTGGCCTTTAAGGTCCCTGGACTCTTAGAACTCTGGTCTGCAGCCAACACAGCTGCAGCTCAAACTTACTGTGTCTAAAAAAGACACCAAGAGACTGGGCAAGAGCCCCATCCTGGGGGGCCCTGCTACCATCAGGTGAAAAAACAAGGCGTGCTGGGCCTGGTTTGACAGCACTTAGGGATGTGATAGTAACTTTCTGTCACGGAAGCAAAGATTAGAGGCCGTGGGAACACTTCAGAACCCACACCTCCGTGACAAGGCGGTGCTGATTTCCCATCCTTCTCCCTGACAGGGGATCGTGTAGCTCCAACTTCGGAATGTGTTATGATACTTCTGTTTCACTGTGGGTCTGTCTGATATCGTAGAGCTCCTTTCACATGAAACAACACCCTCCCAAAGCAGGAGGAATGCTGCGTTCTCGTCCAGGGCCCCAGTTACCCCCAGGCACCCCAGAAGTCCACAGTGAGCTCTGCCAGAGGCCGAGGACACACACAGGCCCAAGCCCAAGACAGGGTCAGAAACACTAGGCCGCAAAGGGCAGGAAGTATTGATAAAATGCTCACTAGAGGGAATGGAAGACATCAAGTTCTGAGCAAGACGAAATAAATATCCTGTGACACAATCTTCAGCTGAGCCAGCTAACAAAGTCACTTCCCCAAATCTCTAACACACACACACACATACATACATTCATGCACACACTCACACACACAGAGACACACACACATACACTCACACAGAGACACACACACACACACATTCATACACACTACACACACACACACACACAGAGACACACACACATACACTCACACAGAGAGACACACACACACACACGCATACATTCATACACACACACACTCACACACACACACAGACACACACACATACACTCACACAGAGACACACACACATCCATCCCTTTCCATTTCCCTAACTTCGAAAATTTTCTCAGAGCTTCTTCAGATCCATGATCTAAATTCTAGAATGAATTCAATAAACATGTCTATATTATTGAGAAGAGGGCCAATTCAAACGTGGGCCTCCCCAGGGGCACTGTGGTAAAGAATTTTCCTGCCAATGCCGGAGACACAGGAGACGTGGGTTTGATCCTTGGGTCAGGAAGAGCTCCCAGAGAAGGGAATGGCAACCCACTCCAGGATTCTTGCCTGGAAAATTCCACAGACAGAGGAGCCTAGTGTAGTCCACGGGGTCATAAAGAGTCAGACATGACTGAGCAATTGAGCACACACAAATTCAAACACTCCTATGAAGATGTCCCACAGCCCATTTAAATGGCTCAAAGAGAAACCGTTCATCGGGGACCCTTGGATATTTCTGTGTCCGTTCCACCGGCCTGTGTGTCTCCACATCCCGGGATAAGCCCCTTGACTCTGGGTTCTAGTCTGTCGGTCCCCCATGTGCCCTTGGCGGCACGAATGTGACCAAGCGACCTGTAGCCTGACTTGAGGACATGTCCTTTTGATTTGCTCAGTCCGCTGTCTGGTGATTTTGCCGGAATCTCCCCGGCTCACTCTTGGCAGCTTCTGTTGGGACCTCTCCAGGTGGCAGGCCTCCTCCTCTCAGCGGGCGGCCAGGGAGCCCAGTCCAGCTGTCTGATCACATCCCTACGTCGAGGATGAAGATGCCACTGAGAGCGGGCAGAGCACCACTTTCTAGCGATGATGATGGGGACACGCCCGTCGTGCGATGCTCGCGCTGAAACGGCTCAGCCTAAGGTCCTGCCCTTCACTGCAACGTGCTGGCCTAACCAGGGAGGAGGATGCTGTGAGCTGGGGACCATTCAGAGAGCAACACGCCCAGGAAATTCACAGGCAGGGTCAGAGGCCCCTGTCCCCCTAAGACTTTGTGAGCCTCTGTGATTTGATGAATGAACTTCTAGTGGCAGCTCCGTTTCATTAACACCTGACACAGCACATTCAGAGTCTCTTTCTCTTTGATGTGAAATTTTGGCTCAGCCTCAGAACGTGCCTAAATATCCCTCGATAAAACCCAATAACCCACCGAGTCTGTACGTTCCTTAAAAATTGGATACTTAGAAACAGCAAATACAGGGTGATGACAAGGTACAAGACAGCTCATGAGACCAGAGGAGGACTCATCATCTGGTCACTAATTAACTGTTAACTGCATCTTCTCGGTGCCAGTTCTATCTCAGTCACTAGGATATGGCAATGACTAGGATGACAAACATCTGCAGCTGAAACCTTAATGTCTCGTGGAGAGATGGGTGCCTAATAAGCAAATCTCTCCAATGACTTCTGATGCCGATGCTGAAGCTGAAGCTCTGATACTCTGGCCACCTGATGCAAAGGGCTGACTCACTGGAAAAGACCCTGATACTTTGAAAGATCAAGGGCAGAAGGAGAAGGGGGCAGCAGAGGATGAGATGGTTAGATAACATCACTGACTCAATGGACATGAGCAAACTCCAGGAGATAGCGAAGGACAGGGAACCTGGTGTGCTGTAGTCCATGGGGTCGGAAAGAATTGGACATGACTGAGCGGCTGAACAACAACAGCAAAAATGACTTCTTGGAGTAATAAGTGTGCAAGAGGATAGATAGGGATGGAGAGAAGCTAATTCAGATCTCTTGAGGATATTAGGTTTCCATCCTTCAAAATTCTAAAGGGCACACGTCTCTCTTGGAGAAGCTGGAGGGCAGGTTTTGTATCTGTTGAGTCAGATCCTGCCCTGTTGCTGGCCACTCAGTGTCCTCAGGCACATGGCTCAAGTCCTCTGAGTCTCAGCTTCCTTGTGTGCAGAAGAGGGCATGAGTCCCTCTCTCAGGGTCACTACTATATATTGTAACCTCTGAAATTCATGCACTGAAGCCTTCATCCCCAGTGTGACTATATTTGGAGACAGAACCTATAAGGAGGTAATTAAGTTTCAATGGGGTCATACGGGTGAGGCCCTGATCCAACAGGATTAGTGTCCTTGTAAGAAAAGACACCAAATGGAATCTAAACTATGACCCAAATGAACTTATCTACAGAACAGACTCACAGACGTAGAGAATGGGCCTGTGGTTGCCGAGGGGGTGGGGAAGGGTGGGGGAGGGTTGGACTGGGAGTTTGGGATTAGCAAATGCAAGCTATCATATATAGGATGGATAAAGAAGATCCTAGTGTATAGTACAGGGAACTACATTACTTACACTACTATAGCTCGTGATAAACCATAATGGAAATGAACATGAAAAATAATGAGTGTGTATATTAATATATGTATAACTAAATCACTTTGATTACAGCAGAAATTAACACAATGTATTAAATCAACTATAGTTCAGTTAAAAAAAAAAAAGAGAGAGACACCTAGTGTTTTCTTTCTCTCTTTCCCTCCCTGCTGTGTGAGGATACAGGGAAGGTTGTCTACAAGCCATGAAGACAGCCCTCACTCGGCACCCAGCCTGCTGGAACCTTGATCATGGCCTTCAAGCCAGGAAGAAAATACATCTCTGTCGTTTAAGTCACCCAGTCCACGGTCTCCTGTTAAGGCTGCCTGAGCTGAACAAGACAGTTATTGAGGAGAACGGCACGGCCCAGAGTGGCCACAGCACATAAGCCTTGTCACCACACCTCTGTGTGAGGGATTTTCATGTTGCCTTTCCACCAAGGGGCTCGCTAAGGACTCTGAAAATATGGGATATTTCCAACAATAAAATCTCTTACATCTCTTAAGTTTTATAATTATCAGGAACAGAAATGGGATGGTGGTTAGAAAGGAGAGGATTCTCAACAACTACACAACCACCACACAGGGAGAATATTGGTAAGAAGGTCCCAAGCTGGAATACCAGCTCCTGGATTGAGGTGTTTCCTCAAGCCTTTATTATCCTCTACGGAAGGCTTACTCCAAATAGCCCCAGCTCTGGCAAGGGCTCGAATAAGTCATGCCATAATGCGTTCTGTTACCATGTATTTTACAAAAGTCTTCAGAAGTTTTGGCTCCCTGAACAGAGTCAGGCAGGCATTGCTGAAACTTGCAGAGTCAACATTCCAAAATACGGTCCATCCGGAGGTAAGCAGAGAGGCTGATGAGGAAAGATGTCGTGCGCCACGCCCTTGCAGACGAGCCATTCGGGCTCCGCTAATTAAGGAGGATGGAGTCTGATTGATCCTTGAGGGGAAGATTATCCAGGGAAACCTTGGCAACCACAAGCAGTAACACTGGTGACTCAGAAAGGGTCTCTGCCTCCACAGACCATGACCTGTTTTGTTCAGTAAGGCATCTTTCGGCTCAATGTTCTTCCAACCAAGGGTGGAATTCAATAATCTTGTGCCCTTCCCAAGTTTTCAAGCCGGAAAATGCATTCCTCAGCTTCCTACTTTGCAAAGCAGAAAATTCCCCTGGAGACCAGCTGCTGGAGAGTGTGACTTAAGCATTTGTGGTTCTCTTGTTGGTCGCCAGTGGGACCAGTATCTAAATTCAGATCTCTGTGCTTCTGGGCTGTAGAAGACTGCAGTTGCTGTGTCAAATTTAAAGTCTGTTTTCTTTAATATTTTATTTGGCTGTGCTGGGTCTTAGCTGAGGCACGAGGGACCTTTTTTGTTGTTGTTGCAGCATATGGGATCTAGTTCCCTGACCAGGGATCCCACAGGCCGCCTGCACTGGGAGTGCAGAGTCTTAGCCACTGGACCAGCAGAGAAGTTCCCTGCTTTCTTTAGCCATCCAAGTGTTACAATTAAACAGAGCATTTGTGAACAAGAATTCAGTAAATCCATCCAGGAAGTTTTCAATTACCTACCTCTAATGTAAGCAAATGCTGCCAATGAGTGGCTGACAATCACACCATCTTTCCTCAGAACCCTCGGTTCCCTTGGGTCAAGGTCTACACCTGTTTCATGAAAAAAAAAAAAAAAAAATTGCAAGGCTGATTAATCACAACTGTTCCCAGGTTGCATTTTGTTCCTAAACCAGGATTGCCATCATAAATAAAAAGTCACAGAAATCCAATAAGTGGGCCTTTAACAAAATTAGGGATGACTAAGCCAGAAAGTGGAGAAGGCAATGGCAACCCACTCTAGAACTCTTGCCTGGAAAATCCCATGGGGTTGCTAAGAGTCAGACATGACTGATCGACTTCACTTTCACTTTTGACTTTCATGCATTGGAGAAGGAAATGGCAACCCACTCCAGTGTTCCTGCCTGAGGAATCCCAGGGACAGGGGAGCCTGGTGGGCTGCCGTCTATGTGGTCGCAGAGTCAGATATGACTGAAGCGACTTAGCAGCAGCAGCAGCAGCAAGCCAGAAAGAGCATTTTAGCAGACAGTCTCTGGAAATATTAAGTCATGAAAGGGATTTAGAGATTCTAAAATGTGTTGGTTCCAGCTTCATTCATCCACTGTACTGCAGAAGGGAAGACATTTCTTTTTCCATTCTAAAGGCAATGGCACTCATCATGCCTCTGGGAGATTTAATAATGTCCCACTTATACTATAGAACTGCTGTCTGCTCTGTTGACCACAGATAGGAAGGCCTTGAATTATGGAGGGAAGTTGTGCTGGAAACATCTTTGGAAATGATAGCAAAATGCAGAGCAGATCTGGTTTCAGATGCCCGGTTAGGCTGCTGTGATGGAGCCTAGGGGGCCCCCAATGGGGCAGCTTATGGGCTCTCGGGACCCCTGGGAATAGGGTTTTCAGGCCTCCACTGCAAGGAGGCCAGGATATTCATGGGAACCTGGTAGGAGCCAGAGGCAGAACCTGGTGGAGAGTTGGAGGGGCAGAATATTAACAATAGTCATCCTAGGCTTTGAGACTAGGGAGGAGTTCTATTTTCTGTGTGTTCCATATCAAGCATACTTTACTTTTATACTTAGAGGGAAAAGACTTCAGAAATGGAATTCAAGTAACACAAGACCAACTCTCAACCCACAAAGTACAACATCTTACACAGACTGTCTTGGGGGCCTCTGCAGTTTCTATTAGGAGCCCCAAGAGTCTAAATTCCATTCTAGATTTGATTTGAAAGACAAACCCCAAATGTTCATTCCCTTATTTACCAAAGCCCAGGGAAAGCCTCAGGCAGAAGGCCATGTATGGATGGAGGTCTGCAGGCCAAGCCTGGGTCTAACCCTTCAGGTTCCCAAATGGGGTCATCTTTCCAACAAGCCCATCAGATAATCCAGGAACCCCAGGTTTACTTCTGAGCAGATCTCCTTTTTCAAGCCGATTTTTTCCTTTAGGAAATAAAGGGGAACGGAAGGAGGATTTGCCCTACTTATAATTCAAAACACCACGGGTTGGCCACCGTGAGTAACCATCTGCCACAGCTCTGCCATTCTCAGAGCTGGCAGCTCACACACCCGAGGTCCCTTTGTACCCTAACCAGTGGGCATCCACCTGTGGTCACGTGGGGCTGTTCACCTTTACTTAACAAGAAACCTTGATAGTCAGCCGTAAACATTACCGTAGTCGCCATCTTTCTGCTTCACAGAAGGTTTTAGATTAGCAACTGATGGATCAATTGCGGTGAGTATATTCTTGGGAACTGAAAATCAAAAAGAGATATTTTAGATACTTTGGACACTTAACAGATCTTTAAAATGTCCTGTGGATAAGATTTTAAAAGATCAATTTTCAAATCAGTACATATATCATTCACTCTGCTTGTCCAACACATTCACACAGATACACCAGTGGTACCCACATGATCATCAAATGTCCCAGAAAGGTCTATCTTGCAGTATTAAAAAAAAAAAACCATGGAGAACAAATAAAGAAGATATGGTCTATCTATCCCATAGAATAATATTTAGTTGGCTTCCCTGGTGGCTCAGTGGTAAAGAATGCAGTGTAAGAGCTGCAGGTTCGATCCCTGTCTTCGGGAGGATCCCCTGGAGAAGGAAATGGCAACCCACTCCAGTATTCTTGCCTGGGAAATCCCATGGACAGAGGAACCTGGTGGGCTAGTGTCCAAGGGGTTGCAAATGAGCCAAACAAGACTTAGCGATATGGTATATCTATCCAATAGAATATATTTAGCAATAGTAAGGAGTGGCGTCCAATCACTGGGGTCCTCTTGGTTTGCTTCCAGGACCCACCTTGGAAACCAGAACACACAGGCGCTCAATTCCCTCATATAAAATGGCATCTGATTTGCATGTAACCCACCCAATATCCTATCGTATACTTTAAACCATCTCTAGGTTACTGACAATACTTAATACAATGTAAATAGTCATGAGTGAAAGTGAACCCGCAGCACGCCAGGCCTCCCTGTCCATCACCAACTCCCGGAGTACACCCGAACTCGTGTCCACCGAGTAGGTGATGCCATCCAACCATCTCATCCTCTGTCGTCCCCTTCTCCTCCTGCCCCGAATCCCTCCTAGCCTCAGGGTCTTTTCCAATGAGTCAGCTCTTTGCATGAAGTGGCCAAAGTATTGGAGTTTCAGCTTCAGTATCAGTCCTTCCAATGAACACCCAGGACTGATCTCCTTTAGGATGGACGGGTTGGATCTCTCTCCTTGCAGTCCAAGGGACTCTCAAGAGCCTTCTCCAACACCACAGTGGAAAAGCATCAATTCTTTGGCGCTCAGCTTTCTTCAGAGTCCAACTCTCACATCCATACATGACCCCTGGAAAAACCATAGCCTTGACTAGATGGACCTTTGTTGGCAAAGCAATGTCTCTGCTTTTTAATATGCTGTCTAGGTTGGCCATAACTTTCCTTCCAAGGAGTAAGCATCTTTTAATTTCATGGCTGCAGTCACCATCTGCAGTGATTTTGCAGCCCCCAAAAATAAAGTCTGACACTGTTTCCCCATCTATTTCCCATCAAGTGATGGGACCAGATGCCATGATCTTAGTTTTCTGAATGTTGATAATACTTAATACAATGTAAATAGTCACAAATACAATGTAAATGTATTATTGTAAATAGTTGTCAATGTGGAGTAAATTCAAGTTTTGCTTTTTGGAACTTTCAGGAATTTTTTTCAAATATGTTCAGTTCTGTGGTGGGCTGAATCCACAGATGTGGAACCCACAGATACAGAAGGCCGACTGCTACAACATGGATAAACCTCAAAAACATTACGCTCAGTGAAAGAAGCCAGACACAAGACCATATACGGTATGATTCCATTCATATGAAATCTCCAGATAAAGTCAAGTTTATAGACACAGAGAGTAAATTGATGGTTCCCGTTGACTCAGTGGTAAGAATCTGCCTGTAATGCAAGAGACAAGGAAGACACGGGCCCCATCCCTGGGTCGGGAAGATCTCCTGGAGGAGGAAATGGCAACCCGCTCCAGTATTCTTGCCTGGAGAATCTCATGGACAGAAGAGCCTGGCGAGCTACAGGCCAGGGACTTGCGAAAGAGCAGGACAGGGCTGAGCGGCCGAGCATACACAAGACCGAGGTGGGGTGGGACGGACCACACGTGCCCGCGAGGGATGTGGGGGATCACGGAGACGTTTTAAGATTGGAGTGCGGTGGAAGCTGCGCTGCAGCCATGAAATTAAGAGACGCTTACTCCTTGGAAGAAAAGCTATGACCAACCTAGATAGTATATTCAGAAGCAGAGACATTACTTTGCCGACTAAGGTCCATCTAGTCAAGGCTATGGTTTTTCCAGTGGTCATGTATGGATGTGAGAGTTGGACTGTGAAGAAGGCTGAGCGCCGAAGAGTTGATCCTTTTGAGCTGTGGTGTTGGAGAAGACTCTTGAGGGTCCCTGCAAGGAGATCCAACCAGTCCATTCTGGAGGAGATCGGCCCTGGGATTTCTTTGGAAGGAATGATGCTGAAGCTGAAACTCCAGTACTTTGGCCACNATATACGGTATGATTCCATTCATATGAAATCTCCAGATAAAGTCAAGTTTATAGACACAGAGAGTAAATTGATGGTTCCCGTTGACTCAGTGGTAAGAATCTGCCTGTAATGCAAGAGACAAGGAAGACACGGGCCCCATCCCTGGGTCGGGAAGATCTCCTGGAGGAGGAAATGGCAACCCGCTCCAGTATTCTTGCCTGGAGAATCTCATGGACAGAAGAGCCTGGCGAGCTACAGGCCAGGGACTTGCGAAAGAGCAGGACAGGGCTGAGCGGCCGAGCATACACAAGACCGAGGTGGGGTGGGACGGACCACACGTGCCCGCGAGGGATGTGGGGGATCACGGAGACGTTTTAAGATTGGAGTGCGGTGGAAGCTGCGCTGCAGCCATGAAATTAAGAGACGCTTACTCCTTGGAAGAAAAGCTATGACCAACCTAGATAGTATATTCAGAAGCAGAGACATTACTTTGCCGACTAAGGTCCATCTAGTCAAGGCTATGGTTTTTCCAGTGGTCATGTATGGATGTGAGAGTTGGACTGTGAAGAAGGCTGAGCGCCGAAGAGTTGATCCTTTTGAGCTGTGGTGTTGGAGAAGACTCTTGAGGGTCCCTGCAAGGAGATCCAACCAGTCCATTCTGGAGGAGATCGGCCCTGGGATTTCTTTGGAAGGAATGATGCTGAAGCTGAAACTCCAGTACTTTGGCCACCTCATGCGAAGAGTTGACTCACTGAAAAGACTCTGATGCTGGGAGGGATTGGGGGCAGGAGGAGAAGGGGACGACCGAGGATGAGATGGCTGGATGGCATCACCGACTCGATGGATGTGAGTCTGAGTGAACTCCGGGAGTTGGTGATGAACAGGGAGGCCTGGCGTGCTGTGATTCATGGGGTCGCAAAGAGTCAGACACGACTGAGCGACTGAACTGGACTGAACGTTGCACTTGTATAAATGCTCAGTCGTATCCGACTCTTTGTGACCCCAGGCCCCTCCATCCATGGGATTTCCCAGGTAAGAATGCTGCAGTGGGCTGTCATTTCCTTCTTTGTGGGATCTTTCTGACTCAGGGATCGAACCCATGTCTCCTACCTCGACAGGAGAATTCTTTACCACTGAGCCACCTGGGAAGCCTGGTGAAGGCTGAACAGCTCTGAATGTTTACCAGAAATCACTGAATTGTTTCTACATGAACTGGGTGAATTTTAAGGTATGTAAATCACACCTCAAGAACATTAATGCTGAACATCAACTTCCCTGAGATACAGTGAAACAAAATGAATGGAACCAACTCAAAACCCACCACTGACCTCTCCCAGCTGCAATTCTGCTTTCTGCCCACAGCTCTTAACTCATCGCTTTGTTAATAAGCCTACAGAGAATTTGAAGGCTCCGTGCTAGAATCGCAGCTCTCTGTATTGTAAGAAAGGATGACAGAAAGATAAAGACAGGGGGCAGTGTAATAGACTCCTATGGAAGATGGTTCAAGAGTCTGCCAAACTGACCCTAAGAATAAACTATCCAGATCTCAAGACCCTCCAGGCAAGGCAGACGTGGTGGTGGCAGGAGTCAAAACAGGAGGGCAAAGCACGAGTTCTGAAGACCCCCGCATTGCAGCCCAGCTGGGAGAAGGGAGAGGAAGCCAAGTTTTTTTTGCTGCAGAAAACTGTTTATTTTTATTTGTTCTTCGGCCCAGCTGGGATCTGGGAGAAGTGGCAACGGGAAATAGAAGTGACGCCAATACAAACTGGGCAAATTCAACAGTACTGATTTTTTTTTTTTTTTGCCAAAGTGCTGGTAAGACATTTCTAGCAGCAAGAAAACCTCATTTCCTTTCTCAAAGTGCTTAACAGAAGTTTTCTGGGGGATGTCCCAGGACGTTCCTACATTGTGAATATTCCACGAGCAGGAGGCCCTGGTGCCTTTGTGAGCGTCAGCAGCGGGGGTCACTTTTCGGGGCGGCACAGTGACATTGCTGGAGGTGGTGGACACTCCAGCCCTTCCCCAGGAATGCCCCTTGGCCAACAAGCCCACTGCTGATCCCGGGACGCCGGTGGTGCCCCGGAGAGCTGAGCTGTGCTGCCCCAGGTGCTTTCTGATGGAACAGGCTCTCCATCACTTCTGCACCCTGATCCTTCAGCAGGAGCGAGCTTTCTCTGCAGGAGTGGTGCTTCTTTCCCATGTCTCATCTCTTGGTTTGTTCTCAAGATACAGTGGGAGGAGAGCTGGGATCCCTGAAAATGCCAGAGGCTTTTCAATGCAGGAAAGACGGACTGCTCGGAAATGAAGGGCATTGTGGGATGAGTTTTGCAGAATAAAACATGAATCGCCTGTGTATGCTATAGGTTGGGCTTCCCTTGTGGCTCAGGTGGTAAAGAATCTGCTTGCAATGTGGGACCTGGGTTCGATCCCTGGGTTGGGAAGATCCCCTAGAGAAGGGAAGGGCTACCCACTCCAGTATTCTGGCCTGGAGAATTTCATGGACTGTATAGTCTATGGGGTCACAAAGAGTCGGACATGACTGAGCGACTTTCACTTTTTCCACATGCTATAGTTACAGGGAACTTGCCCATTTACTGCTGGAAAATGGCTCTCACAGTGGGAGAATCTTTTCAGACCTTTAAAATGACAACAGTTATGAACACACCTGTCAGATTCTCCTATCTCCTGTTTCAAACTGATTCAGAATAAGGACAGACACTGGGTGTGAACTACTACCACCCCACAAACCCAGCCCTCTCCATTTGAGGTGAAAAGTGTTAGTTGCTCAGTCCTGCCTGACTCTTTGTGGCCCCATGGACTGCAGCCCACCAGGCTCGTCTGCCCATGGAATTCTCCAGGCCAGAATACTGGAGGGGGTTGCCATGCCCTCCTCCAGGGGATCTTCCAGACCCAGGGATCAAACCTGGATTTCCCTATTGCAGGTGAATTCTTTACTGTCTGAACCACCGGGGGAGCCAGAAAACCACTTTTCATGGGGCTCCCACAAAGTGTGGGCTCCTGTGCTCAGCATGCAGTCCTCTTAGTGAAGAAGTATACCGTCCCCATTCCTGCAGATGGGAAGACTGAGGCTCAGCATGCAGTGCTCTTAGGGACTGAGTCCTCTTAGTGAAGATGTGTACCATCCCCATTCCTGCAGATGGGAAGACTGAGGCTCAGAGACACACCATCACCTAGTAAAGAGTGAAGCTTCAATTCCTAGTCTCACTCATACATGCCCTTGCTCTTTTCTGTGACACTGGGACATTCAGCCTCTGGCAACTGGATAAAGGAGAGGATGAGATGGCTCGATGGCATCACCGACCCAATGAGTGTGAGCAAGCTCTGGGAGATGGTGAAGGACAGGGAAGCCTGGCGTGCTGCAGTCCGTGGGGTCCCAAAGAGTTGGACACGACTGAGCGACTGAACAACAGCAACGAAGGCACGAAGCGATTCCCACCGCCCCTCTCCGGTCTGTTACATAAAACCGGAGATGCCGGTCCTAGTGGGCTCCAACGGTTCGCTAAATTTAGGCAGCCCCCTTCCTTAATTTATTTTCTCCCTGAATAAGTCTGTGTCAAGCCTGCACCAGAGCAGCTTTAATAAAGAAGCCTCCACGGATTGAAACTAGAGCCCCAGTAATTTTCCCATCAGAGACAAAAGAGACCTCTGCTTTACTGTTGTTTTCCACTGGGCACCCACGCTGCATGAGCATCTCCAGATCCTGGCATCCCCTCATCCTGCCTATCCCAAACCTGCACCACGCATTCCTCCCGTCTGCAGTCCCGGCACTTTCTATCCCTCCTGTGCCCCAAGGCCAGCGCCACTGAAGGAGGTACCCCGCATCCTGGCACCACCATCCCTGTTGTCCCCACATCCTCTCGGTGCCTATCTCCTGGGAGGAGCCGCAGACTCCTCACCAGGTCCGCATGTTTCCTGTCCCTCTCAGGAACTGTCAGGGCAGGCATGCGAGATGTTCCTCTGTCCCAGTGACCCTCAGGATCACTGGCTTTGTGCCCAGGGAGAAGCCCTCTCCGAGAAGGAGAGGGGGAAAAGCTGATCGAGTTCTCTGGGTCTGCCTCCTTCTATTAGGAAGAAAGTCTAAAACCTAATCCCACCCAAGAAGTGTGGCTAATAACAAAATCTGGATAAAAATGGAGAGCCAGGACCTCATCTAGCCATGCATTAAAGAAGAGTGCTCAAGCAAAACATCTCCCAGCACAATCAATGACCAAGGATCTGACATCAACCAGACCTGCTGCCTACAGTTCAAAGAGCAAAAGGCCCCTGCAGCCTGGATCATTCCCCTGAGGGTTCATGGAGAGGCTGAAACTCTAGCCCAGCCAAAGAGCAGTAAGGAAGGGAGAGGCAGGATTAACTGAAGCCAAAAAATAGGAAGCGTGTTATTAAAATGCAAATTACTTATGTTCCCAGAGAAAACCCTCCAAAGGCTCCCCTCTGCCCTTAGTGTTAAGTTGCTAAGTCACGTCCAGCTCTCTGTAACCCCTGGACTGTAGCCCAGCAGGCTCCTCTGTCCATGGGGTTTCCCAGGCAAGAATGCGGGATAGGGTTATCACTGCCTTCTCCAGGGGATCTTCCCAACCCAGGGATTGAACCCAGGTCTCCTGCACTGCAGGCAGATTCTTTTACCGTGTGAGCCTCCAGGTGCCCTCAGCTACAAGCCAGTCCTCAGTTTCCCATCTCTGAGGCCCCTCAGCCCTGTGCTCACCTCCCAGTATTTGCCTGCCCTTCACCTTGCTGACTCTTACCCACTCTTACCCACTTGACCCACCCCCCTGGGAAGCCCTCCTGGTCTGCTACATCACCAGGGTCTGGAATCACCACATTCCATCCCATGAGGGCAGGGACCACAGTGCTCACTCCCCCCAACCCAAGGGGTGGGGTAACCTCCTGGGTGGGCACCTCAATATTGCTGGGCAGAACAGCAAAGCCCAAGTGGAGACTGCAGTTAGAAGCCAGGTATTGGAACAGACATCAGTGGGGTGGACCTTCCCTGAGTCTTGGGCTCCCGATAGCTCAGTTGGTAAAGAACCCGCCTGCAATGCAGGAGACCCTGGTTCAATTCCTGGGTCGGGAAGATCCCTTGGAGAAGGGATAGCTACCCCCTCCAGTATTCTTGGGCTTCCCTGGTGGCTCAGCTGGTAAAGGATTCGCCTGCCATGCGGGAGACCTGGGTTCAATCCCTGGGTTGGGAAGATCCCCTGGAGAGGGGAAAGGCTACCCACTCCAGGATTCTGGCCGGAGAATTCCATGGACTGTATGGTCCTTGGGGTCGCAAAGAGTCAGACGCGACTGAGTGACTTTCCCTCACTTCCCTGAGCCTCTTATGTAAGAGCATCTTGATTAGGGTGGGAGGTTGGCTGGGCCGCTCTCTGGCAGCCAAGGTTACAATCATATCATGTCACATGGTCTCTGGCCAAGGCAGATCACAGGAGGGGCCTACCTGACCCCAGCCCAGCCAAAGAAACAGCTCTCTGGTAGGCATTTGAAAGGAAGTTGCCAGACTGGCAGTCTGCATATTGTTAGGACATAAAAGTGTAATGTAAGAATCACCTGGGTTGTGGGGATGACTGTATGTCATCTAGCCCAGGCTCAGAGAAAAGCCACAGAGGGGAGAGAGACAGACAGACAGACTCCATGCTCATGAAGTTTCTAGTTTAGTCCCACCCTGAGGCTTTCTTTCCCGGTCTGGCTTCTGAAGATGGCCTTCTACCCACAGGCTACCTCCCCAACCCAACTCACTTCTGGCTTAAACCGGCTTAAATTGGTTTCTTCGCTCATATCCAAAGGAGTAAGACAGACCCGCTTAGAAATTAATTCCTGACATCCTCCATTTCTGTATGAACTTCCACATCAGTGGGAATATTTTTTTTAAACATAAAATGCCCCCATTCCACGCCCCATTCGGTGATCTAACAAAAATACACAGACATTGCAAATCACTTTCTAATGATTCAAGTTTCACAGTAATGACCCATCTGTCAAGGGGAGAAATGATTTTAAAATGTCAACCACTTAGAAGGTGATTAGAAGTGATGAGAAGTTGCCTGAGAAGGCATCTGTTTGGATGGGGGAGCGGGGAGGAGAGGTTGGGGACCCTGAGTTGCTCAGAGAGTGAGAGTCACCCCCTCCCCTTTAGAATAGCTCCTGGGGAACCATAGGGAACCACAGGGAACCACAAGGGGGGAACTGTCCATGGTCCCACATCTGAAACCAAGACGCAAAGCCCCCTCTCTGACCTCAGCCTCCTATCCTCCGATGAACTCACTCAGATGCCTCCCCTGCCATCCTCTGACCTCATCTGAGGAGCCCTTGTCCCCCTGCCAGGCCTCATGCATCCAGCTGGACATACCCACCAACCGGGCAGACCAGCGTCCCTGAGAACTTCGACCACTAACCCCGCGGGCCCCCAGCATACCTAGCTCGCATCAACACCGTCCTTTCTGAAGCCAGCCTGTCCTCCGGCCCCCAAGGCCCTCACTTCAGACTTTCATCTCCTCTATCCCATCTCCCCTCCACCCCCCCACCCCATCCTTGCAGCTGACCACCTCAGCTCACACTTCTTTTGAGAAGATGAGAGCCACGAGGTTGGAACTCCAAGCCGTCCCTCCATCCACTCCCAGAGCGTCTGCTCCCACCCCCATGGTGAGAAAGGACACATCCGCTGGCCCTCGCCACCTTCTCTGGACCCCAATCTTTCCAAATAGGCCAGGTGCCTCCAGCATCTCAAATTATCTTCCTACTTTCCCAAACCTCTCCAATCCACCCAATTTTTACCATGTCTTCTAGCCCGTTCCAGTCTAACTGGTCTCTGCACTCATCCCACTCCAGCCCACCCTCTACCTTTCAGCCAGAAGGGTCCTTTAAGAGCCTAAACATCATCACCGGATGAGTCTCCCACTGGCACCTCCTCCCAGGCCCCACAGGACCTGATCCTGGGCCCCTCATGTACCATCTCACCCACCTCCGTCCTCACCCACTCACCCCTCCTCTCCCACTCAGCATCTGCCAGCTCATGCCTGCCCACCCCTCAGAGCACAGGGGCAAATTCACCCCCAAGGAAGGTTCTCTGTGGAAGATTTCTCAACCTTCCCCCCAAACTAAAAGGGCCCCTCTACCATTATCCTTCCACACAGCATCCTGGCCTTTTCTTTAAAAAAGAAAAAAGAAAAAACTTATTTGGCTGCACTGGGTCTTACTTGCGGCACTTAGATTCTCCCTGACCAAGGGATCTAACCTCGGGTCCCCCGCACTGGGAGCTGAGTCCTAGCCACTGAACCACCAGGGAAGTCCCATCCTGCCCTTTGCTGAAGCATCATTCATCACAGTGAGTAAAGACAGATTTCTTTCTTTGGTGATTTGTTTAATGCTCATCTCTCTTCCCCCAGGGCTTCCCTCATGGCTCAGATGGTAAAGAATCTGCCTGCTATGTGGGAGATCTGGGTTCGATCCTTTCCCCTTGAGGAGGGCATGGCAACCCACTTCTTTCCTGGAGAATCCATGGACAGAGGAGCCTGGCGGGCTACAGTCCATGGGGTCGCAAAGAGTCCGACACAACTGAGCTGTTAAGCGCATCTCTCTTCCTCCACTGATAATTCATAATGGCGTCTTTTCTTTTTTAACTAAAACACACCCACAACACACTGAATGAGTGAATGAAGGAGAGGAAGCTTGGGTGGGACGTGTGACTCCTCAGGTCCTGAAAGCCCACCCTGTCTTAGCTAAAAGGAGCCTCAGCCTGGGCATGGCCCTTGCCTCACCCGTGAAGGCACACCAGGAAATCCACCTTATTTGCAGGTTACCGTCCTGCCCTTCCTTCCACGCTCAGCTAGAGAGACCTGCAGTTACTGGAACTTCAGACTGATCTGTGCGGCTTCTTGGGGTTTCCAGGTGGTGCTAGGGGTAAAAAACCCGCCTGCTAACGCAGGAGACATAAGAGATGCAGGCTCCATCCCTGAGTGCAGAAGATCCCCTGGAGGAGGGCACGGCAACCCACTCTGCATTCTTGCCTTGGAGAATCCCATGGACAGAGGAGCCTGGAAAGGCTGCAGTCCATGGGGTCACACAGAGTCGGACATGATTGAAGCCATTTAGAACACACATGTGACTTCTTGGGTTTCTTGAGGAAACTCAGCCAGAATAGGTTCCAGGCTACCCAGAGCTGCTTCACACGGGAACCAGTAAAGACTGGAAGGCAAATAAAACCGTGCCTCCTGGAACGTGAATGTGGGCACTATTATTTTGAGAATATATTTCTGTAGTTACTTCACAGTACCTATTCCAGCTCTGATATTGCAAAGGACATATTTAGCTCAGGATATAAAAGCCTGGGGTAGCAACAAAATATTATTGAGCTGTAAAAAGGAATGATGTGCTGGTATGTACTCCAACACTGATGCACCTTGAAAACATACTAGGTAAAGAAGCCAGTCACAGAGAATCACGCATTGTCCAATTCCATTCATACGAAACGTCCAGAAGAGGTAAATCCATAAGATGGAAAGTGGTGGTTGCTTGAGGTGGGACTGGGGGGCGAGGGGTGGATTGGGGGTGACTGCTAAAGGGTCCAGGGTTTCTTTGGGAGGTGATGAGACTGTTCTTAAATTTTTTCAAAATCACAATGTGTGATTCTCTGTGACTGGCTTCTTTACCTAGTATGTTTTCAAGGTGCATCTATGTTGGAGTACATGCCAGTACATCATTCCTTTTTACAGCTCAATAATATTTTTTTGCAACCCCAGCCTTTTATATCTTGAGCTAAATATGTCCTCTGCAATATCAGAGCTGGAATAGGTACAGTGAAGTAACTACAGAAATATATTCCCAAAATAATAGCGCCCACATTCACGTTCCAGGAGGCACGGTTTTATTTGCCTTCCGGTCTTTACTGTGCATGTGTGATCTTAGTTCCCTGACCAGGGATCGAACTTCTACCCCTTCAGCAGAAGCTTGGAATCTTAACCACTGGGCCGCTGAGGAATTCCCAAGAATGTTCCTAAGTTAATTGCAACAGGAGTTGCACAATTCTGTGACTCTATTGAGACCACTAATTTGTATAATTAAAGGGTGAACTGTATAGTTTGTGATTTATAGCTCAATAAAGCTGTTAAAAAAGAAGAAGGAAAGGCTAGGGGTATCTGGCAGGGAGAAAGAGGTTTCCATGAGCACAAGTATTGGGTTCTTCAGTTATGACGTTCTTTGCTTTTCCTTCTATACTTATTTGAAGAAAAAAAAAAACCCTCAGCAGTCCACATGTCAGGATTACAAACCAGAAATCCATGGTGCCCTCAGAGGGTAATTAACACTTGATTTTTAAATGTAGCTTTATGAAATTGGAATCAACTGAACCAAGAATTTCATTTTATGATTGGAAGACACTAGAAAAACAAAGTAAGGCTGTGATGTAACATATTTAAAGGCTGTAGGTAAGCCTTTGATCTGTTGGCTTAACCCCAGGGATACATCGATAAAATGCCTATTGGCAGTCCAGAGAATTAGTCATTTTAGGGCCCAAACACAAGACTGGGAGATTAACTAAGAGTCTAGCAATACTCCGTGAACTTACACGACATATCCATAAATTCTAGAGCCTCCTGAGAACTCAGATTAAAATCGTTCTTCTCAGTGACATCCACTTTATCCCGTTTCCTTATTCTTCTCCTTCCGTCCCCTCTTGCTGCCAATCTGATTACTAAAAGCACTTTTTTTTTTTTTTTGGCCATATGTCCCCTACAGTGGAAGGGCAGAGTCCTAACCACTGAACCACAGGGAAGTGGTTCAAAGTGGGTCAAAAGCACTTTTGACCCAAGAAAATTCTATCGCTGATGACATGGGCATTATACACAAGGATAAAGGACAGGAGGAAGGCTCATGAGTATGAGAGAAGACAAGCCAGGGTCCGGGCGTGTTGGGCAGATGCCATGACTTGTTGCTCCAAACCTCCTTCTGTGCACCCGACCACCGCTTCCCCAGGAGGCAGGGTCTCCAAACGGCTGGCGGAGGGTGTACCCTTACCACACGCGTAGAAGACCGAGAGGTATTTTTTCACTCCTGGCAGACAGGGGCTTCCGAAGTGGCGGTTGTTGACGAGGACTTTGCACCTCTGCTTCCCGTAACATCTCCTGGATAACACGTGCAGAGCCGAGTAAGACAGACAATCTGAGAGGCAGGAGACAGCAAGCACTTTGAGGTTAGAATCCATGTGTGGCTTCACAGTTCATGGAGATCAGCGGTGATTATTCAATTATTTTCCGTCTCATTAAAGCACCCCACAGTAGGCTGAATACCATACAGGCCGTGCTGGAAGGGCTTACTTTAATCAGCTTACTCTAATACTCTGCTGTCACGGTCTGAAAACCTATCTCTATATTATATTGTGTTATATGTTATAAGATTAGCTATTTCCTAAAATTTCGTTTTCTCTCTTTAGTTTTGATTGGAATATAATCGCTTTATATAATGCTGTTAGTTTCTGCCGCACAACAACATGACTCAGCTATAGGTATATATCCGTCCCCTCCCTCTTGAGCTTCCCTTTCCGCCACACCCCCATCCCAACCTTCGAGGCCGTCACCGAGCACCAGACAGTCCCCTGTGCTGCACAGCAGCTTCCACTAGCTATTCTACACGTGGCCGTGTGCATCTGTCAGCGCTCCTCTCCCAGTTCATCGCCCTTCTCGTGTCCCCCCGCTGGGTCCACACTCTGCATCCATGTCTCTATTTCCGCCCTGCACACAGGTTCATCTGAACCATTTCCCTAGATTCTGTATATATGCACTCACACGCGATATCTGTTTTTCTCTCTGACTTCACTCTGCATGGCAGACTCTAGGTGCACCCGCGTCTCTACAAATGAGCCAATCAGAAATCCTTACATATTTTTGAACAAGGGAGACTACATTTGCGTTTTACACTGTCTCTGCCCAGTTACATAACTGGTCTTGCATACACAACAGGTAAAACTGAATAAAGATTCTTTCTTTTACTCCTTTAGTTTAGTTATTGGTTACAGCTCTTTGAAACAGTTTAGTTATTGGTTGATTTTGAGAATCCTTCTCTCCTATATGAACATAAGCACTATGAGGACAGGGGCTATTTCTGTTTTGTTCATCATCTAATTTTTCCAGCCTGACCAGCTGTGGAAATCCAATAGCTGGTGAATGAATGAATGAACAATGGGCGGATGGATGGATAAACATTTGGACAGCTTTTTCAGCACCCTGGCACAAGGTCTTTGCAGTTACTAAATATTAACTGAACACGTATGGAGAGTGAAGCACTGTGCCACGTGCAGTCAGAAAAAGACAGCCGGGAGAAGCCCGCCTTGCCTCCACAGGATGTGCGGTGGGGCTGGAAGACAGAGCCCACACAGGTCACCTGCCGTCTACCAACACGAAGCACAGGGGGGACCAGCCATGACTGCTTTAGACGGCACGTGATGGGGTCAGAGGAGGCAGAGACTGCTGGGGACCAGAGTGGCCAAGACAGGCTTTACGGAGGAGGGGCTTGGTCCTTGGAGAAGGATGAACTGGGTACCGGCAGGCCAAGAGAGAAACGTATGAACACCAAAGTCAGCGAGCCGGAAGCACTGAGCGGGCATCTAGGGGCTGAGCCTGAGCTGGAATAGCAGGTGTGGGCAGGGAAGCTGCGGTACTCGACGAGGAAAAGTGAAAGAGAGCAAGGTCCAGCTTCTTCTGAACACTGAGCTAGAGGTTTTGAGCTCTATTCTGCAAGTGCCAGGGGCCCAAGAAACGCCCTGATGCTTGCGTCCTTTGGGGACATTGCTATTGGGTGCCCTGGGAGAGACAAGGAACCAAAAGGAGGGAGACTGGTTTGGAAGCAATTTTAATCATACACATTGGGAGGAGTTAAGGGCTTGAACAGCAGGGAACAGAGAGGAAGAGAATTCTAGAGACTTTGCAAAGTTCAGCTCACATACGGTAACAGCAAGCATTCTGCCGAGGCTGCGTTCTCAGCACTCGTGTGTCTTATGAGATAGGTTGTTTATTATACATCTTATATTTCACAGAAAATATACAGAGAATATGATATTAGTATCATAAGTTGTTTATATAACAGTATGCAGCTAGACAAAGGTGGGGAAGCTCACATCCCAGAGAAGTTCCATCTCTTTTCTATTAATATTTTAGAGATCTGTAACAGTCTGGTTGAGAGCAAGAATCTGTGGTAAACACCAGAAAGTTAGGAAGACAATGATCTTAAGGAAATGACAAATAAATACACACACATATATATGAAACATACAGATATATTTATTTATATGTGTATATTTTATGTTCTCACATACAATAATATATGGAGCATGCTTATATGGACCATATAAACATATATGTATAAGTGTGTGTTATATATATGTGCATATGTATGAATATATATGTACATATTTTTGCGATATATTGTTTGGTTTAGTTGCTAAGTCATGTCCAACTCTTTTGTTACCCCATGGACTGTAGCCCACCAGGTTCCTTTATCTGTTGGATTTTCCAGGCAAGAACACTGGAGCGGGTTCCATTTCCTTCTCCATGTTATATACCTAAAAGTATGTAATATGTATATCTCAGCAAATGGTGAAGAATATTATGATAAAGGGACTTGATCTGAATACCTTCATGAAGGTTCTGGTTTATTTGCCAAGTCCAATCCCACGATGCCTGGTCACTGGAGTGCAGGGCACACCGTAGGCACCCAACAATGATGTATTCAATGAATGGACTGGCCTGGACACCAGGAAATGCAAACATCCCATACACCTGGCTTTGTGTTCTGGGAGGATGACCCATGAGTTTGAATCTGCCCTGAGAAAAGCTGCCTGGAGGGGCCGCCGGAAGCTGTCATCCTCTTGTCGGCCCCTGGGTCAGTTCTACTTGGCAACTTGCATCTGTTTTGACAGCTTCTGAATATTTCAGTCTAAAGGATGCATCTTGCTGGACTGAATTTGCTGGGGTTCTCATGAATGACAGAAAAGTAAACTAAGCAAGTCAGGCAGCCATTGAGGATGGAATGAAATGTTTTGAAGTGCCAGAGCATCAAGCATGTCTCTGTGAAGAGTAAAGACTAAGCCTGAACAGTGTTCTGGCAGCCCACCTAGGGCTCAGATCGGACCACGTAAAGTGGGCTTGATAAAGAGACTTTACGAAGGCATGAATGGGATATGAACACCTCAAAGGATGGTGCAGGGCCCTGAGGAGGAACAGCAGAGCGGCTACCAGTCCCAAGCCTGAGGGGCGAGGGTAGGGGCTTCCAGGACACCGGCTGCCCCACCGAGCGGGCTGCGCATGGAGCTGGGTCTGCAGCGGGCGCTTGTGACGCTCCCGGCGAGTCATGTGGTCCCTTAGCCACTTTTGTGCCTGGATCTCTCATTGGATGGGGAGCTCCTGGAGGGCACTGGGGTTTCTCTGCTGTTTGCCCAGCACCTACTATCTGTTCAGCTCACTGAGACTCTGTGTCCCTCCCCCATAGCTCGAGGAACATCATTTTTACCATCTTTCTGAGAGACTTGTGCCAAGCGCCTGCAGGAGTCAAAGCCCGCGTCACTGTGAACTGCTCACCAGCGGTCGCTGAGGTTGAATGAGCTCCCTCGCTGAGCCTGTTTCCTCAGCGGGACAGTGATGATACGGAGAGCAGTGCCGATTTACTGGTTGGCGTGACTATTGCACGAAGGTCACATTTAGCGGGCCCAATGGCAGCAGCCAGTGTTTGTCAGTTACCGTGACTGACATCGGGCCACCACCTTAGATAGGAAAGCGGTACTTCTACAAAAGGCCTTTGGGACTTAGATAATTTATAGTCTAAACTAAATGCCTTTTTTGGTTCTTTCAAGTGAAAACAGGCATATGGAATGATGAGGCCTATATACTACAGCTTAATCTGCAAATAAACACACACACACACAAATGCTAGAAGGGGAATCACTAAGATTCTCAGGGCGCTATTTTTGGCTGATGACAAAGAATTTTGCCCCCCTGTTGATTTTAAGATACTTTCCAAGTTTTTGTGAGTTTACATTGGTTTGAAATGAAAGCGTACAAAATGAACTTTCTTAAAAAGAAAAACAAAATTCATATCTGGATAGAAGATAGCTTTCAAATATGAGTGTCTCTGGGGTAATTTTTTTCGGAAATGTAAATTTTTCTGCAAATGTAATGATAAATGATCCTTTTGTATACCTCAATTTGCCCCAGGAGCTATGGGAAGTTTATCTAGGAGTAAAGATATATCCTTTGAATTTTCTTCCAGTTTACTTAAAATTTTTTATTGAAGTAGGATTAATTTACAATGTTGTGTTAGTGTCAAGAGTATAGCAAAGTGATTCCGTTATACATATATATTCTTTTTCAGATTCTTTGCCATTACAGGTTATTACAAGACATCAAATGTAGTTTCCTGTGCTATACAGAAGGTCCTTGTTTACCTGCTTTATGTACAGTAGTTCAGTTCACTTCAGTGTAGTCGCTCATTCGTGTTCGACTCTTTGCGACCCCATGAATCGCAGCACACCAGGCCTCCCTGTCCATCACCATCTCCCAGAGTTCACTCAGACTCACATCCATTGTGTCCGTGATGCTATCCAGCCATCTCATCCTCTGTCGTCCCCTTCTCCTCCTGCCCCCAATCCCTCCCAGCATCAGAGTCTTTTCCAGTGAGTCAACTCTTCGCATGAGGTGGCCAAAGTACTGGAGTTTCAGCTTTAGCATCATTCCTTCCAAAGAAATCCCAGGGCTGATCTCCTTCAGAATGGACTGGTTGGATCTCCTTGCAGTCCAAGGGACTCTCAAGAGTCTTCTCCAACACCACAGTTCAAAAGCACCAATTCTTCGGCGCTCAGCCTTCTTCACAGTCCAACTCTCACATCCATACACGACCACAGGAATAGTAGTGTGTATCTGTTAATCCCAAACTCCTAATTTATCTCTCCTATGCTTGCCTGGAAAGTCCCATGGATGGAGGAGCCTGGTGGGCTGCAGTCCATGGGGTTGCAAAGAGTCAGACACGACTGAGCAACTTCACTCTCACTTTTCACTTTCCTGCACTGGAGAAGGAAATGGCAACCCACTCCAGTGTTCTTGCCTGGAGAATCCCAGGGACGGGGGAGCCTGGTGGGCTGCCATCTATGGGGTCGCACAGAGTCGGACATGACTGAAGCCACTTAACAGCAGCAGCAGCAGTCCCCTGTAGTTCATTTTTATTACTATTTTTCATTGCTTTGTGGGTGCACAGGGTTGATTGTGAATATTTTTGCTGTCTTTAGGAGCCTTATTATTAATTGGAAATTTATCTATTATTAGCACATTTATCAATTGGAAAAAACCCTTACATCTCAAGATTGAGAATGAGCTGTATGATTTTTGTATAAGCCACCTATATTGAAAAGAAGTAACAAAGGAATTATGAAGTTATTCTTGGAAGTCCAACAACTATTATTGTTTTTTCTGTAAGCTACTATTTTTTTTTCTGTTTCAAACACATGTTTATAGCTGAAAACTTGAAAACCACAAATACTGCTAAACCAGGAAAATAAAAATCCTCAGTAAATGCCACTAATCAAGAAAAACAATGGCTAACCTTTAAAGAGCATCCTTCCAGTCACTTTTCTATATTTAAATGTCCTTCCCCCTCAATGGATCATATACATATGAATCTGTATGCTACTTTTCCTCATTAGCATATTTATGAAAATTTTTTAACAGAAGCATCATTTTAAAGAGTTGTATAGTTTCTCACTTTATAAATGAACCAGCTCTATTTACAATACCCTATTGGTAGACATTCTGATGGTTTCCATCGTTTAATACCATAAAGAATTCTGCGTGAAACATCCTTAGAGCTAAACACTTGCACACAAGCATGACGGTCTCTAACTCATGGAAGCAGATTGCTTTGTCAAAGGGTATTCAAAATATTAAAATTTTTGATACACACTGCCAAGCCGTTCAGAAGGGCTGTATCAATTCACACGCTTGCCAGAACTGTAGGAGAGCCCCAGAAACTTTATATTTTCTTAGGATGTGTGCTTGATCATATTTCTTAAGGCTAACAGAGGAAGAAGGTAGGGAAGACTCTATTTGTAAAACCACAATCCTTTTGGACCCAGGAGGTCCTGCAACCAGCGTGATTTATAGACAGGCTTCAGCACTCATAGTTACCCTGGGAGCAAAAGAATTTATGTTGATGACAGTGAAAGAACCCATGGTGTATTTTTAGGAAGAGGCCCAAGGTAATTCAGGTCCTATGTAGCTCTGACCATTTCCTTGTTGACACTGAGCTCTGAACCACTGGCAGGATTCTTTTTTTTTTTTTTTAAGTGGTTATTTCCCTCCCAGCCTGATTTTGTTTGCACCTCTCTGCCTGGCAGACTACCCTCCGCCCCAGTACATGTGATAACAAGATACTCAACTATTTAATTTTTATATTTTTGGCTGCCGTTTCACACTGAAACTGCAGTTAATCGCTCTTTACAACCTGTGTTTATTTAGATAATTAGGCTGGTTGCTCTTACGAGACTGTCTTGGCAGTGGGAGCCCCTGGCACCTTGATCTTTGGCTGAAAAGTCCAGGCCTGCCCACACTTGGCCTTGGGGTGGCCTTAGTGCAGCCTTTGAGGCCCACTGTGTGGTTTTTCTCACTCTCTTATTAAGGAAATAGCACCCCTGGAGCCCACCCAGAAAGTGTAACTGCTGCAGGAAATGACGTGCCGTGGTGGACACCCAGGGAGCTTTCTGGAAGCCTGCTTTCCGGAGCCCATGCCCCAGTCTGTGGGAAGGCATATCCTTTCTTGTGTCAGACGCTGCGCCACTGGGGTTTCTCTGGGACCAGCGCTGATCAATCACTTTTCTATTTTCGTTCAGTTTCTTTTCCCATAGAGGAGCCATAACTACTTTCTTTGTTAAAAACATTTTGGCTGCACCATGTGACACGTGGGATCTTAGTTCCCTGACCAGGAAATCAAACCCGCGGCCCCTGCATTGGAAGCTCAGAGTCTCAGCCACTGAACCTCCAGGGGAGTCCCAAAAGGAGCTGTAAGTTCTGAAGGATCTGACTTGCCTGAAGATCTTTCAGAAATGTCTTTGGGTCATCACCTTCAATAGAGACACCAGAGATCCCAGATCTGTGTTTAAACCTGTATGACAGTTGCCCCATCGTGTCTGACTCTCTGAGACCCCATGTACTGCAGCGCACCAGGCCTCCCTGTCCATCACCAACTCCTGGAGCTTACTCAAACTCATGTCCATCGTGTCGGTGATGACATCCAACCACCTCATCCCAAGGTCTCCTTCTTCTCCTGCCTTCAATCTTTCCCAGAATCAAGGTCTTTTCAAATGAGTCAGCTCTTCCCATCAGGTGGCCAAAGTACTGGAGTTTCAGCTTCAGCATCAGTCATTCCAATGAACACCCAGGACTGATCTCCTTTAGAATGGACTGGTTGGATCTCCTTGCAGTCCAAGGGACTCTCAGGAGTCTTCTCCAACACCACGGTTCAAAAGCATCACTTTTTTGACAGCTGGCATGGTCATCCGCCTTGCTGCTCTTTCTAATTTTTTTGCTTGAAAGCTGTGATGATCAGCTTTTGTGTTAGTTCCTAGGGCTGCGGTAACAGAGCCCACACTCTGGGTGCCTTAATAGAATTTTGTGTCCTCCCAGTTCTGAGGCGGGAAGTTGGAGATGTCCGGCGGGTTGGCCCCTTCTGAGGATCCCGTTGTTGCAAGTGGCTGACCCCTCCCTGCGCCCTCACGGTGTCTTCCCTGTGTGCGTCCGTGTCCCGAGCTCCCCTTCCTGTGAGGACAGCAGTCACACTGGATGAGGGTCCTCCTATATTACCTCAAATTAGTCACTGCTTTAAAAGCGCATCTCCTCAAACAGTCACATTCTGAGGTACTGGGGGTTAGGGCATCAACAAGGGGATTTTAGGGGGACACAGTTCAGCCCATAGCAGCCTTCCGGATGGCCCTCCAAGGAGCTCACATCCACATGTAACCTCCTCCCTCGAGGAACCAGCCGGTCTCTGTGACGGCAGACTCTGGAGAGGTGACAGGGTGTGGCTTCCATCTGCTCCTCTGCCTCTCGGGCTCCGGAAGAAGCCGGCTGCCATGTTGCAAGGACGCTCAAGACACCCAAGTGGGGAGAACCAAGGCCACCCATGGACAACCAGCACCAACCTGTCCATCACGTAAGGGGGCCTCCTTGGATGCTCAGCCCTCAGATGACCGCACCCCAAGCCGACAGCCTGGCTGCAACTCCGCGAGGCCTCACGAGACCCTAGGTAAGAACTTCCCAACCAGGCTACCCTGGAACCCCCTCCCCCCAGAAACTGTGAGGCGCTAATTGTTCATTTTTGTTTTGAGCCATTAAACTTGGGAGTCTTTCATTACATTGCAGTAGCCTCTGGAGTGCACGCCAGGCCTCCCTGTCCTTCACTATCTCCCAGAGTTTGCTCAAGTTCACGTCCACTGAGTCGGTGATGCTACGTAACCGCCTCATCTCTTGCCGAGTAACTGAAAGCTAAAGCCTTGCTCCGCTCTGCTTCCCGACCGCGTGTGATGAGCTGCACTGGGTACCCAGACTCTGAGCCTGCGGGACTGCCCCAGATTTTAGCTTCTATCACAAGAGGAAAAGCACACACATCCCCTTTCAGAGGCCCACGGTGAGCTCTGACCACTTGGCCTTCAGGCAGCTATCTTTCCAAGTTCACGCCAGGTTCCAGGGCCAGAAATAAACAGTCCTTTCTCCTTCTTCAAAGCGCTAAGTCTGAGCCGCAGTAATAACTGGGAACCGAGAGCAGAGCTCTTACGCCGGCGGCCCATGGACCGGATAGGGCCTGTAGGCATGTTTTGTTTGGCTCTCACAGTGCTTTAAAAGTTGGAAAACTTTACATTAAAAAAAAAATCATATTTTCAGCATCTCCCGAGAGGTTGGAAGCTATGACAACACCAGGCCCACATACCAAGCCGGCAACCATTCACTTGCTGAGCCCAGTGTGGGCACCTCACTTAGGAACAGGGTGAGGGTGGTTCTGATTCATTCACGGGACTCAAGATTCACTCGGGCACCTACTCTGTGCCAGGCCCTGCCCTCCTGGCTGGGAATCCTCATGGCAGAGACACACAGCACCTCTGCAGTGCTGGCCTGCTGCTGGGCAGAGAGACCACAAGCACCTAAGTGACTCTAGACTGTGAAGACCATCAGACAAGGACAGCTCGAGGTGGAGACCAGGACGAGGTGCCACACTGGCGGGGTGCCTCAGAAGATCTCTGAGATTACGTCCGAGTGGACTCATGAATGATGAAACGAAGCTGGCCACGCAGAGATGTGCGGTGAGACCATCCCAGCCCAAAGGCAGAGCTTGTGCAAAGACACTGCTGTGTGAGTGAGTGTAGGGGGCTCCAGAGGCGGGACCACAGCTGGGGACTGGGTCTATTCTAATTACAGAAGACAGAGTGGGATGGGGGCTGTGATCTGAGTTGCCTTAGATAAGCTCCCTCCAACTGCTAAGCAAAGAAGCGGCTCAGGGAGGGAACGGAATCAAGGAGAAGGGAGGAGGCCCAGATGGTCTAGAAGAGAGAAGTCCAGAGTGGGCTGGGAGCAAATGGGCTGGATTTGGGATCCTGAGAGCAGGGAGTGCCCACAAGACTTGCAGGCGCAGTGTGAGGGGCATGGGGTCAAAAGAGGGAGTCCAGCTTTCTAAAGTAGGGGATATTAAAGTGTGCTTATACCAGATGGGAAACTGACGATTCTGGGGGACAAACATGCCAAGTGTGGTTTAAAGCCTTCATGGACAGTTTACCTGCCCCGAGTACAGACTTTCTTAGCGTTCAGTAAGATTAAGAAAGTTCACTGGCCCAGGCAGCCAAGGTTTCCTGGCTCTGCACACACACACAGTCCCGCCCTTCAGTGCTACCCAAAAGGCGAGCACCAAGTCAAGGCCTCCACAGGGAGCTGGGGGACAAGAAGACGGGCACTTCCAGCCTGGGTGGGAGAAGGTTTGGGGGAGAATGGATCCACGTACATGTATGGCTGAGCCCCTCTGCTGTTTCCCTGAAACTGTTGATTGGCTATAGCCCAATACAAAATGCTTTTGCTGCTAAAAAAAAAAAAAAAATCAATGGGCATTTGAGATGGTGAGTGGATGGGGACCCAAGATGGTGAGATGAACGGGCACTTTCAAGGACACTTTCATTTTCCCCTGGACCCGCTCACACCGCAGAGCTCAGGGCCTGTGGGTCTCTGACACTGGGTGTTGGGTCATGAATGCAGTTGTGGGGGTGGTGGGGGGAGAGGCCAGGGGTTTTGCCATGTGACTCAGCCAGGGCTTCAAGCTTTTAAAACTGACCAGCCAAGCAAAGGGCTCAGTGTCTCATTCACAGACTTTTCCTGAGTCAACAAGGCTTATTCACGACTGACCCGAGGATTCCTTGAACTCTCCATGGGAACCTGTCTTTTAGCCATGGTGTCTGTTAATCTTTTCTTTGGCTGATGACTTTTCGCTTTTAACCTAACTCCTGAATCCAACTTCCCAGGAACGTAAGGCAGCAACTTCCAGAACATCAGTCATTCAGCCTGCATGTGGATCTACTTCTTCTGCTCAGAGGAACCCCTGATTAATATTAAGTGACCCCACACCGAGGTTAAGAAGTATAATTCCTTTCTGTAGATAGAGGTCAGGTCATCCGGGGTGCCTTGTTCAGCTAAGCGAGGACATAGGGAGCCCTGAAGGACGTGCAAGGGTCAGTGATCAGACTGGCCCTTTAGAAGGCTGCCTCCGGCCACCCTGGGGGAAAGCCATGTCTAGGGATAGGGGGCCTCCTGAGATGACCAGGCAATGGTCCCTTGATCTAATGCAGCAGCAGGAACAAGGGAAGATAGGGTAGAGACATGAACAACGCTTGCAGATGTGATATGAGAGGGAAATTGGAGTTTCCAAACTCACAGGTCACTTGCTGGGGCCCCGGGCAAGGACAGATGGGGGAGCCACCCTCGTGAGTGTCTCTCTACCATGTGGCAGCCAAGCCTGTTAAAATGGGGGCTAATTAAGAGAGGCCGGATGCCCACTTCAGGCTGCTTCTGCTGTCTGCTGGGCTGCCCTTCAGACACCCTCCACCCTCCCGACCAAGGGCCTTCCTTCCCTGAATGCTGGGCGAGGGGCCTCGGAGACGTGGGACACGTGTTCCTTGTGAACCGGTTTTTGGTTCTCGCTCTGTTCTTGCCTGAGAGTCTGCCTGTGTGGCTAGGTCACTTTCTTTCCTTCCCCCACCCACCCAGGTCCAAGATATCACTTACACATGAACTTGTTTAAAATTAATGTTTCATTTCACATGTGCTCCGGGGATCCACTGTAGCAATTTAACACATCAAGGAGCTCACTTCAGATTTGATGAGTGAGTGCACCTGTTTTGCTGTTTCACAATCGAGTCTGTTCTCCCTGGTAGCACGGCGGGTCTAGGCGAGGCTGTTTCACCACCGCAGATTGGGGACTGGGATCGCTCATTTCGTGTGTCACTTCAGCCAGGTGCCCAGGGGTTTGGTCAGACACCAGTCTAGATGTTGTTTCGAAGGCATTTTTAAGATACGACTAACATTAGACATAGAGAATAAACTTACGATTATCACAGGAGTAAAGAGACGGGCTAGATTAGGGATTTGGATTTAACAGACACATTACATCTAAAATAGATAAACAACAAGGACCTACTGTATAGCGCAGGGAATTATATTCAGTATCTTGTAATAACCTACAATGGAAAAGAATCTGTAAAAGGTGGCAAAAGGTAAAGAATCCACCTGCCAATGCAGGAGATGCAAGAGACTCAGGTTTGATCCTTGGGTGGGGAGATCCCCTGGAGGAGGAAATGGCAACCCACTCCAGTATTCTTGCCTGGAGAATCCCATGGATGGAGGAATCTGGTGGGCTACAGCCTAGGGGGTCGCAAAGAGTCAGACACGACTGAGTGACTGAGCATGCCTGTATATAAAACTGAAGCACTTTGCTGTACACCTGAAGCACTGTGAGTCAACTGCATTTAAATTTTAAAAAGATATGACTCACATTAAATCCGCAGACTTTGAGTAAAGCAGGTCACCCTCCATAACTTGAGTGGACCTCAACCGACCCATGGAAGGCTTTAAGAGCAAAGACAGGTCATCTGAAAAAGCTTTTGTCCAGGCTGGAATCCAAAACTCTACCAATATTTCCAGTCTGCTGTCCTGTGGAATTCAGACTCAAGACTGAACATCAACTCTTACCTGCATTTTCAGACTGCCAACCTGCCCTGCAGATTCAAACTTGTTAGGCCGCACAACTGTGCGAGTCAATTCTTTAAAAGCAGTCTATCTATCTTTCTAACTATCTATCACCTACTGGTTCTGTTTCTCTGGAGAACCCTAATGATCACAGAAGACGACTTTGAAGGGTGGAATGTTTCCCTGGTTGCTCAGATGGTAATGAATCTTCCTGCAATGCAGGAGACCTGGGTTCGATCCCCAGAGGGGAGATCCCCTGGAGGAGGACATGGCAACCCACTCTAGTATTCTTGCCTGGAGAATCCCATGGACAGAGGAGCCTGGTGGGCTACAGTCCATGGGATTGCAAAGAGTCGGACACAACTGAGCGACTAACCCCTTCACTTTCACTTGAAGGATAGCCTTTCAGACTTCGTCTTAGCTCCACAATGCAGATTTCTCAGAATGACTCGTTGAGCTCTTCTTCAGCCTACAGGCTCAGAGCCTTGCACAGGCTCTTCTCTCCACCTGGACACCTTCCCCAGGGTCTGCAAGCTCTCCTGCTCGCATCTCTGTTCAGCATGCCCATCACCCCTTTACCCTGTGCCTCCCTGCAGCACCCTTCACCTGCCGGCCTGCCCTCTCTCCTCTCCTCACGTGCTTATACCCTTAATGCTTATCAGCACCTGAAATGTGATGTATTCGCTCATGCATTATCTGCTTTCGTATCACATCCTCGTCCGCTGAGGGAAGGTCAGCTCCAGGTAGACTGTCGGTCACTAATGACTCTCCCAAGCCTGGAATGGGCCTTGCATACAGCAGGCACTCAATAATGACAAGGTGCAGACTAACTCAAAGACAGACGGATTATGCAATGAGGGGGAGGGGGCAGAAGGAGGCAGACCCTGGTGAGTGGTTCCCCTCGCCCTTGACTTTCCCTCTAGCCAGGGTACCAGCCAGTGGGGACCAGAGCCCCAGTCTCCCCAACAGCACCCTGATAAGACACCTACCAAAGGGGGGGAGCCACTCAGCTTCCGAGGAGCAGACGTCCCTCTCCTGGGTCCTCCTGCCATAGGTCGCAGAGTAGATGTTGAGAAACTTGGACTCGTGGCAGTGCAGTTTCAGCTCGTGGTCTTCACACACGGTTTTGTTTTTTAACTCATCTGAAGCAGAAACCAAAATCAGCAGCACCATCAGCTTCCCCAGAAGGATTCCGTGAGCATCGCCCGCATCCCAGGCAGCTCCCATCCCCCACAGGGCTGCACCCCCGGAAGGGGACAGACAGCATGACCCTGCCTGCCAGGGGCTCTCTGACCCTGCGAGCCTTCTGCGGGCAGGGAGCAATGAGTGGACCAGGATAGAGACCCAGGGATTACGCCGAGGACCAAACAGAGGAGGAGAGACGTCAGGGTGGAGAGGGCAGGGCGCGCTGGGCCAGTCCTAGGACAAGCCTGGCCATAAAGGGGTTCCTCTCCCTCCCCACCTGAAGACACAGATTTCTTGATTCAAGGGAACCTTTTCTCAAACGTCATCTTGGGACCCACACAGCTGCATGCTCAGTCCCTCGGTCGTGTCCAACTCTTCCCAACCTCGTGGACTGTAGCCCGCCAGGCTCCTCTGTCCCTGGAATTTCCCAGGCAGGAATCCTGGAGGACGTTGCCGTTTCCTCCTCCAGGGATCTTCCTGGCCCGGGAATTGAACCCGCATCTCTTGAGTCTCCTGTACTGGCCAGAGGGTTCTTTACCATTAGTGTCACCCGGGAAGCCCACACAGGTAAAGACCAAGAATAATCTCAGAGGGAATGCAGCTAAACCTCACCATCTAACTTCACAACACTCTCACATCCCATTTGTGTATCTACCAAGAGATGGAGAAACTATGGACAAGCAAATTATTTCCTTTTCTAGGAAAGGAGCAAAAAACAAGGCACCGTGTCTGGGAACAATCCCTCCTTGAAACACAAGGTCCTATCACACAGTACAGGGAACTACAGCCAACAGCATGTGATAGACCCTAATGGAAAAGACTATGAAAAAAAAGAATCCCTCTTTGGAAGTGTGAAAAGCTGGTTCCAAGTTTGGCAGTTCAGGAAAAATGGGCTCTTAGGCTGGTGGGGGTCCCAGGAGAGGAAGATTCCAGCTCATGGTTAGTCCCCAAAGAATTTACTAAAAGTTTATTTGTTTAATCTGAGTACCACGGTGAAATTCTCTTTGCAACATTATACAGAGGTGACATTATAAATGCATCCTGGAGAAAATAGAGTTTATTGGTTTTTTTTTAGTAGAGTATACAAAAAAAATTCAATTAATTTAAATGTTTACTAATGAATGGGTCTTTTAAAGTAGTAGTATTTTTAAAGTAATAATAGTACTTAAAATAATATTAAAAAATAATACTATTATTATAACACTAGTACTAAAAATAATAACACCACAGACGCAAAAGATGACCTAATATGTGATTCCATTTCTGTGAGATATCCGGAAAAGGCAAACCTCTAGAGAAAAAGTGAAGGTTCGCGGTTTGTTGAGGCTTCGGGTTGGGGACATGAAGTGACAATGACAAATGGACACAGGGAAGTGTTTTGAGATGATGGAAATGTGCTGGAGCTGGACTGATGTGCTAGTTTGCACAACTCAGTACAGTTACTAAAAATAGTTGAGCTGGACACTTAAAACAAGTGAACGCTATGCTGTGTGAATTACACCTCAGCAAAGACATTTCTGTCTTACTTTTATTTATTTGGCTGCACTGGGTCTTAGTTTTGGGATCTTCTGTCTTCGTTAGCATGTGGGATTTTAGTTGCAACATGCAAACTCTTAGCTGTGGCATGTGGGATCTAGTTCCCTGACCAGGAATCAAACCCCAGGCTGCCTGCATTGGGAGTGTGGAGTCTTAGCCACTGGACCACTAGGGAACTCCCAACAAAGACATTTTAAAATAACAACAGCTAATATTTACTGAGCCCTTTCTCTGAACTTGGGCCTTGTTCTAGGATCTTGGTGTGCCTCAGTGAATTTAATAACCAAAACAGCCCTTCTGTGAACCACCTCTTCTTATCCTTTACATGGTATGCTTTGGATTTTTAGAAAATCTCTTGTAGGAAGGATTCATAGATGCTGAATGCTAACTTTTGAACTTTTGTCTCTTACATGTGATAAATATCTTTTCCTAGCCTCCCACTTATTTTGGACTTTGCAAAATAAAAGCAAAGGAAAACCTAAAGGGGACCATGGTTATTTCTTTGCATGTGTGGTTCTCTCCCGCCCCCCCATCCAAATGTTTTTATAAGAAAAATCATGAAAAAAATGCTAGCCCCACTCTATCACCCCAATCCTAGTTTTCTTCTATTTTGAAATGGCAACCAGGGGTACACCTTACAACCAGACAAGCACTGGCGTCACTAGCAAACAAGATCTAAATTCCAGGATGGGGAGGAAGAACAAGGAAAACTACTCCCAGACCTCCCATCACCCCAACACCCACCCTTTTATTTCTCTCTCCCACTCATGTTTTTATTCCACTCTTCTTTCCTGGGTTGGAGGTGCAGGCTGATCCCTCAAATCAAAGTTTTTCAGTTGTCATCTGAGGCCCCTCATGAAATCAATTTTGTGAGTCATGATTAGAAATTAAAAAAAAATAGTTCAGAAAACATCAAAGTGCATCATACAAAGTAAAGATAAACACTATTTAATAACCGATTCCTTTTAGCTGTGTGTGGTCATGTCGGGCCAAAAGGCAAAATGTTTTTCTTACTCTGGGTTGCGATCAAGCCGTTCTGAAATTCCCTGAAGGAGAAGGCGAGAGCAGTAAACACCAGGGCAAAGGTGGCCGGTGGGACCCTCATATCCCAGAATTACCGATGCTTAAGCCCCAATCTTAAAACATGAAGGAAGATAATTTCCTAATAGAAATTCCTCCTTTCAGTAACTTGTAAATCCCCATGCCTAAAAACACAGAAGGAGCAGTGAGGCCAAGCTTTTGAAATGCTTGAAGGAAAAATTTTAGTATCTCAAGATTACCATCAGCTCCGGTGCTGGAAAACTTGGGCAATGGTTCCTTAGAACATGTGGCTGGGAAGATTCATGAATGAGAGACGTAGGGCAGAAAGCAAGTTACAGATGTTCCCAGAATCCCCATCCTGTCTAGGATTTGCACATACCTGTGAAGACCCATCAGAGGAGGAAAAAGTCAAGTGATGACTAAGCAAATGTTTCGGAAGCCCTTTACCCAACACTGAAATCTTAATAAAGCAGTTTAAACTTAGAGCCAAGAAAAGTTTTGTTTTCTTTTTCTTAATAAAAAGAACATGGAGTCTGACCTTGACATTGGAAGGTTTGATTTCGGTGAGTCATATCCGTACTGCCGTGAGTTCTTCAGAGTTTTGATGAGCAAACACTAAATCCCACCAACACCGAAATATTGCCTGACTTCAAAGGTCCAGGGTGAGAGACGGCCTGTGATGCATAACAGAGGGCCTGCTAGACACACCAAATGAGCCCAAGCACCCTTCTAACTAGAAGAATACCAAAAATGCTAAGAATGCCCTGCATTGGCAGAGCTCGCCAAAAAAGGAGGAGGGAGAAGGCAGGACGAAAACCAAGCCTTATCTCAGTATTCCGGAAACTTCTGAACAGGAATGGTTTCTTTCTTTTTTATCGGAACTTTTTAAAATTAGAAGAGCTTTTTTAAGGCATGTCATGAAATGCATTTGGTGGTGGTGGTGGTTCAGTTGCTAAATCACGTCCGACTCCTGCGATCCCATGGAGTGTAGTATTTAGTAGTCCCATCTGTCTGGTTTTTAAGATCCATTGATTAAAAGTACCAGCCTCGGTATAAGCCAAAAACTCACCCAGAGTAACACAACACCCCCATGAAAGCCTCCAGTAGTTTCTGTCCCCAGATTACAGACTCCTGGAATGGAGGGACCTGTGAGTGTCAGGTTACATGCTTGGGGTTACCACTGTATGCTGCTGAGTCTCTCGGTTCCTTGGGAATGTACTAATTCACTGTCACGGAAGAGTGGCACTTCTGGGTTCTAAAAACAATGATACTGGTAACATAATTGCTGCTTTTCTTGGAGAACTAGAACTTGTGTCAGAGCTGAGTCAGAGTGTTCGATGGTATCAGAAAAGAAAAGGTGTGGGCAGCCTTTGCAGAAATGTGTTGCCAACATCCGTGTGGGTTTGGATGCTTTACCCAGGAGCATGCTTTGCCCTGATAGGAGCCTGGGTGGAGGTACAACCACCCAGGCTTAAAGGCAGCAAATTCTCCCTCCTAATTAGAGGTCGACGTGTGCGATTCATTCCTCTTTAACGATACGCGGACACATCCGCACATCAGCAGTGGCCTTTCAGAGATGGGCAGAGGGGGCGATGAAACTGAGCAGGGCCCTGTGGGACTCCTGGGCATGGAAGGCTTTCTGGCCCCTGTTTCTTGTTTGCAGGGAATAGACTCCAGCCTCCATGATATTCCCTGAACTGCAAAAGGCAGATCAGAACAGTTGCTAATCAGAGAAGAGAGGAAATGCGGAAACTAGAGAAAAGCAGCCAAGAAACAATAGGGCAGCCTTGGGGCAGGGTCCTGGCTCCTTCTCAGGGGATACACAGAGCAATATCTTTGAGCTCTTTACAGAACTAAAACCCCTAATGAATGGAAGGTGTTCAGCTCAGTTCAGTTACTCAGTCGTGTCCAACTCTTTGTGACCCCATGGACTGCAGCACACCAGGCCTCCCTGTTCATCACCAACTCCCATAGTTTACTCAAACTCATGTCCATGGAGTTGGTGATGCCATCCAACCTTCTCATCCTCTGTTGTCCCCTTCTCTTTCCGCCTTCAATCTTTCCCAGCATCAGGGTCTTTTCCAGTAAACCATTTCTTTGCATCAGGTGGCCAAAGGATTGGAGTTTCAGCTTCAACATCAGTCCTTCCAATGAATATTCAGGGTTGATGTCCTTTAGGATGGACTGATTGGATCTCCTTGCAGTTCAAGGGACTCTCAAGAGTCTTCTCCAATCCTTCGGAGCTTTTGGAAGGTGATAGCATTCTTCATTTCAGAGAACACCACCTGAGGCCCGATGAAAGGAGTACAGGCCCTGCACACACCCTAATCCTATCAGCAAGCCCACCCTTGAACTACTACTATTAAACTCCTCACCAAATCCCCATGGGTTGGGACATGCAGTTTTTCAAGGCAGCAGCCTGCTGTGTCCCCCTTTCCCTGGCAAAGCGATAAAGCTATCCTTTTTCTACTTCACCCAAAACTCTGCCTCTGAGATTCGATTCAGCACCAGTGCACAGAAACCAAGCTTTCAGCACCAGTGCTTTGCCCTGATAGAAATATGTTATCGTTGACATTACTCACAGCTGTCAGTGCATGACAATGTTAACGTGAAGACAGCTATTCGGCCTCTTTTATTGTGTTTTTAGGGGCTTCTCCAGTGGTACAGAATCCGCCTGCAATGCAGGAGACTCAGGAGATGCAAGTTTGATCCCTGGGTTGGGAAGAGTCCCTCGAGAAGAGCATGGCAACCCATTCCAGTATTCTTGCCTGGAGAATCCCATGGGCAGAGGAGCCTGGCGGGCTAGAGTCTATAGTGTCACAGAGTCAGACGCAACTGAACACACACACGCATTGTGTTTTTAAGTCCTCAACAGACAATGCACCCTGCTATTACCTGGGGCAGAGCACACTCCCCCACCCCCAATCATGCGTATGTCATTGCCTTGCAGTCATTCATATCTTTAGCAAGAATTACTTAAGGACTTCCCGGGTGGTCCAGTGGTTAAGAATCTGCCTGCCAATGCAGGAGACATGAGTTTGATCCCTGGTCCAGGAAGATTCCACGCCATGGGGCAACTAAATCCGTGCACCAAAACTATGGTGCCCATGCTTTACAGCCTGAGAGCTGCAACCACCGAAGCCTGGATGCTCTAGATCCCATGCTCTGCCACAAGAGAAGTCATCACCGTGCGAAGCCCACTCACCTAGAGAGCAGTCCCTCTCACTGCAACTAGAGAAAACCCCCACACAGCAACGAAGACCCCAGCAGTCAAAAATAAAAAACAAATAAATTAAAAATTTTTAAAGACTTACTTTAATCTGCCCCTTGGGATAACAGCTGCCAGTCCCTGAACTCAACTCTCTGACAGGTCCTGTGCTAAGCATTTTACACACAGCACTACATTTTTATTCTTCACAGCAACCCTGCATAGAAAGTGTATTGTGTATCATCTTTATTTTACCATTGAGTTATGGAGGCTCAGAACACTTCCTTCTGCTGCCCAAGATCACAGATAGCCCCAAAGCAGACAAGAACATGATCCCTAAATTCAAAGACCTGCTGCAACCGAAAATTCTTCAAAGGGATGAGATTTAAGGACGAGGTGAAGCACGGCACACAATCAAGGAAAGAAGATTCCAGTGAGGACTGCTGATAAAATACTCTCCAAACAACAAACACACAAATGCGCCCTGATTTGTAGCCTTAGCCGATTTCCCTGGTATAAACACTTCCATCAAGGTGGCTGTCACTGCACACAGGTAAGGACGGGCTGAGAACGGTAAACCGGCTCCCATGGTAAGTCTGGCTCCATTCCCCCTGGGTTCCGCCTTTGGACACTCAGAGTGTTATGCAGGGACTGGAACTGGGGCCATGGAGAAGAGCCTCTGGAGGTGAGTGCTGCAGAAAAAGAGGGATGAGGGTGTGGGGACAACCTCACTTCCACGACTATTTCATAACAGCCCATAGGAACTCCAGCAAACTTCAGTGCCCCAGGTCACCAATGTCCATCCAGGTCACACAAGATGCTCTGGTCTGAACCCTTGTGTCCCCCTAAAATTCACTTGCTGAAATCCTAATGCCCATGTGATTCGGAAGTGGGATTAGGCATCAGGAGGTGGGGGCTTTGGAAGGTGCTTAGGTCATGGGGGTGCACCCTCATGAATGGGGTTAGTGCCCTTACATAAGGGACCCCAGAGAGATTCCTTGCCCTTCTGCCAGTGTGGTTAGAGTGAAAAGGACGGCTGTCTATGAGAAGCAGGTCGTCAGAAGATACCAAGTCTGCACCTTGATCTTGGCCTCTCCAGCACCCAGAATTGAGAGGAAGAGATTTCTATTGATTGTAAGCCACCGCCTCGATGGCATTTTGTGATAGCATCTCAGAGGGACCAGGGCACAGGGCTCGCCCCTCTAGTCTGTTACACATGAGGCAGCCAGAGGGGGCTTTACAACCCCATCCGAGGACCCTGCCTGCTTAATGCTGCCCTACAGGAAGGCTCCTCCTCCTCCCTGGCCATCAGGGCCCTGAATCCTGCCCCAGCTCTCTGCCTGGTGCATCTTTCTGCTCCCTCCAGGCCCCTGCACCTCCGGCCGCAGGCTCCTCTAAGGAGTGAGCTTCCTGTGCCCCAACCTGACCCTAGGAGTTCCTCATCACTTGCTGGGAAAGTCTTCCCTGAACTGAGGTCAATCAGTTCCTCCTTTGAGCTTCTTGTACAGTATCAAGCGCACAGGGGTCTTCTTTAGATATTTTTTTAAGAGAGAGGATCTTTCTGGGGAAAGGAGATGTTTGGCCTAGAATCTAAGACGCGATCAAGTATGTAAAGATCTCAATAAATGTTTTCTGGATGAAGGGACAATGGAAATCACTCAAGACAGAACAACCATCTGTGAACCCTCTGCCAGACGTGAGTTCTCTTCATAAGCAGGACCTGGCCACACCTGTGCACAGCAGTGCTTAGGAGGGTCTGATGAAGTGAAGTGGGCAGACAGGCCTCACTGCCCGCTGTAGACACAAGGCTGTGACCTGCACTAGCTTTCCCGGGGCCTGCTGATCTCACAGGGCCTTCTCACTTCTTTCAGACACTGGTCCTGCCCAGCCTCTTATCATGAGCAGTTTTCCAACAGACAGAAAATGAGAGACACTATTGCAACAAATTGGCAGAAGTGGAAAAGAAGGTGAAGCTTAGGCAGACAAGGGTGTCGCCAAGGGTGTCATCTTTTTGGGGGTAGGGGGGCTCTGTTTTTGTTTTTCTGGCTGCCCTGGGACTTTGTTAGAGCACAAGGGATCTTTAGTTGCTGCATATGGGATCTAGTTCCCGGATCAGGGATTGATCCCCCTGCACTGGGAACGCAGTCTTAGCCACTGGACCACCAGGGAAGTCCCTGGTGTGGTCATTTCTGAGATCAGGTGCCTCTAAGAGTGTGGGCATCCAGAAGTGAATTTCCTGTGTCTACTGAGTGGGGGAGCAGTTGGTGAGAATTCCTGGGGGCGGGGCAGACTGTTCTGCAAAGTTTGGGCCTACTTGTGGGAGTTTGTGATTGTGTGTACTTGCGAGTGAGTGTGTGGTTGCATGAATAACAATGAGTATGTGTATAATATGAGTGTGATAGTATGCATGTGTGAGAGTTCAGGTTTGTGCACTGTGAGTGCGTGACAGTGAGTGGGGGCACATGTGAGTGTGAGTCTGGGTGTGTGTTTGAATGAATTGCTGCATTGTGGTGACAGTGTAGAATTTTCCAATATTTCATCCCTGACCGTTGGCTAAATGTCGTTGCTAGCACACTGCTGTCTTTCCAACAAGTTTTTCAACTATTACCAGGAACCTGTAATTACCTACCCTTCTCTCAGGCCCTCCATGCCTGGAGGTGTGACCTCCTCATGGAACAGCAATTATTTTGGGACTGCAATGGGTTAACCACAAAACTGGTGTGCGTTAGAAAGGGGGGAAGTCAGTGGAGAAAGGTGCAAGAATCAGCATGGAAGAGGCTGGAGACTTCCCTGGAGGACCAGTGGCTAACCCTCCAAGTTCCCATTGCAGGGGGTGCAGGTTCAATCCCTGGTTGGGGAACCGAGATCTCACACGCTGCATACAATGGCCAGAAGAAAAAAAAAAGGATAGAAAAGGTTGCTCCCACCAAGCCCTCTTGTTTCTCTCAGGAAAGATGCTGCTTCAGGATGGCCCACTGAGGACGAGAGTAGGAGGCAGCCAGCTCGTAAAGATCTGTCGCTGTGGGCTCGGGCGGTAGTTGTGCCATCAGCCACCCGAGAAGGACAAGCCGCCCTGCAGCTGAGGGGGTGGGGGAGCCTCATAACATGCCCTCCCCTGAAAAGGAGAACCAGCTCCCCATTTTTTGGGAAAAGTAACTGCAGTCTCTTGACGCCCAGTACCTTTAGCATCAGTACCACCAAGTTTTACATTCTAGGAAGGATTTTTTTAAAAACTCAGGAGTGGGCTTCCCTGGGGGTCCAGTGGCTAAGAATCTGGCTGTCAGTGCAGGGGACACGGGTTTGATCCCTGGTCTGGGAGGATCCCACATGTCCCACAGTAACTAAGCCCAGTGCCACGACTACTGAGCCTGTGCTCTGAAGCCTACAAGCTGTTACTACTGAGCCCACGTGCCACAGCTACTGAAGCCCGAGTGCCCTAGAGCCTGCGCTCTGCAACAAGGAAGCCACTGCGGTGAGAAGCCGGCGCCCTGTTCCCCTCAACCAGAGAAAGCCTGCATGCAGCAAGAAAAAGCCTGCATGCAGTAACGAGGACTCCAGCACAGCCAAATAACTAAATAAACAAGAGAATTAAAAAGAAGAAAACTCAGGGGCTTGCAAGAACGTACACAGGTAAGTGTGCACGCACACGAGGCTGAGATCCCGGCATGTCTATTAATAAGCGTTTCAAAGCTGGACGAATGCTGACTGGTCCACTGGCGGGGCACTTTCATCAGGCCATGAATGAAACCAAAAGCCCACACCCCCACACACTCTGTCCCGCTCACCAGTTACTTACTAGGTTGGCATTTAAAGGAGACCAGGAGGTATTTACTGCTTCCTGGACAAAGGTCAGGTCCAAAAACACGGCTATTGACCAGGAGGTGGCAGGCCCGCTGGTTCTGACACTCGTCCAGCACCTTCTAAAAGGAGAGGGTAGAAAAGGGACAGGCTGAGAACCACACGCAGCGTCTGTGGGACCCCTCGCCTGGGCTGCTCTGGAGGGACAGGCACCTGCCTGCCTGGCCTGGGGCTCCCGTTTAAAGCCTTCACACTGGTATCAGCTGAGTTTAAGACAGAAGCCCCCCACGGGGCTGGTCGGATCAGCTCCCGGTCGGATCAGCTCCCGGTCTCCCCATCGCTCCTTACAAAAGACTATCTGCTCCAACAGCACCAGGCCTCCCAAAGAAAACCAGTCTCCAATTAGCCTTGCCTGGCTCCACTACTGAAGTTCTGGCAAATGAGTGACATCGTGGAGGCTCCTGGGGACATAAGCCATATCAAGGTAGAGAGGGTGGACTGGAAGAAACGCAGATGTCCACCCCTACCCGCCACTGCTGTGTGAAACAACCACAGCTACTCATCCTTAGAAGCACCCAACACGGGTCACAGGAACCGTCAGCATTTGGAAGACTCCTGGGCTTCCCCGGCTTCTACCCTGGCTCAGGTGGTAAAAGAATCCACCTGCAAGGCAGGAGACCCGGGTTCGATCTCTGGGTTGGGAAGATCCCCTGGGGAAGGGAATGGCTACTCACTCCAGTATTCTTGCCTGGAGAATCCCATGGACAGAGGAGTCCGGAGGGCCACAGTCCATTGAATCACAAAGAGACAGACACGACTGAGCGACTAACTCTTTCACTTTCAGTTTTTGGAAACCCCGACCCAAATGCAGGTCAACACATGAAAATTAAAAAGTTGATCCTTACCCTCACCAACCTCAAGGACACAGGACCCACCCACTCTGGGCGGTATCCCACCCAGCGGAACACACAGGCTTTCTGTTGAGCCTCTGGCTTTAAGCGCTTTCCTTCAAGCCTCTCCTGACCTTTCCCAGGCTGATCACACCTTTGTGAGTGAGTCTGCTCTCGGCAAGCTCGGGGACCACCCACCACTGGGTCGCAAGCAGGCCCCCGTCCCACTGCTGCCCTCTCAGCTCTCACATGGATCAGGACCCCCTCATCATGAACACAGAGGTCCTCTACACCAAGAACAGGAAAAACACTCCCAAGAATCTACTTATTCCTGTTGGACTGAATTTAGTGCCAATTCACAAGCCTGTCTGGAGTCACCGTGTTCTCACAGTCGCCCATGGAATATCTCTGTGAAGGATGCTGGCCCTACCAGGTATTCTCTGTCACCTTAGGGCCCTCACAGTTGTGCATAAAATCAGGAAAAATGCCCAGGGAAACCCCCCAAGGACCCCCAAAGGATGGTGCCTATTCCTTGGCTAAGGGAATCATCAGCCCTTGCAAGGCTCCTTGTGTTACAACCTCGGGACCCAAGGCAGCGCTCTTTCCAAAGTGTGTCGGAGCTGAAAGGTGCAGGGAGGGGACTTCCTATAGCCATTTAGTCTTGGGATGAGGTGGGATGGGCAGGTGTCACCCTGTTCCCTCCTATGTTGGGCAACCGCCCTCTGAGGAAGCCCCTTGTGTCAGCTCTCAAACACAGGTTAAAAGAGGAAAGAGTCTCTTAACCTCTGGAGGAAAAAGAGCAGCGCGCAGGGATGCTTCTGGAAAATGAGCCCTCCGAACAACATCCGGACTGTGTTTACAAATGCTGAGTCGTCCTCCTGGTTACGGGAACATCCTCTTCCCTCAGGGTTGCCTGGCAGAGGCAGGCGCCCAGATCGGAGGATGAGGTTGGTGCCCGCGTGTGCCAGTAGTTCATACCTCCCCAAAGTAGGCACTTCTGCCCTGGTGGCTCTGGTCACCGTTCTGTGAAAGCCCAAGGGAAAGCCTGGCACCAGGCAGGTGGGCATGGGCTGCTGGACTGAGGAATGGGTACATTCTCAGGGGGCAGGGAAGGGTTGGAGGGAAGGTGGGGCATGCAAGGAAAGGAACAGCTCATCTCCAGAAGAAACACGTTGTCTCTCCTCAGGGCATGGAAACCAAGGGATTCATTCAAACACATTTATGTGGTTTCTTGGTGGGTGTCTTCACCAGTCACGGGGCCACCCAGATACTACAGTGCTTGGCATGAAGCAATAAGTAGTCCAGGCAACAGAAAAACCCTTCCGTTATCACATTCGGTTTGCTTCTCCTCTTCCAGCCTTAGGGAGAGCTGCGCCGTGTAGAAGCCGATTCCATTTCTCCTCAGTCCTCTTCAGAAATTTACCGTTACTCTAATTTTTCACAACGGACAAAAATCAAGCTGACATCTAATTCACCAGCTACTCTAACCACCTTGACATCAACGGATTCATAGGGAACTTCGGAGGCATTAAAAAAAAAAATCCAAGCCCAAATGACTCCATAACGTTGGCCAACTAGTTATAGATGTTGAGGGGGCCAGGAAAGCAGGATGGAGGTTGTTTGGGTAACTGAAAGCAAGAATAGTTGAAAGTCATCATGGATGCTGGGGTTGGCCAAAAGAGTTCTTTTGGGTTTTCTGTATGCTGTTACAGAATACATTAGTTTTGACCTCCTCGTAGGCCAAGTATTTCCCCAATGCCAATCGAAAAAAGAATGAGTCAGCTCTGCACCTCCACCCCCAATTCCTGGTATTATCAAGAGTAAACCAGCAAAGACTGCTCAACATAGATCCAAACCAGAATAACGTGATTATCTACAACTGGAGAAGCAAACCATAAAAAATAACAAAGAGAATTATTGATATTCCTCTTCCTTGAGTGCTTTCTCTAAGAATCTGACCATGACCTTTGATGTCTGCCTTGCGGTTTCTACTAAAGCAGGCATGGCCTTTCCTTGTCTCCTGGGGGTGGGGTGGGGGGTGGAGGGGCTGATGAGAGATGTTAAGCCTCAAGGTTGAAACCCAGCATAATGGTAGCTTTATTGCATTTAGCTTTATTGCAGGGAGCAGAGTGCCTTTGAATACATTCATTCTGCAAGTATATTAAGGGAGGGCTCCAGTAAGCACTTGCCAAATTTGTGATCTGTCTACACGGAGATTTTCAGGGATCAGGTTTGCGTGGAGTGAACTGTGGAATCACAAGTATATACACAGAGAGAGGGACAGAGAGGCAGAGGCAGAGAAAGAGAAAACCATTTTGTCATCTTAGAACATCTTAGGAAAGGCAATACCTGCAGTGTGGTGGGCACCACACAGGTTAGGCTGTCTTCCCTCTGGGAGGCAGGCTGCTGCGGACTACACTTTTGGTAATCTTGCCCATAAAATGCCGACTGGACACTTATCGTGGAATGCCGAGGACACTGCAGATTCAAATGGTCCCCGTCACAGGCATAGGCGGTGTGGTTTTGCAGGAGTTTGGTTAGGTAACCTGGAAAATATTCAGCTGGGTTACAAGGGGTATAGGGGTTCACCACTCCTTCATGGATTCCGGGGTGGAAGGACCTCGGCTCCCCTNGAGGAGGGGGTGTGGAGGAAGGCAGCCTCCAAGTGCCCCAGTCCCCACAGGGATGGGCCGTGCTCGAGCTATTCTTGCTTGGGCTTCAAAATCCTCTCTGCACCATAATTCTTGACAAAAGGCACCTAGTCCAGCTCCCTGGGCTCCCCTGATGGTCACCGAGAAGGGACTCAGATGCTCTGCCCTAGATGGGGCTCACCTGCCCAAGCACACCTGCCCAGTGTGAAAGCGAAGACGGGGCGCCCTCACCAGTACTCTGCTTTCAGACCTTAGGCATCCGGCTGTAATTCCTTTTTTCCTTCCCACCCACGACCACCATCATAAGATCGGTCAAGGAATCAGCCACCCTGAATTAACTTCGCCCTGGAGAGTCCCAGGGACGGGGGAAGCTGGTGGGCTGCCGTCTATGGGGTCGCACAGAGTCGGACATGACTGAAGCGGCTTAGCAACAGTAGATAAGTCAAGTCTAGCTTTGAGCAGCAAAACTGCCATTAAGCAGCAGGCCTGTGAATCAGGTGATGTTAGTGGTAAAGAACCTGCTTGCCAGTGCAGTAGATGTAAAAGACGTGGATTTGACCCTTGGGTCCAGAAGATCCCCTGGAGGAGAGCACAGCAACCCACTCCAGTATCCTTATCTGGAGAATCCCATGGACAGAGGAGCCTAGTGGGCTGCGGTCCATAGGATCACAAAGAGTTGGCCACGAGTGAAGTGACTTAGCATGCACGCATGCATTGTGAGTCAGGACCCTGCCTGTTGGAATGTTCTTGCTTATAAGGTGAACCCCTCGGGGCACTGAGAGGGACCAGGCAGAGATCCCTTGGTGGTCCTGGGGCCCCAGGTCAGTGTCATCCTGTAGGGTGCACAGGTGGACCCTGATGAAGCCATGATTTATGCAAGATTCTCTATGGGGTCTTAGGATCCGGGGAACTCAGGGTGGCTCTGAGGCTGCCCGCAGGCTGGTACCCACCCTGAAGCTTTCCAGGCGGGTACTCTCATCCTTGGGTCCCCCCAGCTTTGTTAATAAAATGTTCTTGTCCATCATAGCCCATCCTTCATGGGGATGCTCAGCTGGCTGAAATCTTAAGTCAGTTCTGGGAGCATGACCTCAGCTTAGTGTTTATGGTCTGTTCGGAAGGCTGTGTGTTACTCTGGCTAAATGATGTTAAGGCCCTGGGACAGATGGAGCCACAGACCAAAGGGGCCTGACTCCCAGACTGATGAAGTGAATTGCTGCCTGCTGCAGAGACTGTCATGTGAGTGAGAAAGAAAGTTCTGCCGTGTTCGGACTATCACCTTTCATCACCCAATTTGTCATGTGTTAATAGGTTGTCTTCAGGAAACAAACTTGATCTCCATGGGACTGTTTGCATCAAAATACAACCAGATGCACAGCAATGGCCACAGCCTCCCTGCTATGATCCTCATATCCTGAGAGTGATGTTCTGGAGACAGAAGCTCGATGCACAGAATTGATTAACTGGAGGTCTTTCCGGCCCTTGTGCACTTTGAGGAGAGAGGGGGGCCTCCTTTCCGATACATCAGTTCTGACACTCTACAAGTTCAGCAGGAAAACTTGCTCTAGACTCGGTCTAATGCCTTCTTCGGAAACCTAGGCCTAAGTCCAGCAATGGGATATTACTCATTCCTTGACTGCAAGGAGATCAAACCAGTCAACCCTGAAGGAAAGCATCCCTGAATCTTCACTGGAAGGACTGACACTGAAGCTGAAGCTCCAATATTTTGGCCACCTGATGTGAAGATTGACTCATGGAAAAGACCCTGATGCTGGAAAAGATTGAGGGCAGGAGAAGAAGAGGGCAGCAGACAATGAGATGGTTGGATGGCATCACTGATTCAATGTACATAAGCTTGAGCAAACTCTGGGAGATAGTGGAGGATGGAGGCGTTTGTGTGCTGCAGTCTATGCGGTCACAAAGAATCAGACATGACTTAGGGACTGAACACAACAAAAAATGAAATGACCTATGAAGTCACAAAAGACATGGAGGAAACAAGACGTATGATTAGGTGGAAGAAGCCAATTTGAAAAGGCTCCATACTGCATGATTCCAACTATATGTCATTCAGGAAACGGTGAAACTATGGAGACAGTGAAAATGTAAGTGGTTGCCAGAGGTTCGCGGGGGAGACAGGGATGAATAGGTGGAGCAGACAGGAACTGTAGGGCGACGAGACCATCAAAGCCGGCCCAGCATCAAGGGAGAAACTCAGTAGGAACTACCGACTCTGGGTGGCAATCTGGTGTCACAGCAGGTTTCCCGGTTGTGACAGTGCGCCGCTGGGGCGGGGTGTGTGGGATAGTGGGGAAGCCGTGGGTGAAATCCCTGAACTTTCTGCTCAGTTTCGCTGTGAACCTAAGCCTTCTCAGAAAGAAAGTCTATTTAAAAGGGACAAATAATCTGGACTTCCCTGGCGGTCCACTGGTTAAGACTCTGCCCTTCCGATGCACGGGGAACAGGCTTGAGCCCTGGTCAGGGAAGTGAGAGCCCACATGCCGTTCGGTGTGGTCAAAAGAATTTTTAAAACTTTAAAATAAGATAATATAAAACATTTGTATGCAGTTTAAAAAAAAAAAAAGGAAAAAGTTTAAAAACCACCCATGCATTCCCAGGCTAGTATGACTTAAGGGAAGAGAGGGTTAGGTGACAGGGAAGGGACATGAGGAGGAGTGTATATGAGCTGGCAGAGCTCTTTCTTTCCTTGAAGGGCGGCTGCGCATTTCACTGTGTCCAAGTTCACTGGCTGCGCACTCAGGATCTGTGCAAGTTTTTGTTGGGAGATAAATGTTTGTTTAAAAAACCTTTACCTGCAGCTTCGTGACCAATACTTTATACTAATAAAGAAAGTCCAGGGAAAGCCCTTAAAACTATCCTCTGCCTCTGTCTCTAACTCTGCTTGCTGTTCAGTTGCGTCCCACTCTTTGTGACCCCATGGACTGCAGCCTGCCAGGCTCCTCTGTCCATGGAATTTTCCAGGCAAGAATACTGGAGTGGGCTGCCATTTCCTTCTCCAGGGATCTTCCTGCCCCAGGGATTGACTGAACCTACATCTCCTGCATTGGCAGGCAGACTCTTTGCCTCTGAGCCACCTGGGAAACCCAGCTCTGTGCTTACCATGATGCAAACCTGTAGTCTGCCATTTGAGACTCTGCACGACATTATCCAGCTGAAAGGAGAACCCTGAGCTGATGGTCTAACAGTTCTTGAGTCAGAGATTCCCTTACGAAAGTTACTAAGTGGAAATCTAGGAAACGCTCGTGAGGACCGGCCATCGGCCTGCCCACATTAGGGCCCCCAGAGGTGCTCTATGCCCCATTCTGATTGGCTGTGTCAGAAGCTGCTAAGAGATCAAAAGAAGGACAGTTAGAACTACCACTGCTTTCAGCAACATGGGGGTCATCAAGGACCACTTTGGGGGGCATTTGGGATGGTGAGTGGGTAATGGGAGCCTGTTTAGAAAAGGTTGAATGTGAGCAGAAGTTAAGAAAATGGGGACTTCCCTGGTGGTCCAGTGGTTAAGAATCTGCCCTGCAATGCAGAGGACGTGGGTTCAATCCCTGGTTGGAGAACTAAGATCCTACATGCCACAATGCAACTAAGTCCAGGCGCCACAACTCGTGAGCCCACGAGCTGCAACTAGAGAATGCATAGGCCACAACAGAAGATCCTGCGTGCTACAATTAAGACCCCACACAGCCAGATGAATAAATAAAAAATAAGTAAATCGTTCACCTGGTAGAAGAATCCCCCGCAAATGTCCACAAGGACCAGTCCCCAGAATCTATAAATATGTTACTTTATATCACAAAAGGGATTTTGCAGTTATGATTAATTTAAAGATCTTAAGATGGCAAGACACCTTGGATGATCTGGGAGGCACCAATATAATTCCAAGGTCCTTATAAGACAGAGGCAAGAAGACCAGAGTCAGAGGAAGGAGGTGTAGCCACAGAACTAGAGGTTCTGCCATGAGCCAAAAATGCAGGCGGTATCTAGAAATTGGGAAAGACAAGGAAACAGATGGTAGCCTGAATTCCCCCAAAAGAACGCAGCTTTGCCAACACCTTGATTTTAGACTTCTGACCTCCAGAACTGTAAGAGAATAAGTTTATGCTGGGTGACAATGAGAGCAGCCACAGGAAACTAAGAGTTTGTACAGATGACCCTTATGATGACTTGGTGAAGATGAGGAGAGGAATAAGGCTTAGTCATAAGGACTGATGACCAGGGAGAGATGTTTCAATAGTTACGACTGGGTTGAGGTTGGGAGAGAACCTATGTATGTCCACGTGTGTGTATAAATACAAAGGCACAGGAGTCCGAGGTCATATTTAAACTACATTTCTCACCGTGGGTTAGGATCAGACAAATTTGAAAGGGGGTGTTGGCAAGAGAGAGCTTGAAATGATGAACTGTGGGCTCCAAGCTAAATATAGGTAAGGTGGGACTTCCCTGGAGGTCCAATGGTTAAGCATCTGTCTGCCAGTGCAGGGGACATGGGTTCGAGCCCTGGTCCAGGAAGATCACACATGCTGTGGGTCTACTAAGCCCATGTATTGGAACTACTGAAATCTGAGCACCTGGAGCCTGTGTTCTACAACAAGAGAGGTCACCACAATAGGGAGCTGAGAGCAGCCCCCACTCACCACAACTCGAGAAAAGCCCGCTTGGAACAGTGAAGGTCCAGTGCAGCCAGAAATAAATCAATAAGTACATTTTAAAGAAATAAACAAATAAATACAGGGAAAGAGGCAGTCACAGGAGAGGACCAGGGGCACCGAGGTCTGCTGAGATCCACAAGGTCAGTGGGGGCAGTCAAACCAGCAAGCCGGAGAGGGAGGACCCCACGGCCCAAAGTTGCTTGATCAGATTTCAAGGTGGAGCAGTTATAAGTGATGGAAATGGACATGGCAGAGGGTGTAAGAAGTCAGTGTAGGAAGAGGTTCTTGGGAAAGAGGACCCCAGGAGCTGGGAAGATGCCCTCTGGATCAGCCATCTCACAGGATAAAGGTGGGAACTGTGGGGGAGCCGAGTCCATTGCGAAGGCTGACCTTGAACGAAGTGCAGAGAGTGGATGACTTGCTCCCAAACTAAAGCCCCTTCCAGCACGCAATCACCCTCCCCACTGAGCATGCCCACCCTTTCCAGTGTGTTGCGCTGAGTCAGCACATCACTGAGCACCTTCATTCAGGATGGGCCTCCAAGGTGGCCCTAGGGATATAAAGGACCCACCTACCAGTGGAGGAGATGCAGGAGACACAGGTTCGATCCCTGGGTCGGGGAGATCCCGTAGAGGAGGAAATGGCAACCCACTCCAGCATTCTAGCCTGGAGAATCCCCATGGACAGAGGAGACTGGCGGGGCCCATAGGGTCACAAAGAGTCAGACACTACTGAAGCGACTTTGCACGCATGCCATTCAGGATGCACTAACAAAACCCACGGTCAGGGTGGCTTATGAACGATGGAATCATTTCTCACCGTTCTGGGGGCTGCAAGTCCAAGCTCAAGGGACCAGCACAGTCACGTTCTGGTGAGAGCCCTCTTCCTGGTTCACAGATGGCCTCTTCTCACTGTGCAAGGGCCAGGGGAACTCTGTGGGTCTCTTCCTCAAGAGAGTCATGGGATTAGTGAATCCCATTCACAAAGGCTGGGAAAGATTGAAGGCAAAGGAAGAAAGGGGCGGCAGAGGATGAGATGGTTGGATAGTGTCACCGCCTCAGTGGACATAAACTTTGGCAAACTCTGGGAGACAGTGAGGGCTGCGGTCCACACGGTCCTAGAGTGGGACACAACTTAGCAACTAAACGACCATTCATGAAGGCTCCGCCCTCAGGACTTAAGCTCCACCCTTGGCCCCACCTCTTACTACCTTCCTTTTGGGAGTTAGGATTTCAATATGTTGGGATGGGGGTAGGGGCAGGGGGCTGGGGAATACACACACATTCATACTATAGCACTTAGTTTCCCCCATACCTCGGTTTCTTGGCTGGGGTCCTTTTTAAAAAATTAATATAACAATCTAATTTTATTTAATTTGTTTTCTTTTTTTTTTTTTTGTCTCTCCGCATGGCATGTGGAATATTGGTTTTCTGACCAGGCATCAAATCCGTGCCCCCTGAATTAGAAGCACAGAGTCTTAACTACTGGACTGTCAGGGAAGTCCCCAGATGGGATCCTTTTTAAAGATGCAGCTTTTGTTAAGAGTTCTCTCTGGATCAAATGCCCCATCACGTTGGGGTCAGTCAAAAATGCTTTATGTGTTAATACTCTCAGCCAGCATTTTCACTGTCCAATTGCCTATTTGTGGGCAAATATTTACTACTCTGAAAGAAGGCAAAAGTGCACACTCTGTTAAGAAATCTCTCCTCGGAATCTGCAATGGCCTGGAAATGCTCCATTGACCCTTGTTTAAACTGGGGGAGCAGTGGGAAGGTGTCGGCTCTCTTCCCTGGTGAACCCTCCACTGTCTATCAGCAGAAATTCCTACAGCCCCAGCCACGGCTCGCACCTTCCATAAAGGCACATCCAGAGAGGCTTCATTCAGCTGGGCAAACCGTAGAGGAGTTTAGATAAAGGCTTTGATGTTTTCCTGTTTCTCAAGGTGGGTGAGAGGTTCATGGGAAAGAACCCCTAAGAGAAACAGAAGCTCTTCTCCATCTTCAGAAAGACCCAGGAAAGACAGTCTTGGAATCATCATGCCCAGTGCATTTCCAAGGAAAAAACCCATTTTACACACAAGTAATCCAGGGAGCCCTGAAGGACCAAAGAATCAGGGAGCTGGGGTGGGTGGGGCAGCGGGGGGAGCGGGAAGACAACGTGTTCTATGGAAGGAGCAGGTGTTATGCTGGGCGGAAAGAAGGGTCTATCCAAATTAAGGCTTCCCAGGTGGTGCAGTGGTAAAGAACCCGCCTGCCAATGCAGGAGATGCAGGTTCTATCCCTGGGTCAGGAAGATTCCCTGGAGAAGGAAATGGCAAGCCACTCCAGTATTCCTGCCTGGGAAATCCCATGGACAGAGGACCCTGGCGGGCTGCATTCCATGGGATTGCAAAAGTCAGACACAACTGAGCAAGCACGCACCCAAAATTAATCTTGGAACATATGCGTTAAACCAAGGCAAACTGTTCTTGCCCTTCAGGACTTCTCTGAATCACAGAGACCCCTCTGTGCACTGGGATGTGAGGACGGACATACAGGTGGAATCTCACCCACATATTTGATCAGTTCCCCCCCGCCCCAGTTAGCATCTGAGGGTTACTCTTAAGCGCATCATTCTGAAAGGAATACGCACTGCGTCTGTAGTGGTCAGAGCTAAGAGGTGCATCTAACTTGGATGGTTTCAGAAGGCATTTCAGAATCCCATACAGCTGGAACATCCTCATTCTGAAGCAGGGGGATGGACAGGGAGGAAGTGGGAGGAGCACAGAGGATTAAAAGCCCTGAGGCCAGGGTTCAACCTGGGATTACGGTGTGTGACTGTGGCCATCACCTCTCAGAATTGGTGGGGACAGTATCTTCCATCACCCATAAACCACTGCCTGACACTAAGGTATTGCTATCATAAAGTAAATCTTTTTAAGATTTTTTTTTCTGTGTGTGTATAGACCATTTTTTAATTCTTTATTGAATCTATTACAATATTGTCTCTGTTTTACATTTTGGCTCTTTGGCCACAAGACATATGGGCTCTCAGGAATCCAACCAGGGGTTGAAACCACACCCCCTGCAGCAGAAGGCAAAGTCCTAACCACTGGACCACCAGGGGAGTGAGTCCCTCCCACACGGTCAATCTTGAAGAACATGGATCTACTCAGCACTCTCACTGATTCGATGCAAATCACAAGCCTAGCCAGCCCTCTCTGCTCTGAGCCCCAGTGGTTGGATGGTCAACTCAAAAACAAGCACACAGCCCCAGTAGCAGCCGTCACACAATGTCCAGAAATGTCAGCAATGTCACTTGCTGAGCTTGGAAGGAAAAGAAAATTTTCTTCACTTCTTTCCTTCTCCTCTTTCCTTCTTGTTCTTTCTCTTTTTACTTCTTTTAAATAAATAAGATTTAAGAAGCCACTAATATTTGGTGGCTCAGTGGTAAAGAATCCTTCTGCCAATGCAGGAGACTCAGGTCCAACCCTGGGTTGGGAAGATCTCCTGGAGGAGGAAATGACAACACACTCCAGGATTCTTGCCTGGGAAATCCCATGGACAGAGGAGCCTGGCGGGCTACAGTCCATGGGGTCACAAAGATTCAGACATGACTTAGTGACTGAGACCCACACAGTATTTAGAAGAGACCAAACATGCTCCACATTCTTCCTCTTTTTTTCCCCCTGCAGCCAGAAGCCCTCCACTAAAGTCCAAGTTTCCCAAGGGCTGAGGTTGCCTGAGTCAGTCCAAGCTCAGGATGTAAATACATCCCTCCCTGGCTGCACATCTGCATGCTCAAGTCCCCTAATCACCGGGGGCCAATTTCACAACCTTACTTCTGGGAAGAGAATGGAATTCAATTGTATTGTCCTTGTTCTTCCCACCCCTGATTTTCTTACAATAAAGCAGCACCCTGCAGTCCCTTAATGCTTTAGATAAGAGACTACACCCTTTTATTCACAAATATTCAAAGGTGTTTCTACATGTTTGAAGTTCTTTTCCAGAAAAGGGTATTTTTTTCTCTTTTCTGTAGGCGAGGGTGTTTAGAGAAATAGGCTGGAGCAGGAGAAGGGGGCGGCCCATGCGGCTTTAGAGCAATGAGTCAGTAGTCTGAGGACGCAGCAAAGGCCCCCAGTGGATAAAGGGCTCAGGGCTGGGCACCGCACCCCCAAGAGCATTAAGATCAAAAAGCAAGTTTAGCCTTTAAGTCTCTTCCTCAGGGCCAGGTTTGGCTCAAAAAAGTTCACTCCAGAGTTTAATTAGGAGAACTAGAGATCGGACGTCTCCTAGATGATGAGAGGGAATCACAAAGACAGGGACGACCTGTCTTGCAGCCCCAGGCACAGCAGCCCACCAGGCTCCTCTGTCCAAGGGATTCTCCAGGCAAGAATACTGGAGTGGGCTGCCATTTCCTCCTCCAGGAGATCTTCCCAACCTAGGACTCAAACCTGCGTCTCTTGCATTGGCAGGCGGATTCTTTACCATTGTGCCACCTGGGAAGCCCCCAGATTAAATTACTACGGAGATAAAAAGGATTAGACGTCTCATTGATTAGCCAACTAATCACCACTCTTCACAATGCCACTGACTTTGAAACTTTAAAACAAAAACTTTCAGCAGAAGTGTGAAGCAGAGACTAAGTGGGCTTTTATGGAATGCTCATTAAGCAGGCAAGTTTCCCGGTGCTGGTGAGTGTGGAAGGCAGATGGGACAGTGGGCAGAGTGCTGCCGTGCCCCAGAGAGCGCTGGCCCCGGATAAAGGTGCCAAAGCACTGCCAAAGCACAGATGTGGAGGCCACAGGCTAGGAGGCAGGGAATTCGGGCTTGGAGACCCCTCAGGTCCGGAGCTTTTCAGGCATGTTAAACCTAACTTCTTTACATCTCAGTTTCTCATCTGTAATACAGTGATGGACAGGCAAGTCTGGCGTGCAGTCCATGGCGTCACAAAGAGTCGGACATGGCTGAGGGACTGAAATGAATTGATACCTACTTTAGGGGCTTCCCAGGTGGTGCTATGGGTAAAGAATCTGCCTGCCAGTGCAGGTCAGACATAAACGGGTTCGATCCCTGGGTCGGGAAGATCCCCTGGAGGAGGGCATGGCAACCTGCTCCAGTATTCTTGCCTGGAGAATCCCATGGACAGAGGAGCCTCGTGGGCTATAATCCACAGGGTTGCACAGAGTCAGACATGACTGAAGCAACTTAGCATGGTAAGAGCAGCTTGCACAGTGACTGGGCATGCCAGTTTCATTCCCTGAGGGACAGCATGAGTGTACAAGGAAGAAAAGACTGGAAGTCCAATCTCTATGGAAAAGAGAGCCCCAAAACAGGCAAAGACAAGCAGCCCGAAATCTGCTGCTTCCAAGCTTAGCCTGGGTTTGGATTTAAGATTAAGACCTCTGGTAGCAGAGTAGATGATGCCTGATTTCACATTCTATAAAACTGCCCAAGAACAGGCTAATACTAATGATGAGGGTTATACCATTAATCATTTGTCCTCAGGTTTGAGGGTGCCATGGAAGCTTTTTTTATACACATGAGCACACTTCCAAAAAGAACTGGCTGAGTGCTAATTTGGAAACGTTTGCTGGCTTCTGATACATTCCTTTGAACCTACAAATTTAGAAAATCCAGTTTTCTATCACTTTTTTCAGCAAACTCAAGCCATTACGTTCTCTCTGACAATAAAGCTGCTTGATTTTCTTCAGTTCAGTTCAGTTCAGTCGCTCGGTTGTGTCTGACTCTTTGCAACCCCATGGACTGCAGCACGCCAGGCTTCCCTGTCCATCACCAACTCCCGGAGCTTGCTCAAATTCATTGAGTGATGCCATCCAACCATCGCATCCTCTGTCGTCCCCTTCTCCTCCCGCCTTCAATCTTCAATGCTTGATTTTCTTAAAACCAAATAATAATACAAATTTTGTAAAAGTTTTATTTATTTATGGCTGTGCTGGGTCTTCACTGCTGTACGTGGGCTTTTTTCTACTTGTGGGGAGCATGAGCTGCTCTCTAGTCGTGGCACATGGCTTCTCATCACAGTAGCTTCTCTGGTTGCAGAGGACAGACTCTAGGGCACAGGCTCAGTAGTTGTGACACAGGGGCTTAGTTGCTCTGAGGCATGTGAGATCTCACCAGAGCAGGGATCGAACCCATGTCTCTTGCAGTGGTAGGCGGATTCTTTACCACTGAGCCACCAGGAAAGCCAAAAAAAACAAAAACAAAAAAACCCCACCTATTTCTAAAGGCACATATCCTACAAAATTTTCCATGCTTGCCATTGTTGCAAGAGCATATAAAGAAACCCCAAAGTGTATGTGGTTAAAAATATTCTCAAATTTTGATCAATAATAATAGAGAAAATGGAAATTAGTTGCTAACATTTGACAAGAAAAGTGACAGCCCCCAGCTTTCTGTGACTTTTCCGCCCTGAGGAATGAACACTTTCTCATTTTCCATGAGTGCCACATGGCACCCAGGTTCCATTTACCCGCTTCCCTTGGGCTTTGAATGCTCATATTTAATTCTGGTTTCCAGCAATCACTCATTCAATGATCTCTTATTTTGTTAGTTTTTCTCCCTACATCTCCTTTTCTCTCTGCTCACTGGCCCTCTGATTCACCAAACCGCATACTATCCCCATGTATATTCATACATACGAAGTGGGTTTTTCTGTGTGAAGCCCAGCTGTGTATTTATACATATGGATCAAGTCCTTATGCCTAAGCATTTGTCTACATATATCAATCCATTATATGGTTTTCAACTCCACTCGAACAAAAAAGTCTAAAGTCCTTGTGAGACTGAGGCCTCCCTCCACTACCTATCTGACTTCATCCTTATTTATTTGGCTGTGCCGGGTCTTGGTTGTGGCACATGGGATCTTTAGCTGTGACATGTAAACTCTTAGTTGTGGCATGTGGAATCCAGTTCCCTGACCAGGGATCGAACCCTGGCATCCTGCATTGGTAGCATGGAGTCTCAGCCGTTGAACCACCAGGGACATCCTTGACCTCATCCTTATAACTCTCCCCCTCAGCTCTGGCCACCGTGGTGTTCTTGTTTCTCACCACTGCTGTGTACACTCCCACCTCAGCACCTTTGCTTTGGCTGTTCTGTTCACCAGAAAGCTTCTTCCTCCTAATATCTACTTTCCCCCTCCCTCCCTTCATTCTGCCCTTTGTGCAAAGGTGACCTTATCGGACGGGCTTCCCTGGCTGCTCTGAGAGGCAGGCACTACCTGCCCCTCCAGCCTTGACTCCGCTGCCTTCCACTCCATGCAGACATGCTGTCAGTTTCGCTCCTTCTGCGTGGAAGTGGGAACGCTGTTTTATTAATTGCTGTATTCCCAGAACCTAGAAAGAGTCTGACACAGAGTCAGAAGGCAATGGATAGTTTTTAAATGAGTGAGTGGGTAAGCCCAGAAGAGCAAGACCAGAGGGGGATGCCTGAGTAGTACATTCTGACTAATCCTCACAGCGCTGACATCACCCAGTCCTCATGGATCTTGCTAGGTAATTGCGCTGGCTGTTTTGAAGATCTGTATTCCTAATGGAATGGGCCTCAACACGCCCACAAACAGGCTGTGAGCATCCCACCCAGGCAACCAGGTGCACGGGTGTGAAAAGACTAGTCCCTACCACATGCTCTCCTGAGTTTGACCTCAGTTCAGTTCAGTTTAATCACTCAGTCGTGTCTGACTCTATGTCACCTCATGGGCTGCAGCACTCCAGGCCTCCCTGTCCATCACCAATTCCCAGAGTTTACTCAAACTCATGTCCATCGCGTAGGTGATGCCATCCAACCGTCTCATCATCTGTCATCCCCTTCTCCTCCCACCTTCAATCTTTCCCAGCATCAGGGTCTTTTCAGATGAGTCAGCTCTTTGCATCAGGTGGCCAAAGTATTGGAGTTTCAGCTTCAGCATCAGTCCTTCCAATGAATATTCAGGACTGGTTTCCTTGATGATGGACTAGTTGGATCTCCTTGCAGTCCAAGGGAGTCTCAAGAGTCTTCTCCAACACCACAGTTCAAAAGCATCAATTCTTCAGTGCTCAGCTTTCTTTATAGTCCAGCTCTCACATCCATACATGACGACTGGAAAAACCATAGCTTTGAAGACAGACCTTTGTTGGTAAAGTAATGTCCCTGCTTTTTAATATGCTGTCTAGGTTGGTCATAGCTTTTCTTCCAAGGAGCAAACGTCTTTTAATTTCATGGCTACAATCACCATCTGCAGTGATTTTAGACCCCAAAAAGATAAAGTCTGTCACTGTTTCCATTGTTTCCCCATCTATTTGCCATGAAGTGTTGACCTAGTGTCATTCAAACACACCAACAAAACCCCTGTGACTTTTGTTATGTACTCCACCTTGACCTCCAATGGAGGCACTTGCCCACAGGTCCTCTCTCTCTGTCGACTCCCCACCTGCTTGGCTGAGCTGCTCCCTGGGTGCTCCTGCCACATGGCCCCCTGCGTGGTGTACCACGTGTGTGTGCTGCATGCTCAGTTGTGTCTAACTCTTTCACAACCCCGTGGACTGTAGCCCACCAGGCTCCTCTGTCCATGGGATTTTTCAGGCAAGAATCCTGGGATGGGTTGCCATTTTCTACTCCAGGGGATCTTCCCAACCCAGGGATTGAACCCAAGCCTCCTGCAAATCCTGCATTGGCAGGCAGATTCTTTACCACTAGGCCACCTGGGAAGCCCATGGTGTACTATGCCTCCCTCCTATTGGACCCATACGTGTAACCAGTCCTTTAGCTTCAAGTAATTTCCATGGCTATGTTGGTGTGATCCTTATAAAGCCCAGAAGGAGGACTTTCTCCACCGTTTATGACACAATAAAAATTTATATATATATACACATATATGCTTATATTGGGCTTCCCTGATAGCTCAGCTGGTAAAGAATCTGCCTGCAATGCAGGAGACCCTGGTTCAATTCCTGGGTCAGGAAGCTCCCCTGGAGAAGGAATAGGCTACCCACTCCAGTGTTCTTGGGCTTCCCTTGTGGCTCAGATGGTACAGAATCCACCTGCAATGCAGGAAACCTGGGTGTGATCACTGGGCTGGAAGATCCCCTGGGGGAGGGCATGGCAAGCCACTCCAGTATTCTTGCTTAGAGAATTCTCATGGACAGAGGAGCCTGGCTGGCTCCAGTTCATGGGGTCGCAAAGAGTCGGACACGACTGAGCGACAAAGATAGCACAGCAGATGCATATATTATGGGTTTCACAGATGGCTCACTGGTAGAGAATCCGACTGCCAAGCAGGAGAAACAGGGTCAATCCCTGGGTCAGGAAGATCCCCTGGAGAAGGAAATGGCAACCCACTCTAGTATCCTTGCTTGGGAAATCCCATGGGCAGAGGAGCCCAGCAGGCTACATACAAAAACGAACACTTTATTCAGTAACCAGGTACCCAGCCCAGAAAGGTATTCAGCCAACACCATCTGGATTCGAGTTGTTTAAAAGTAACTGGATCAATCCCCATTTGCCCAAAGCATTTACACGGAAAGCTTTTTCTTTTCTTTGGAATCCAGAGTAACTCCCAAACTACAGAGCCACTTGGCGATTAAGGCAGGATGGAGGTGCATTTGATAACTTAATGCAACTTTTTACCAGCACTTAAAACTCAGATATGAAATCTACACTTGATCTTTCCTGCTTGGAACTGGCCAAATTAGTGGCTGTATCCCCATGGACAACAAAAGACTCTCAGAAACACTCAGGGAAACCGACCAACCAAAGGGCCCAACACAGTCCAACACGAGCATGTAGGGGCGGGCCGGTGCCGCCTCCCCCTCGAGCCCCTCAGACAGCCTTTCAGCTCCAGACGGTTATGTGTAGGATGATCAAGGTAGATGTGATATGCTCAAGGTAGAAATAAGGACTTCAGGGCATGCCTTGCAAGCTTTCTCCAGTTAATTGGAAAATTATATAGTGATTTCACTGCTCATAATAATAAAACTTTTTCTTTCAACTTTAAAGATGATGATGACTGGTAAGCAGCGCTATAAACCTCAGAAAGTTGTCTAGAAGGTTAAAATGACTGGACCGGATTTAGGGGCAGGGCAGATTTGCTGCACTTTTTAAAGAAATCTTTTTATTGTGGGAGAAGTCACGTATTATAAGACATACTATTCTAACCATATTTAATTGCACAGCTCAGCGGCATGAGTATGTTCCCATTGTGGTGCAACCAGCACTGTCATCCAGCTCCTGAATCTTTCGCCTTCTTCAACTGAAACTCTGTCCCCATTAAACACTTTACTACCCATGCCCCGCCCCACCTCCCTCCATCCCACCTCCCCACTCACCAGGCCCTGGCATCTACGAATGTACTGTCTGACTACCAATTTGACTATTCTAGGGAAGCTGTCAGTCCCTCAGTCGTGTTCGACTCTTCGCAAGCCCATGGACTGCAGCCCGCCAGGCTCCTCTGTCCATGGGATTCTCCAGGCAAGAATACAGGGGTGGGTTGCCATGCCCTCCTCCAGGGGATCTTCCCAACTCAGGGATTGAACCCAGGTGTCCCGCATTGCAGGTAGAGTCTTTATTGTCTGAGCCACCAAGGAAGTAACTGTATAAGTGGACTGAAGCAATATTTGTCTGCACCTACTGTATACTGGAATGCATTTTTAAGGTTAACAATATATATTCTACAAACATAAAATCAAAGTGTTACTTGCTCAGTGGTGTCCGACTCTTTGCGACCCCATGGACTGTAACCTTCCAGGCTCCTCTATCAGTGGGATTCTCCAGACAAGTGGGTAGCCAGTCCTTTCTCCATGGAATCTTCGTGACCCAAGGATTGAACCCAGGTCTCCTGCTCTGTGGGCAGATTCTTTACCATCTGAGCCACCAGACTATACCTTTTCTCCCCACTGTACTATAGAGTAGGCCTCACCAGCCATGACTGAATATGTTTTGCTCCCTCGACAGTTAACAAAACAAGAGCAGAGAAGTTTCTAAAATTTGTAACAGATGTCTCCAAGAGTCTGTGGTAGTGGCAGGCTGATGGACTGTATCTATTACAGCTTCCTGGTGGGTTTAACAGAGGATTTGGGGGCAGGTCATTTCGTTTCCCCCTTCTTTGGTTTCACCCCAGTATTAGGGGAAGTAGCAGCATCTCTTCCTTTGTATTTTGCAGAAACGGGCGAGGCTGGCAAATGTAAAGAAATACGGGTGCCCGCATGATAATCAGGCTGATCGGGCCTTAATCATGACATTCATCCTTAATTGAGTCCCTGGCACACTCTCCCCTGGAGTAAACCCCCAATGGGCTCAGCTTCACTCAGCGGCCCCAGTTCAGTTCAGTTCAGTTGCTCAGTCGTGTCCGACTCTTTGTGACCCCATGAACCACAGCACGCCAGACCTCCCTGTCCATCACCAACTCCCAGAGTCCACCCAAACCCACGTCCATCGAATTGGTGATGCCATCCAACCATCTCATCCTCTTTCGTCCCCTTCTCCTCCAGCCCTCAATCTTTCCCAGCATCAGGGTCTTTTCAAATGAGTCAGCTCTCCACATCAGGTGGCCAAAGTATTGGAGTTTCAGCTTCAACATCAGTCCCTCCAATGAACACCCAGGGCTGATCTCCTTTAGGATGAACTGGATGGATCTCCTTGCAGTCCAAGGGACTCTCAAGAGTCTTCTCCAACACCACAGTTCAAAAGCATCAATTCTTTTGTGTTCAGCTTTCTTTATAGTCCAAATCTCACGTCCATACACGACTACTTGAAAAACCATAGCCTTGACTAGACGGACTTTGTTGGCAAAGTAATGTCTCTGCTTTTTAATATGCTGTCTAGGTTGGTCATAACTTTCTTTCCAAGGAGCAAGCATCTTTTAATTTCATGGCTGCAATCACCATCTGCAGTGATTTTGGAGCCCAGAAAAATAAAGCCAGCCACCGTTTCCATTATTTCCCCATCTATTTGCCATGAAGTGATGGGACTGGATGCCATGATCTTAGTTTTCTGAATGTTGAGCTTTAAGCCAACTTTTTCACTCTCCTCTTTCATCAAGAAGCTCTTTATGCCATCACATTTGGAAAACTTAGCAGTGGCCACAGGACTGGAAAAGGTCAGTTTTCATTCCAATTCCAAAGAAAGGTAATGCCAAAGAATGCTCAAACTACCGCACAATTGCACTCATCTCACATGCTAGTAAAGTAATGTTCAAAATTCTCCAAGCCAGGCTTCAGCAATACGTGAACCGTGAACTTCTAGATGTTCAAGCCGGTTTTAGAAAAGGCAGAGGAACCAGAGATCAAATTGCCAACACACCCTGGATCATGGAAAAAGCAAGAGAGTTCCAAAAAAACATCTATTTCTGCTTTATTGACTATGCCAAAGCCTTTGACTGTGTGGATCACAATAAACTGGAAAATTCTGAAACAGATGGGACCACCAGCAGCCCCAAGGACTCACACTTTTCTTCATTCTCCTACGAGCTCCTTATTTACTCAATACCTTTCTCATACAGTAGTCACATATGGATGTGAGAGTTGGGCTATAAAAAAAGCTGAGAGCCAAAGAATTGAGACTTTTGAACTGTGGTGATGGAGAAGACTCTTGAGAGTCCTCTGGACTGCAAAGAGATCCAACCAGTCCATCCTAAAGGAAATCAGTCCTGAAAATTCATTGGAAGGACTGATGTTGAAGTTGAAGCTCCAATACTCTGGCCACTGGATGTGAAGAACTGACTCATTGGAAAAGACCCTGATGCTGGGAATGATTGAAGGTGGAAGAAGGGAACGACAGAGGATGAGATGGTTGGATGGCATCACCGACACAATGGACGTGAGTTTGAGTAGGCTCTTGGAGTTGGTTATGGACAGGGAGGTCTGGTGTGCTGCAGTCTATGGGGTCGCAAAGAGTCGGACATGACTGAGTGACTGAACTGAACCCTTCTCCAGCTGACACCTGTTACTTCTGACGGCCCTCAGCTGACACTTGCTATTCTGAGTCTGTTGTCTTCTTATATACATAACCATCTGGGTGACAGTTGAGTGCTTACATCGCACCATGTCTGCTTGACTCACCACCACACTGGAGTCTTTTTTCTACTGATTGGCTCCTGGCCACCTTCTGGATGGTTAAGTGGAGGAAAATCTGACCCTGGTTCACTGGTATATAAAGCCGACCCTCAGGTTTGCAGACCGTGTTTCTGCAAACTCAGAGACTCACTAACATGTTATTTGTAAACGCCCAAGTCAGTTCTCCTGGGGCTGTCCCACCATTCCTGGGTAAGATTTGAGTCACCCAATGTGCATGCTCCCAGCCAAAGTGGAACCAGGGGGATGCTCCACCTTCTAGTGTCAGCTCACATACCACAAACACATACCAAAATACATGGTCTGTCTTGTTGCCATTCAGTCACTAAGTCATGTCCAGCTCCTTGCAACCCCATGAACTGCAGCCTGTCAGGCTTCCTTGTCCTTCACTATCTCCTGGAGTTTGCTCAAGCTTCTGTCCATTGAGTCACGGATGCCATCCAACCATCTCATCCCCTGTTGCCCCCCTCTCCTCTTGCCTTCAATCTTTCCCAGTATCAGGGTCTTTTTCGATGAGTCAGCTCTTCGCATCAGGTGGCCAAAGTATTGGAGCTTCAGCTTCAGCATCAGTCCTTCCAATGAATATTCAGGGTTGATTTTCTTTAGGATGGACTGGTTGGATCTCCTTGCAGTCCAAGGGACTCCCAAGAGTCTTCTCCAGCATGACAGTTCGAAAGCATTTAGCACCATGCTTTTCACATTTTTGTGCTTTGTGATGGCGATTTTGCTGTGTCAAATAGACCCAAGCATGGTACAGTGCTGTATTGTATTATTAAGTACAACAAGCTGAGATGGGCTTCACAAAGAAAATATTTGGGCTTTTCTGTAACATCTTACAGAAATGAACTTTTCGGCCAACCCAATACATCAGTTCCTCCCAAAGAAAATATTCATCAGTTAGAGGGGCTTCATCCAAGCAGGAAGCACAGTGCTGCTGGGCAAGTTCAATGTTAACGAAACAACAACATATTTTAAATAAGGTATCTTTAAGCAGAAACATGCATAAAACCCCCTACACACAATGTCTTAGTTTTGCTAATTAGTGCTGTAAAACAGGTTCTTAATAGAATATACCACCTTGAGAAAAGGGAACCCTCATACTGTAGGAGAGAATTCTTACTTAGTAGCTGAAACGGTAAAGAATCCACCTGCAGTGTCGGAGACCCAGGTTTGATCCCTAGGTCTAGAAGGAGGCAGATCAGGTGGAGGAGGAAATGGCAACCCACTCCAGTACTCTTGCCTGAAGAATCCCACAGACAGAGGAGTCTGGTGGGCTACAGTCCATGGATCGCAAAGAGTCAGACAAAACTACAGTTCAAAAAGATATATGCACCACTATGTCTATAGCAGCACTATTCACAGCAGCTGAGATATTGGGCTCCAGTATCTGCTGAATCATTGAAAAAGCAAGAGAGTTCCAAAAAAACATCCACTTCTGCTTTACTGACTATGCCAAAGCCTTTGACTGTGGATCACAACAAACTGTGGAAAATTCTTAGAGAAGGGAATACCAGACCACCTGACCTGCCTCCTGAGAAATCTGTCTGCAGGTCAAGAAGCAACAGTTAGAACTGGACATGGAACAACAGACTGGTTCCAAATTGGGAAAGGAGTACGTCAAGGCTGCATATTGTCACCCTGCTTATTTAACTTATATGCAGAGTATATCATGTGAAATGCCAGACTGGATGAAGCACAAGCTGGAATCAAGACTGCCAGGAGAATTACCAATGACCTCAGATATACAGACGACACCACCCTTATGGTAGAAAGTGAAGAAGAACTAAAGAGCTTCTTGATGAAAGTGAAAGAGGAGAGTGAAAAAGTTGGCTTAAAACTCAGCATTCAAAAAATTAAGATCATGGCATCTGGTCCCATCACTTCATGGCAAACAGATGAGGGAACAACAGAAGCAGTGAGCGACATTATCTTTTGGGGCTCCAAAATCACTGCAGATGGTGACTGCAGCCATAAAAGACACTTGCTCCTTGGAAGAAAAACTATGACCAACCTAGACAGCATATTAAAAAGCAGAGACATTACTTTGCCCACAAAGGTCCATTTAGTCAAAGCTATGGTTTTTCCAGTAGTCATGTATGGATGTGAGAGTTGGACTATAAAGAAAGCTGACCACTGAAGAACTGATGCTTTTGAACTTTGGTGTTAGAGAAGACTCTTGAGAGTCCACTAGACTGCAAGGAGATACACCCAGTCAATCCTAAAGGAAATCAGTCCTGAATATACATTGGAAGGACTGATGCTGAAGCTGAAACTCCAATACTTTGGCTAGCTGCTGTGAAGAACGGGCTCATCTGAAAAACCCTGATGCTGGGAAAGATTGAAGGTGGGAGGAGAAGGTGATGACAGAGGATGAGAGGGTTGGATGGCATCACCAACTCAGTGGACATGAGTTTGAGTAGGCTCTGGGAGTTGGTGATGGACTGGTGTGCTACAGTCCATGGGGTCGCAAAGAGTAGGACACAACTGAGCAGCTTAACTGAACTGAACTGAAGATATGGAAAGAACACATGAATGGATAAAGAAGATGTGGTATAACGTGTATACACACACACACACACACACAATGAAATATTACTCAATCATTAGTAAGAATGAAATATTTGCAGGAACATGGATGGACCTAGAGACAGTCATACTGAGTGAAATGAGTCAGAAAGAGACAGATAGACACCAGATGATATCACTTATATGTGGAATCTAAAATATGACACAAATGGATCTATCTGTGAAACAGGAAGAGGATCAGAGACATAGAGAAGAGACTGGTCATCACCAAGGGGAAAGAGGGTGGGAGAGAGATGGGTTGGTTGTTTGAGATTAGCAGATGCAAACCAGTATATTCAGAACGGATAAACAACAAGGTCCCATAGCACAGCACATGGAACTGTATGCAATGTTCTGTGATCAACCATAATGGAAAAGTATATGACAAATGCATTGATATACATGTATAACTGAATCACTTTGCTGTGCAGCAGAAAATAACACAATATTGTAAATCAACCATACGTCATAAAAAATTTAAAAACTAAAATAGAACATATCACTTCAAATAATGAGAACCAGTGTATTTCTATATTAGGGATGGAGTGCTAGCCTTTATATATAATTCAAACAGGCAGAACTACTTTCAGGGACTGCCTTCAGAGCAAGAGCTGTGTCTTTGCTGAACACCCAGGCGGTTCAGTGGTAAAGAATCCACCTGCCAATGCAGGAAACCCAGGAGACTCAGGATGGATCCCTTGGGTGGAAAGACCCCCCTGGAGGAGGAAATGGCAACCTAGTCCAGTATTCTTCCCTGGGAAATTCCAGGGACAGAGGAACCTGGAGAGTTACGGTTCATGGGGTCACAAAGAGCCGGACACGACAGAGGCATATACATAGGGACCTCCCTGGTCATCCAGTGGCTGGGAGTCTGCCTTCCAGTGTGGAGGATGTGGGTTCAATCACTGGTCAGGGAACTAAGATCTGACATGCCTCAGAGCTGTTAAGCCCATGTGCCCCAATGGAAAATCCACTGCACAGCAACCAGGACCCAACGAAGCCAACAATCAATTAATTAATTAAAAAATAAAATTAGTCACTCCTCCTTTTTAAAATGAAGTGTTCAACCTTTAATGAAAGCCTTGCCATGGAGAAGGGAAAGGCTACCCACTCCAGTATTCTGGCCTGGAGAATCCCATGGGCTGTATATATAGTCCAGGGGGTCACAAAGAGTTGGGCACGATTGAGCGACTTTCACTCCACTTGCCATGATTATCCTCATGACAGCTCTCTGACGTGTCGGGGGAGCTTTCCGCTTTTACTGACACAGCAGATCTGTTGGCCCACTGGCGGTGAGATGGAGGTGAGTTCCCACTCCGACTCTTGACCTAAGTCTCTATTCCACGTTCAAGGGCACTTCACGACCCCTGCCAGAATCCAAGACATTGAATAAAGGAGGAGTCGCTCACTTCTTTATATCTGGTGGTGGTGATGGTGGTTTAGCCGCTAAGTCATGTCTGACTCTTGCGTGTCCGACTCTGTCCCTGGGATTCTCTAGGCAAGAATACTGGAGTGGGTTGCCATTTCCTTCTCCATCTCTATATATACTTGGTAATAATATTATGTTCAGAGTGATTTTTTTTTTAATTTAAATTTTTTTGGCCTTACCACACAGCATGTGGGATCTTAGTTCCCAGGCCAGGGTTCAAACCCATACCCCTTGTAGTGGAACCGTGGAGTCTTAACCACTGGACCAGGGAAATCGCCCAGAGTGATTTTAACTGCTGTGGTAGAGGTGCACAGAGGGTGTCTGGTGGGAGGGGGGCAGTAATAAGGAACATGTGACTTACCCAAGAAGGAAGCAGGAAGGCTTCCAGATGGGAAGTGGTGCCTGAAGAAAGTGCAGGGGGTTCAGTTCAGTTCAGTTCAGTCGCTCAGTCGTGTCTGACTCTTTGTAACCCCATGAATCGCAGCACGCCAGGCCTCCCTGTCCATCACCATCTCCTGGGGTTCACTCAGACTCGCGTTCATCGAGTCAGTGATGCCATCCAGCCATCTCATTCTCTGTCGTCCCCTTCTCCTTCTGCCCCCAATCCCTCCCAGCATCAGAGTCTTTTCCAATGAGTCAACTCTTCGCATGAGGTGGCCAAAGTACTGGAGTTTCAGCCTCAGCATCATTCCTTCCAAAGAAATCCCAGGGCTGATCTCCTTCAGAATGGACTGGTTGGATCTGCTTGCAGTCCAAGGGACTCTCAAGAGTCTTCTCCAACACCACAGTTCAAAAGCATCAATTCTTCGGTGCTCAGCCTTCACAGTCCAACTCTCACATCCATACATGACCACAGGAAAAACCATAGACGGACCTTAGTCGGCAAAGTAATGTCTCGGCTTTTGAATATACTATCTAGGTTGGTCATAACTTTTCTTCCAAGGAGTAAGCGTCTTTTAATTTCATGGCTGCAATCACCATCTGCCGTGATTTTAGAGCCCCCACAAATAAAGTCTGACACTTTCCACTGTTTCCCCATCTATTTTCCATGAAGTGATGGGACTGGACGCCATGATTTTCGTTTTCTGAATGTTGAGCTTTAAGCCAACTTTTTCGCTCTCCTCTTTCACTTTCATCAAGAGGCTTTTTAGCTCATCTTCACTTTCTGCCATAAGGGTGGTGTCATCTGCATATCTGAGGTTNGATGAGTGCAATTGTGCGGTAGTTTGAGCATTCTTTTGCATTGCCTTTCTTTGGAATTGGAATGAAAACTGACCTTTTCCAGTCCTGTGGCCACTGCTGAGTTAACCAGGTGAAAATGAGCCTCAGGCAGCAGGGGCCACATGTGCAGGGCTCAAAGGAAACTTCTAGGCCTTTGGCATGGTCAGTGGACAGGGCATGAGGTCAGGAGCGAAGGCTGGAGAAGTTAGCAGGGCTTCCCTAAGGAGTTTGAAGTTAACCTGAAGTCAGATGGGAGCCACTGAAGGTTGAAGGTAGGCAAGTGATGCTGGTCAGATTTGCAATTCCGAGAAATCCTGAATCCAGCAGTCCGTGTTGGAGAAACTGGAGAGACCCAGGAAGAAATTCAGGTGACCGCCATCCTATGGGGGGCCAGGATGAAGGCCTGAGCTAAGACAGTGGCAGGGGGACAGGGTCGCAGGGATGGAGATCAGCGTCTACAGCACCAGCGTATGACCCGAGCTGGGGCACGGAGCTAGCTCCGCACTCAGAAGGGCCAGGTTCTTGGTTTAATGCTCTGCTGTGACCACCTTGACAGTCTTAATAATTTAATCTTTGAACATGTGTTTTGTAAATGAAGCCCAACGGGACAAGAGGCCATGAACATGGGCAGAGAATACACCCACAGTCCCTTGCCATCACAGTGTCATAAAGTGTTTGAGATGTCCTGAGCAGAGAATTCCACAGAAGTGAAATTCCACCAGCAAAACTCAAAGTGAGCATCAGGAAAGCGTGTTGCATCTCCAGCTGGGTAAGCAGACATGCTGACAGCACCACACTCTCCCTTAGAACAGGAATATGCTTTGAATGAGGGAAGCTGGCTGGGACATCGTAGGCAATCTGGACAACCCAGAAACCCAGCGTATCTTCTAATTCCTGTTAGTGCTAGGCATTAGCCAGATACTCATGCTGCAAATGATGGCATAGAAGGAAAGGGAAAGACAGAGATTCCCACAGCTTCTTTTCCTTTCAACCACTGCTTACATATCAGTAAGACAAAGTAGAGAGCGGTATACACAGAAATGGGCAGTGTATACACAAAACAAGAAGGCATCATTTCTGTAATTCCATACACCTATTCGATGTTCTTATATTTGTATTTAAAACTAGCGTTGCCTAATATGAAGATGATGGTAAAATCCATGCTCCTAATTTAAAGGGTCCACTTTTTTCACTTAGAACAACATTGAAGAGCAAATAAACACAGTGTTAAGAAAGCTCTGAATATTAGTACCTTTAACAGCTCTTCCTCCTTGATTTCTGGACAAGGAGCTCCCATTTTTCACTTTGCACTGGGGCCTGCCGATTATGTAGCTGGTGGAGGCTGAAATGACAGTGATTTAGCCCTAGAATTGGATGGGGACGAGGTACATAGAAACAGGAGAGACGAAGGGATCCCTCCTGGGTTCTGAACCAGTGGGGCCATCCTCCTGGGAAATTCATCATTGAAAATAGGGTCTGTGGTTCCGTTCTGAGTGCCCGTGGAGTGTCCCAGCAGAGTGTCCGGAGTCAGAAGCTCTGGAGAGGGACCTAGGAGGAGGGAAACCAGGAGGCAATGTGCAAACAGGTAGTGGCTGAAACCCGAGGGGACGGCTAGTGTGAGAAGAACTGCGGGCAGGGGCACCGGGGGTGCAGACCTCGAGGAGGTAGGAGGACAGAGAAGAACCTGTAGGGGAGACAGAGAGGGAGGGAAGACAGGAGGGAAGGAGGAAGGGGCCCAGTGTGGCTGCCAAGGAGATGCAAGAAGTAACACAACAGCCAGAGGCGGGTATCACGGGGCTGAGGAAAGCGGGGGTTACCAGCTCTGGGGACCTTGAGGAAATGGTCCGACCTCTCTGAGCCTCAGATGGGCGCCTATAAAATGAAGGTAACAGCAATGACACATCTCAGGGGACCGCTGTCAAGATTAACTGAGCTGTGTAGTGCTCAGAACTCTCCTGCATTCATTTCGCACAGCTTCTGTAACAAGGTGCCACAGACTGGCAGCTGAGGAGAACAGAAATGTATTGCCTCACAGTTCTGGAAGCCGGAAGTCCAAAATCAAGGGGTGGATAGGGCCACACTCCCTCTGAGAGCTCCAGGGAAGGCTGTGTTCCAGGCCTCTCCCCCAGCTCCGGTTGTTTCCTGGCTTGTGGCAGCGTAACTCTGATCTTCACATGGCCTTCTCGCCCTGTGTCTCTGCGTCCAAACCTCCCGTTTATGAGAACACTTATCAAATATTAGCTCTTCACATCAGGTGGCCAAAGTATTGGAACTTCAGCTTTAGCAACAGTCCTTCCAATGAATATTCAGGGTTGATTTCCTTTAGGATTGACTGGTTTGATCTCCTTGCAGTCCACCGGACTCTTGAGAGTCTTCTCCAGCACCACGGTTCAAAAGCAACAATTCTTCAGTGCTCAGCCATCTTTATAGGCCAACTCTCACATCCATACAGAGGGGGAAGAAAACTTATAATCCTAACTGTTGGATTAGGCATCATTGTATAACAACCTCATTACTTCTGTAAAGACTTCGGTAAATATTACTTCCGTAAAGACTCTCTCTCCAAATAAGGGCACAGGTACCACGTAAAGACTCTAGTATCTTTTCAGGGGGGACATCCAGAGTCAGCTGAGGATAAACATTTCTCTTTATTATCATTACCTTCATTAGTTGCTGTTTGGTTCAAAGGTATGAGGAAGTGACCCAGGGACAACGTGAGTTTGGGGAACTCAAATTTGTTGTGGCCACCATCTCCATGACAACATGACGTTTCCCCAACAGCCCAGGTGAAGGTAAACATATGAAGTAAGGAGAGAGAACAAAGAAAAGGGGATGACGCATTCTGGTAACGAGCCAAAGACAAGCATAAGCAGAAATCGCGACAGCAGCTCGAGGGAAGCTGCTTGCTGCCCAGCGAGGCTTGGTATACCATATAGCCAGAAATAAATACCATCCCTTCCCTAACTCAGTCAATAACACATGGTTCCCTGCACGCACACAGAAGGAAAACTGAGTTTTGATCTTTCATTAAATAACAGTCTTCGTCTGTGGAGTCACAAGGTCTTCTGAGCCAGAAGCAAAATGGATGCCTTCCACCAACTGAAGTTCTAGCGTTCTTTGAAGTGGTAAGAACCACAACTGATCTGGAGATAAGCAGTCAATAATAAACAGGTTGAGATGCCAGAAGTGTCAAACTGGTCAACATCTTAACAGGAATTGTGTCTGGGGCTAAACTGGAAGCCATCAATCTCGAAGGAAAAAACAGATGGATCTGTGAGGTGCATCAAAGCCTAGAAACAGGCAGTTGCTCTGTTTTAGATGGAGGACTGAAAAGGAACATTTTAGTCCTCACCAAAGGCACAGGTAAGCAGAGGCTCTCTTCCTTGCCTCCCTCCCTAATCTGAAGTTCCTTCCAGAACAAATGCTCTCCTGTCACTTCATCCCAACACCAGGAGCAATACTGGCAGTGCCTCTCCTGGACTAGTCCCCTTTTGCCAAAACTCCAGGTTCTAGAACCTTTTTCCTTTCCCCTCTGTACAGATGTGAGAGTTCGATCATAAAGAAGGTTGAGCACTGAGGAATTGATGCTTTTGAACTGTGACACTAGAGAAGACCCTCCAGAGTCCCTCAGACTGCAAGCAGATCAAACCAGTCACTCCTAAGGAAATCAACCCCAAACATTCATTGGAAGGACTGTAGCTGAAGCTGAAGTTCTAATACTTTGGCCACCTGAAGCTCAGAGCCCATTTATTCGAAAAGACCCTGAGGGTGGGAAAGACTGAAGGCAGGAGGAGAAGGGGATGACAGAGGATGAGATGGTTGGATGGCATCACCGACTCAATGGCCGTGAGTTTGAGCAAACTCCAGGAGAAAGTGTAGGACAGAGGAACCTGGCGTGTTACAAAGAGTTGGACATGACTGAGTAATGGCACAGCAACTTCTGCTTTAAGACTTGCTTCTCCTGAGTTCAAGGCCCAAAGAACTTTGCTAGACATATTGCTACCTACAGCGATTCAATTTGTGTGAGGATGGCTGACGATGCCACCTTTCATCTAAAAGTCATCTTCACTAAACATCAAAGTCACTTAGAGTAACGGGGTTACCAATATCCTATTGCTCACCATGCAATGCACTGAAAAGAAACACAGCTTCATTGCTGGGACATTCTGTACAAAAACATAAGAAAAAAAAAGTCAGACATATCCAGTCTAAGCAATGCTCTATAAAATGACCATCTCATAATCTTCAAGAATGCCAGTGTCGTGAAGGATACAGACTGGAGAGCAGTTCTAGGTTGCAAGGAGACTAAAGGGACATGATAACTGAAAATAACACATGATCTGGGATCTTCTTGTGCTCCCAAGTACATTTTTGGAACAAATGGTGAAATCTGAATGAAGTCTGTAGATCAGAAAACAATAGGGTAGCAAGTTCCTGATTTTGATCATTGTTCTTGATTATGTAAGACAGTGTCCTTGTTCTTAAGGAACACAGGGGAGTACATGGGAGGAAAGGACATCTTATCTGCAACTTAGAAAAGAATAAGGGGAATCTGATAAAATGGAAACATTCAGGGAATCTGGATGAAGGCTATAAAGGAAGTCTTTGTACTAATATTACAAATTTTCTGTGTCTGGAAAACTAATAAATACTGAATTAATATATGGGTAGATTTAAGAGTGTGCAATGCTTTCCAGCAAGTCTCAACCGTGACTGAAGGGCAGAACCACCTCAGGAGATTTAAAAATATCAATGCCCAGGTCCCAGCCCAGAAATTCCAATTCAATTAGCCTGGGAAGGAGCTCCAGACATCAGAGTATTTGAAAGAACCCCCAAGGTGATTCTAGCAGGAGGCCCAGGGGAATAATAAGGAGCCATTTCATCCCGTGGTATTGTCAGATGAGGGGAGAGCTCTGAGCTGGGGTCTTTCTGAACCCTTCATGTCTGTTCCTTTGGAGGGCTGATCCTGAGATCCAGCATAGTGACCCCAAACAGGGGCAGAATCCTCCTGGGTGTAATAAGTTGAGAGACCTCGCAGCAAATTCCAGCCTGGGTTCTCTCTGCTGTGGGCTGAGGTTAACAGAGAGCAGCTTCCAGGAGAAATGAGCTTCCAGGAGGGGGATACATCTCTGAGCTCTGATGCCCCAATGCAGCGGGTGTGCAGAGGACAGCCTGACGTCCTCATGGCAGAAAGAGATGAAGGTGATTAGGGCTGATCAACTTCTGGTACCACTGGGAGGTTCTGCCACAGTTGGGTGACTCCCGGCTGCCCTCTCTCCCTTCCCAAGGACCGAAGTCTAGGATGGTTCTCCGGGAAAGGGGTTGGAGGAAGCAGGAGGACACCCATTATCCCCCACATGAAAAGCAGGTGAGCTGGGGAGGTCAAGTTCCCAGGGGGAACAAGGGTGGCCGCCTCTGGCCCCTCATGATGCAGCCTGATGGCGCTCTGTAAAAAGAAGGTATCCTCACTGAGAACTAAGGCAGCGTGCTGATCCCAGACCGAAGAGCTGCCCTGCTGTGGACTTCTAAAACTTCCATGCCCAGCTCAACCTTCTAACACTGCGCTGCTTGGAATGGTGGCCCCAGGTCACACGTGGCTACTGAGCCCTTGAGATAAGGCCAGGCTGAGTTGAGATGAGCTGTAAGTGTAAAATACACCCCAGGTTGTCATGTCCTCATAAGCAAAAGAGAACAAACTATCTCATTAATAATTAATTTTTAAAAGCTTGAAATAAAAATGTCAGCTTTGAAGTCTCATAAAAATATCTTTTAATTAAAAATCAATAAAAACTACTGATTAAGGTGGAAAGGATCATACTTTGGGAATACTGGGTTAAATAAAATTTCCTATGAAAATTCATTTCACCTCTTTTACTTTTTCTAGTGTGGCTACCTGAATATTCACTGAAAGGACTGATGCTGAAGCTGAAACTCCAATACTTTGGCCACCGGATGTGAGGAGTCAGCTCATTGGAAAAGACTCTGATGCTGGGAAAAGATTGAAAGCAGGAAGAGAAGGGGATGACAGAGGATGAGATGGTTGAATGGCATCACCGACTCGATGGACATGAGTTTGAGCGAACTCCGGGAGATAGTAAAGGACAGGGAAGCCTGGCATGCTGCAGTCCATGGGGTTGCAAAGAGTCAGACATGACTTACCAACGGAATAATAATGAAAGGATATTTAATATTACCTCCATGGATTATATCATATTTCTATTGGATAGCTCAGTTTCTAAGGTCTGTATATTGTCCTTTCAAAATTTTAATTCCATGGTGATAATTAAATTAAAATCCAATTGAGGAAGGATTTAGTATGCAGTGGAGTTGGCCCTGGGCCCCGAATGCCCTGCAGTGAGAAATGCTTAGCTGTTTCCCCTGGTTCTCAGGCTTCGGTGATTCCAGCAAATTCACTCTTCCCACAACCTGAGAAAATGCAGATATGGACAGGTAACATCCATACCTCAGTTTGCTGGAATAATGATGATAATGATGTAAATTTACAACCAGGTACTTAGGCCTGCAATTTTAACCCAATTTGTGAGGCTGAATCACAAACATTTGCTCTTCTTAAGACTCTCAGTATATCAGACTGCTTATATGCTGCCTAATAATTTACCTTTGCCACAGAAAGAAAATACATAAGTTGGTAATGAAGATGAACGGCGAATACTCTCAAAAAAGACACTAAGGCTGTAGCAAGTCATAGTCCAGAAGGTTCCACAGAAGACTGTAGTTTGAGCTTAGGTCACATGTCACTGTCTGACTGCATTCTGAGGATGAAAGGCCCCTCACTTTTGTGAGTGTGTGTTTGTAAGTGTGTGTGTGTGTGTGTGTGTGCATTCAGTTACACACACAGGAGCAAAAAACTAAGACACTCCCTTTGGCCAGATTTCCTTGCAGTAACAACCTGGGGCCATGGAGAGTCATGGTAGATTTATCTTTGTTTGGTTTCCAAAGCTCTTCCAGGGACCAATCTTCTCATCCATGGTCTGACTCTATCTTGGACCACATGTGCAACATGGATGGTACAATCTGTCTTGTGTATGAGGTCTACATGTTAAATTTCCCATTATGGAAAAAATACAAACTTTGAATTCAGTGACTATCCAGGTGTTTAAGGGAGCTTTCCAGAAACCAGGAAGAAGGAAATAGAGGCTGTTTTGCCAAGGACTGGTGGTGCTGTGTGCAGAGCCCAGAAGACTGGTTTGGGTGAAAAGTCACTCCCATAAGGTAGACTGGTGTTTGCAATATCGTAAAAAATTTTCCCAGCCCAGAAGCCTACAACATACTCAGTATTCACAGTTCAGCTGAATCCAAGGGTTGAATACCATGCTTTGGTTCTTTTTTTAAAAAGCACAGTATATAATGTTTATTAATAGGAACACAGAGACATAGATGATAAAGGTGTACTCTATATTAAAATGTCAATGAGGTGAGAAGAAAATCACTGTCCAGTGTTTAATATCTGGGGAAAGAAACAACTGGAAAGCACAACCTTGCAAAAAAGCTTTTTTCTGCTTATTTTAAAAATAACTTTATTTATTTATTTATCCTTGGCTGTGCTGGGTCTTCACTGCCGTTGCAGTGTGTTTGCTTCCTTGGTGGCTTCTCTGGTTGCAGAACGCAGGCTGCAGGGCACTCAGGCTTTGGTGGCTGTGGCGCACAGGTCCAGCGGTTGCAGCTCCCGGGCTCTAGCACACAGGCTCAGCAGCCGTGGCACACAGGCCCGGCTGTTCTGCAGCACGTGGGGCCTTCCAAGACCAGGGATTGAAACCCTGTCACCTGCATTGGCAGGCAGATTCTCCGCCACTAGCTCACTAGAGAAGCCCCTTTCCTGCTTATTTTCACATTTGTGCCCACGACTGATGATGAGCACGGTACCCAGAAGTATATACCAAGTGCAAGGAGCATTTGGGAAAATCAGTAATGTCTCTATGTCTACATTCTCAAATGTACTGATAAAAAAGAGACTCACAGACATACAGAACAAACCTATGGTTAGAAAAGGGGGAAAGGGGAAGAGAGGGATAAATTGGGAGTTTGAGATGAATAGATACACACTACTCTATATAAAAGAGATAAACAGCAAGGACTTACTACAGGGAACTATACTCAGCATCTTGGAATAACCTATAATGGAAAAGATCTGAAAAAGAATATATACATATATATATACAAATCATTTTGCTGTATACCTGAAATGTTGTAAATCAACTATATTTTAATTAAAAATGAAAAAAATTTTAGGTGTATTAAAAAAAGAAAGAAGATAATGTAAGAAGACGCTCTGCATATGTGTCTATATATACACACATAAAGCTTCCCCAGTGGCTCAGTGGTAAAGAATCTAGCTGTCAAAGCAAGAGCCGCAGAAGACTCAGGTTCGATCCCTGGGTCAAGAAGATCCCCTGGAGGAGGGTGTGGCAACCCACTGCAGTATTCTTGCCTGGAGAATCCCGTGGTCAGAGGAGCCTGGTGGGCTACAGTCCACGGGGCCGCAAAGAGTTGGGCATGACTAAAGTGTGCCATAGAGAGAGGAAAATAACAAATATAGTCAAATATATTTTTACTTTTATTCTAAGAGGTCATATACATTTTAGAGACATACTGTACTTTGCTTTGGAACATGATGCCTTTTCATTAAAAGGATGTCAAGGGAAGAGGCTTTGATTTCTTAATATGAATGGATTCAGAGAACTCAAGTTCTCTCACACCAAAATGGGCAGAAATGAGAAAAAGAAGTGAAGCCCTCCTGTTGGACAACATTCTTACATCACCCACTTTAAAATTAAATCTGAAACAGAGTTCTGACAGGCCTGCTATTTTCTTCAGTGCCAAGAGGCACACAATAGACCTTTTTTTTTCGACAAAGCTCTTAAAATGCTTGGAGATTCAGATGTACTGAGTCACGAAACTGTACAAATACTGCACACCCATTCCCGCCGGTGCCCCTGCCCGCTCTTTTGGAAACAATACTATATTTTCTCTGCGTTTGGCAGAAGGAAAGAAATATTTTAATTAGAGCTGCAACCTGTTTGAAAGAAGGGTGACAGGAACGCAAGCTCTGACATGGGTAGCTGTCCTCCAGGCTGGTGGCCCCTGGGCAGAGGTGGGTAGTTATCATTTCAGAGGAATCCGCTTGATTCTCCTATTCAGTATGGGCTCGGTAAGTCCCACGACCACTGAATCTGCAAATGTGGCCTGATAAGGTGATGCCATTCAGCACAGAAGAGTGGACAGGGTCGCCCTGAAGTAGAGCTAAATGATTCACCCATGCAATCAACACTCTCAGATCCATCTTTGAACGAAAGTCTTTATATAACATGCAGTACAGAGAAGGCGTTCTCATGGCAAGAATCCTGGAGTGGTTTGCCATTCCCTCCTCCACCGATTCAATGGACGTGAACTTGGGCAAACTCCAAGAGATGGTGAAGGACAGATAGGCCTGGAGTGCTGCAGTCCATGGGTCACAAAGAGTTGGACACAACTTGGTGACTGAACAACAGCAACGCATAGAAGAGGACATGACCTTGCATAGAAATATCAGCGGATCTATGTGTTTTCTGTCTGTGGGTGCAAAGGTGGGGCGGGGGTCAGAGAAGGTGCAAGAGGAACAGAAACAGGAACAGAGAAGGAGGCAAGTAGGGGAAGGCAGTGGGAGGAACCAAATCTGCACATGGTTTTCAAGACTTGCTGTCTTCCTTTTAAAAATTCAAATCAAATTGCTCCTCCTCCTACCCCGTGCCCACAACTGCCTTGCTGATGTTGTGAAATAATTGAGAAGTGTTGCAAAGACATCCTTGCACTGTGAGCGAGCAACTGACTTCAAGTCTCAACAACTCTCCATCTAGAGGGATATTTTAGACTGACGTTAATGATGGTAAGTATTTGAGCTTCAAATAAGGAGGACAAAAGGACCAGTTGTTGTTCAGTCACTAAGTCATGTTCAGCTTTTTGAGATGCCATGGACTGCAATACGCCAGGCTTCCCTGTCCTCCACTGTCTCTCTGTTTGCTCAAACTCATTTTCATTGACTTGGTGATGCCACCCAACCATCTCATCCTCTGTTGCCCACTTCTCTTCCTGCCCTCAATCCTTCCCAGCATCAGGGTGTTTTCCAATGAGTTGACTGTTTGTATCAGGTGGCCAAAGTACTGCAGCTTCAGCATCAGTCCTTCCAGTGAATATTCAGGACTGATTTCCTTTAGGATTCACTGGTTTGATCTCCTTGCTGTCCAAGGGACTCTCAGGAGTCTTCTCCAGCACCACAATTTGAAAGCATCAATTTTTCAGCACCGGCAAGTTGTGTGAGGACACACAGCTGTGCCTGGATTGCCATGTCCTTGGCTTCGAGGAACTGAGAGTTTTGGGTGGTTGTGTGAGGCAAGCTGGCCATTAGAAGAGCATCGTGGAGCTGTCTCTAGGTTTTCCACACTCAACTTCAGTGTTTAAAAATATGTCACACCTTCTTGAGATTCCAAATATGTAGAAAACAAAACCATGGAATGTCGGCTGGTCTGGCCCAGTATTCCTCAGCCTCAGCATGAGGACCGAGGACCAGGTCGTTCCCTGCTGTGGGGGCCGCCCCGTGCACTGCAGGAGGTTGAGCAGCATCCCTGGCTTCTACTCACTATGTCCCAATAGCACCCCTAGTTGTAACAAATCCAATTGCCTCCAGACATTGTCAAATATTCCACAGGGAACAAATGTTTTCTGGGTTGAGAATCATTGGTTTATTATTTTATTGCTTACTGAAACATAGTTGATGTACAAGGCTGTGTTAGTTTCCGATGTACAGCACAGCGATTCAGTGTTTTTGCAGATATAATCCATTACAGGTTATTACAAGATAATGGGTATATTTCCCAGTGAGCACATGCATGTGTGCACCTGTGCGTGTTCAGTCGTGTCTGACTCTTGGTGGCCCCAGGGACTGCAGCCTGCCAGGCTCCTCTGTCCATAGAATTTTCCAGGCAAGAATACTGGAGTGGGTTGCCATTTCCTCCTCCAGGGATCTTCCCAACCCAGGGATCGAAGTTGGGTCTCCTGCATTGGCAGGTGGATTCTTTACCGCTGAGGAACCTGGGGAGCCCATAATCCCCACTATTACAGAGTAAATGCCTGCTGCTTATCCATTTTATATATAGTAGTTTGTATCTGTTAATCCACGTCCCAGTCTATCCCTCCCACCTCCCCTCCGAACTTTGGTAACCACTAGCTCATATGTCTATGAGTCTGTGTCTGTGCTGTATATTTATTCAGCTGTATTATATTTTCAATTCCACATTTAAGTAATACATAGCATTTGTCTTTGTCTTCTTTTGTTAAGCATAATATTGAGAATCACTGGTTTAGACTCAATGTTAGAACAAGCAAAATTTGCATTGAGTGAAGATAGTTATCTACACTTAAGGACCACGTGGAATCTTTAGTGAAGACTGACAAGCCCTAACAACCCGCCCTGATCATCCAGAGAGAAACACAGAAGTCCGAGACAAAATCAGGCCTTTTTCCTCAAAGTGCTAGTTTATGGCTTAGGGACCCATAACACTATTTACACATAACCCTGGGGGAAAAAATCCGGGGGCCCTTTGCTCTAAAAAAGAAAGAGTCCTTCACACTTAAAGTGAGCTTTAAAGAAGTGAAAATACAGAAGACCACAGGCTCTGGTCTGTAGAATTCACAGCCTGCAGGACTGACTCCACACAACAGGTCCCGCAGCATCAGGGCCTCGGAGACCCCTTTCCATCCTGAGGCTGTGGACTGGACAGCCTCAGGATGTCTTTACATCTAGTCTGACTTATTTACAAAGCATTTGGTATGGTTAGCCTTGGGAGGTGTGTTTAGCCTCACAAAAACAGAGGAAGGTGTTTAAAAACAACTGTCCCTTAATTTCACCATCACATGAACAAAAAAGGCATGTGAGCCTGAACTTGGGTCAGTGTACATTTTTTTTTAATAGAAAGGAGACTCTAATCTTATACACTCCCTTAAGCATATCCCTCAAAAGCTGTACAAATTAGCCTTCTAGATAAGATCATGCGTTCTCATCCCCACCTGTCTCCCGGTGAACAAACAGAGAACAAAAAGGGCTCCCTGACCCATGTCTCTCTCGTTCCAGAGTACAGTACTATGATTGATTTATGATTTCTAAGCCTGAGAACTTTGGAAGCCGCCAAACATGAAAAGGGTGAAAAATCTTCTAAGTCAAGAGAAAAAAGGGAAGGTCTTGGTAGCAGAGTGCCCTTCTCAGGCTCTGAAACACTACTCTGAAAGCTGTCACGAGTATGCATCACTTGGGCCTTTGCAGACAAAAAGGGTTATTTTATCCAGATTATTCCCCCACATTGCAGGGGAAAAGGGACTCATTTGTAATCATCAAAGGAATGCTGACAGACTTGAAACGGGATTACATTCTATTATCCTCATCCGAATTAAAGATTTGTTTTGGAGATCTTTCTTAGGTTTCTTCCTCCCTGCTCCTCCAACTTCAAATGAGGTGATTTGTATTCGTGGGACATCTGAGGCAGACATGAAATCAGACGGTTTGCAAACATACATTTGAGAATCAGTGGCCTGAGTTTTGAATTTTAATGTTGCCTGGTTCTGTGTGTGTGTGGAAAACTAGGCTCTCAGTTTGAGAGTAACCCCAATCATCACTTCACTTCATTCCCTAACTAGTTAACGCAGGAGACATTCAACATCAGGAGCCTGAGTGAACAAGGGATACAGATATCCAGAAATGCAAGTGTGGAAGTGGAAAATCCACCTACGGGCAGTGTTGTCTGGTAGGTCTATGGATACACTTGTTGTTGTTGTTATTCAGTGGCTAAGTCATGTCCAACTCTTTGTGACCCCATAGGATGGATATGCTACTAATCCCTCAATTCCAAGCTTTGTGGCTTGGGTACCATTTGAAGAACGTAACTGGCCAAATCTGTTCTTCATCCCTCAAATTGCTTTGTGATGAGTGCCCATGAAACCACTGAGAAGGGAGCCTCCCTGGGACAGACTGACTCTTCAGAGCAGGACTATACGATACCTAGCATAGCATCTGAGACCCAAAAGACTTGAGAACATTTCCTGTTCTTTCAGACAGACCTTCCACTATATAATCACAACAGAACTAACGCCTACCGTGAAGAAGTCTTGGGTAACTCAGGTTGAAAGCCGTAAGTCAGTGGAAGAGTTCAACTGGGTCAAAAAGTTCAAGACAAAAAGCTATGTCTTGATCTTAGCTGATGAAAGAGCAAGACATCTGAGAGAAAATCTCAAGGCAAGGAGATGACACTCTCTAAGCAGGAAAGAATATAGGTAAAGTGCATTCGAAGCTGTACCATTTCTTTGCTCGTCATGTTTTTATACCACAAGCCTTCTTTCTAGACTTACTGTTCTTCAGGAAGTATGTCCTCCAGTAGTTCTTTCAGTAAGGATTTATTAGTGGTGAACACATCCTTATTTTACACTCACTCTTGCAGACAGTTTAGCTGGTTATATAGTGCTGCACTGACAGTTTTTTCCCCCAGAACCTGGAAAATATTTCACTGGTTTCTGACTCTCATTCTCATGGCAAAGCCCTTCCAAATGAAAAACTTTCTGTCTGATTGTTCTAACACCATCACTTTGTTTTAGTATTTTGTAGTTTTAGTATGATAGAAATAAATTTATTTTGCTTGGGATGCTTGACTCTGAATCATTCAATTCTTCAAAATTGACTCTAAGATATTATCACTTTGAGTGTTGTCTCTCCCTCGTTTTTCCTATTCTCTTTTTCTAGAATACTGATC
>SJYQ01001020.1:701411-726703 GCA_006410935.1 Redunca redunca
TTGAACCTTGGTGAATATATTTTTTCATGTTAGTTGATATATTTGATTCTATTAAAAAAAAATAGGCCTGCTCTTTCTTGATAGTGTTTCTTCTTCTTCTGGATTCTTTCCTTTATTTCTTTTTATGTTTTATATCCCCTCTTATTTATTAAACACTCTGTGGTTTTGCTGCTGACTGTTATTCATGCAGTGCATTTTGGATTGCGTGTTCACAATCAGCAGAATTTAATCTACCAGAATCTTGTGGGGCCTGCACTGATGTTGCTATACAGGGAATATTTGTGGGTTTTTTCCAGGTACCTTGGGGCAACTTTTTTAGTTTCTTAGCTTGGGGTTTCCTGGTAAAGGAAATGTGAATTCAAACCCCAGATTCTTGCAAAGGTAAGTGTGTGGTTACATAGTTTCAACATAGATTATTTTTTCCTCTAATCCTAAGCCTCCTGAGAAACCTATATAATGCAGGTCAGGAAGCAACAGTTAGAACTGGACATGGAACAACAGACTGGTTCCAAATAGGAAAAGGAGTATGTCAAGGCTGTATATTGTCATCCTGCTTCTTTAACTTATATGCAGAGTACATCATGAGAAATGCTGGGCTGGAAGAAGCACAAGCTGGAATCAAGATTGCCGGGAGAAATATCAATAACCTCAGATATGCAGATGACACCACCCTTATGGCAGAAAGTGAAGAGGAACTAAAAAGCCTCTTGATGAAGAGTGAAAAAGTTGGCTTAAAGCTTAACATTCAGAAAACGAAGATCACGGCATCTGGTCCCATCACTTCGTGGGAAATAGATGGAGAAACAGTGGAAACAGTGTCAGATTTTATTTTGGGGGGGGGCTCCAAAATCACTGCAGATAGTGACTGCAGCCATGAAATTAAAAGACGCTTACTCCTTGGAAGAAAAGTTAGACCAACCTAGATAGCATATTGAAAAGCAGAGACATTACTTTGCCAACTAAGGTCCGTCTAGTCAAGGCTATGGTTTTCCCAGTGGTCATGTATGGATGTGAGAGTTGGACTCTGAAGAAAGCTGAGTGCCAAAGAATTGATGCTTTTGAACTGTGGTGTTGGAGAAGACTCTTGAGAGTCTCTTGGACTGCAAGGAGATCCAACCAGTTCATCCTAAAGGAGATTAGTCCTGGATGTTCATTGGAAGGACTGATGCTAAGGCTGAAACTCCAGTACTTTGGCCACCTCATGCGAAGAGTTGACTCCTTGGAAAAAACCCTGATGCTGGGAAGGATTGGGGGCAGGAGGAAAAGGGGACGACAGAGGATGAGATGGCTGGGTGGCATCACCGACTCAATGGACATGAGTTTGGGTAAATTCCAGGAGTTGGTGATGGACGTGCTGTGATTCATGGGGTTGCAAAGAGTCGGACACGACTGAGTGACTGAACTGAACTGAATCCTGAGCCCAAGCTGAGATGTTCCCTTGTCATCTTTCTTTGCAAGAATGTTGATTTGTTTCTCATGCACCTTTTTATGAGTGTTTAGCCCTTCCAGGCCCTGGCCTTATAAGGAGATCTTTATTCCAATTCCTCACTTGACATCGGTCTAACGCCTTCTCTCTTGCCCTCACGTACCCAGTAAATTCTGGCCATAAAACACATCAAAGGCCCCGTGTAGCCACAGGTTCAGAGCCAGCTACTTCTTCAGTTCTCTGGTCCCTGGCTACTCCTTGTGTTTATTCACTCACCCAAGCATTCAAAGGATGTTTGCTATATTTTATTCAGCAGCTTTAAATATTTTCTTGGGCAAATAATTCAGTTCAGTTCAGTCGCTCAGTCATGTCCGACTCTTTGCAACCCCATGAATCACAGCATGCCAGGCCTCCCTGTCCATCACCAACTCCCGGAGTTTACCCAAACTCATGTCCATCGAGTCGGTGATGCCATCCAGCCATCTCATCCTCTGTCGTCCCCTTCTCCTCCTGCCCCCAATCCTTCCCAGCATCAGGGTCTTTTCCAAGGAGTCAACTCTTCACATGAGGTGGCCAAAGTACTGGAGTTTCAGCTTTAGCATCAGTCCTTCCAATGAACATCCAGGACTAATCACCTTTAGGATGAACACCTCCAGAACACCAGTTCCACCATATTTCCAAAAAAATAATTATAGACCCTATTTTGTAATCAGTTATGTGGGGCTGGATGATGCTATCTCTTGATGCAACGTGGAATGGACAATACCTGTAAGTCCTGGGAAAGATTTGGATCTGATATATTAAGAGATAAACATTAAGAAATGACATTGTTTTAAACAACTTATAATTGATTTGCTTTAGTATTAGAGAAGGTGCCTGCATTCAAATCTCCAAAAATTACTTAAGCTCTCTGGCTACTATTTCTTCAACTTATAGAGAAATTTCCTTCATAGGGTTATGAGGATTAAACGAGTTAATAAACATGAAGCTTTTAAACCACTGTGTGGCATAAAGTGCTTTACGTATTTGATACACTATAATATTTTTAGCTAACTTCTCTTATTTGTGCTAAGAAAACCGAGTAAAGAATTTACCCCTTATGTTGGGTCAGAGTTTAACCCGAGGTCGTGCACACATAGGGGCCAGGGAAGGAGGAGAAGAATTAGAGGCCTCAAGGAAAAGAGGGGCTTCCCGGAAGGCTCAGTGATAAAGAATCTGGCTGCCAATGCAGGGGACACAGGTTCAATCCCTGGGTCAGGAAGATCCCCTGGAAGAGGAAATGGCAACCAACTCCAGTATTCTTGCCTGGAAAATTCCATGGACAGAGGAGTGTGGCAGGCTATAGTCCATGGGGTCACAAAGAGTCAGACACAACTGAGCATGCACCCAAGGGGAAAGAAAGAAGCTCAAAGAAAACAGCTTAGAATCACCTGCTCAGCCACCCTCCCATCTGAGAGACTCCTTCCAGTGCTAAAACCTAGGTGACTCCAGGATGGATGTTACTGAGGGAAGCTAGTGCATTCTAGAAATATACAAACACACCAGCCTCATTAAAGTATCATAAAAGTTCAGAATGCCTCACCGTATGCATCCACATTCATTACTCAGCTTGAATGACAAGAGTATGCATTTTTGAAGTGAGATAATTACTGGATTCACATTCTTCCTCTAAATTTTACTGGCAGTTGTGGAAACTGGCATGGTGGGCAAGGAGGTGATACAGCTGGGCCACAGGGGAGCAGTTGCTGTTTCAGTGTACATTACCCCCAAAGTGGTGCCTTTTCAAGAATTTTGCAAGTGCTGTCAGGATGGCTGAAAATACTAGTAGTCTCAAAAAATTTTTAAATCATGAACCCCAAGAGCAAAAACATTTTGAGATATTGCATTTAGAAATTGTGTAATGAATCAACTATATTTCAATAAAATAACATTTTAAAAAGAAGTGATGAACTGTTGTACTGTCAAGTTGTATGTGTTTTGTTTGTTTGTTTTGTTAGCCATGCTGCATAGCTTACGGGATCTTATTTCCCTGACCAGGGATGGAACCCAGGCCACGGCAGCGAAAGTGCCAAATCCTAGCCACTGGACTGCCAGGGAACTCTCTCAATCCATATGTTAATTAGAAGCAAGACGTAGCTTCTTTTTTCAAGATAAAAATGTATTCATTCAAAAGAAGTTCTAACATCTTTCTACTATACCCACTGATTGCCTTGTACCCACCACACCTACTATGGATCAACAGTGCTGAGAAGATGTTGAAGGAAGAAATGAGAAAAGGTCGATCTACTCAGAGGACAACTGAAATCTCTATGAGGAGTCCAGCTCAGCTCAGTTCAGTCACTCAGTCGTGTCTAACTCTCTGTGACCCCATGGACCGCAGCACGCCAGGCCCCCCGTCCATCACCAGCTCCCAGAGTCCACCAAAACAGAGAACTATCTAAAAATGTCAGGCAAATTGAGGCATTTTTTTCCTGGCTTTGCCCCCCACTCAGCACCCACGCGGGCCAAGTCCTCCAGCCTGGTCCCACCCCTGGGCCCGTGTTAGGGTCTGCCTCTGCTTCCGAGCTGGGGGTCTCCGTCAAGTTAACTAAGCCCTCTGAGGCTGGGTAAAGTTAGATTTCTACTTAACTCACAAGGTTGCCAGATAACACTATGCTCAACTAATTTTCACTCCCTTCTTTTCTCTTCCTCCCTCGAAACTACTGCTAGGCTGCCTTTTCCAATAAAGCGCCTGGGAGACCAAAGCCGTCAATTACAGGACCACTCGCTTGCCCAGACTCCTCTTCTCGGCTACAGAAAGAGCCATCAGAACACTTTTTGAATGTAGTTGTTTTCCATGGAAACAGGCTAGAGCTCTGAGATGCTTACTTTTCATCCCTCTTCTTCTATGACAGCTGGACAACTCCTTTAGACATCCACTTTGTTTTCCTTTGGTGACAAGCTGCCTTTTGGCTCCATCAAAGTTTTGAAAGTGAAGACAATCCCGAATTAAAGTATGATATGACCAAGGGATGATAAAAGGCAAACCTGTGTGACGTGCACGTCTGTGTAAGTTTGTGCATACCTGTGTGCTGGGACACAGCGGCAGACTGAGAGCAGGGAACATACATCCTCGTCTCCCTGGCAGTGAGCCCTGGGGCAGGAGTGGGGGAAGTGAGACCCAGTCACACCCGTGTACCCCTGGATGAACTGTGCATGGTTCATCCCTGCCCTCTGACATGGGCAGCAGTGGTCCTCCACTCTGGCTGCACTCTAGAATTGCCTGGGGGCTTTGGCAAAGAGATCCATGCCTGGATCTCCCAGATGAATTTCATCAGAAGCCCTGGGTTGCTGCTAGAGCATCCATATATTTGTTTAGACTCGAGCGATGTTAGTGTGTCAGCCAGGGTTGAGACCCACTGTTTCTCTAAGCAGGAAAGGAAGGTTCAACCTCTTCTAAACTGACCATTCCATCAAGACAGAGTTCCCACTCCAGGGATCCCAATCAACGGAACAACCATTTTTCTATTTTCTGAAATTCCTTTTTTTTAGTGTGTGTTTTTTTTAAATTTGGCTGCACTGGGTCTTCACTGTTGCTCGTGGGCTTTCTCTAGTTGCAGGGGTTACTCTCTATTTGCGGAGCTTGGACTTCTCATTGCAATGGCTTCTCCTGTTGCAGAGCACAGGCTCAAAGGGAAGCAGGTTTCAGTACTTGCAGCTGGAGGGTTCTAGAGCACAGGCTGAGTAGTTGGCGGTGCATGAGCTTAGTTACCCCGAAGCATGTGGAATCTTCCCAGATCAGGGATCAAACCCGCATCCCCTGCATTGGCAGGCGGACTCCTAACCACTGGATCACCAGGGAAGTCCTCCATTCTGAAATTCTTGACCAATGAAATAAGGAGTTAGGGTCAGGCTTATTTGCTAGGCTGCAAATGATCTGATAACAAGCCCCACATCTTGTCTTGGCCACTTGGGCTACTGATGGAGGCAGGGCAGGGTAGGACACCAGCCCGGAGACCCCCTTCGATCATGCAGTGCCCTTTCTTTGAGGTCTGGGGACGTGTGGGAACAAGCAAGGCCTTAAAAGCTGCCCCACTCCCCTTGTTTCTCACTTCCTTTCTGTTTCCCACATTTACCATTCCGTGCCCGAGGGTAAAACCAAACGTGTCAACATATGATCATGACTCTTTTTGTCAAAAGTCAGGAGTTTCCTAGGAATCCAAGTGGGAACTTGATTAATTTTCCATCCGTTCCTCCCTCCCCCATCAGTCCATCAATCACTTTGAACATCTTTGAGAAGAAAGAAAAGAAGGGGGAAAAAAAGGCAAAACAGAAGAGGGAGAAAAGGAAAGAGCAGAGAGAGAAGACCGTGCCTGCTCTCTGCAGAGAATAAAACCATCAAAAATATACAGATAAGTAAACAAGATGGGACGTCCCTGGTGGCCCAGTGGTTAAGAATCTGCCTTGCAATGCAGGGTTCAATCCCTAGTCAGGAACTACTGATAGGATCCCACATGTCTCAGAGCAACAAAGCCCATATGCCACAACTCAAGAGTCCAAGTGCCGCAACGAAGGAGCCCATGTGCCAAAACTAAGATCTGACACAGCCAAAAAAGTAAATATCATTAAAAAAAAAAACGAATAAGACCTGAGGGACATGGCAAACTAAGTTCAGAGACACACTAAAACATCACTCTTGAAAGCCAGACCACATGTAGAAAGGATCTTTAGGATATTTTTAATCGTTGGAACCAAAATGGCACCCCTCCCTCCCCTCTGCCCTCATCCTGCCTTGTTCTTTGAACAAAGATGATGCTGACATTGTATTTCTATATATGAAAAATATATATATATCAATGATCAGTTTGGACCTCTCTGGCTAAATCCTCAAGTTGGGAATGCAGTCAAAAGAACAGAACGCTATCCCAAAGAGGAAAATGGACGAACGCCAAGCCCATTTGAGTTTGGGATTAAGGATCAGAGGCACTAATTTTGCATGAACTGTTCTTGCCTTCCTGGGATGTGTTTTTAATGCAGTGATGATAGCCTTCCAGTGGCCGCTGGCAGCATCTCAGTGTCTTCAGGGAGGAGAGGGAAGGGGGTGTTTAGGGAGCCTGCTTCCTAGCAGGCTTGGAGGTGATTAGCACAAGTCACGAGCACGAAGGGGGAGGAGAGGAGGCCCTGATGCAGCCTCTGGCTTATTAAGAGTAAGATCTGATGCTGGAATCCCCGGGGCAAAAAAATCAATGACCCAGGAAAACTACACCAGCTGACAGCCTCAGGGAAAAAAAAAAATCTCAAGGAAGAGTTGCAAAGAAGAGAAAGGCTTAAGTAACTTTCCAAAACTCTGTGCTGCTAATCTCCCAATACTGTACAGACAAAGGCTAGGACCCCTTTCTTTTCAGCACTTTCTTTCACCTGGATTCACCATCCTGCTTCCATCCCCTTCTTCACAAAAGCTGAAAGGGTCCCAAGTTCCCTCCACCCTCCCTCTGTCTGGATTTTTGATGTTACCTTGTTTAGAAAAACAAGCAAGCAAAGACATCATCAAATGCTGCTCTCCAGTGCTCAGCTATCGCCGCAGGCTCCGAAGGAGAGGGTCCACTGTCTCTTTTCAGGCACTGGTTTCTACACACCCCTCTAAGTTCAGGAGCAGGACCTCTTGTTCCCAGGAAAGCAGGAATCAGGCTTTGAGGCCACAGAGGTGGGAGCTGGGGAGGGGTGTCTGTGTGTCTGTGTATGTGTTGGTTTCACATGACCAGGATCCACTGTGTCAACTAAAACTTTCAACTGAACCCTCAGATTGTCATCTTTGGAGCTTAGGAATTTTCTTGGATGCTGTATGTCACGTGGCTAGGAGGGTCCCTAAAGGTTCATTAAGTTTCAAGTCAAATGAATCAATTTTGGAAGACATTATCTTTCTCCCTGAGCCTTTTTTAATATTTCCCTAAAGCCATACAAGGTAGAATTTAGATCTAAACGTGAGTGTGTCTGTGGGTTCAGACAAGGTTATTTTTCTTTTCTTCTCCCCAAAAGGCTCCCAGACACTTTCTCCCTGGTCTCCAGATCTCTAAAGAGCAAGGCTGACCAGAGAAAACATGGGGGTTGCCTGGCAATGTCACCATCGACCGAATATTGGCTCAGGGAGTCTCAAACCCTGGAATCTAGGTTCCCACTAAAAGCACAAGAAAATTTCTTTTATCGTTTAATCATTTAGAGAAATATGTATGAAAACATCCACTTCCAAGTTTAGCGCATCCTGTTTGACAGCTCAAGTTCACCCTCCGAAACAGTTGTTACCTTTAGACAGTTCCAAACTTGGGTGGTAACCTACAGACTGCTTCAAGGATTGCAACTGCCTCACTAAAGAAACAAGCTCTAAGCGCCTGTAATCTGTGAGAACAATCTAATGGTTACACCGCAACGGTACCTAAAGCAATATTTGTTCAGTTACAGTGATGTCACAAAAGAAAGGCTTGTTGGCTTTCTGTTCTTTGCTCAACAATATTCGCAGCCTGCCGGTGGCTGAATTCAGACTGCTTTCCATAGCTTAAATCAGCAAAGACAGAACTTTCCTAGCAGCCAAGAAAGTTCTATTACCAAAGGAAAAAAAAAGTCAATAGCACTTGAAATTCAGCATTTTTCCCAGCACATTTACCACAGCGCTCTGACCCTTGGTCTTAAGGACCTCAGTTTCTTTGCCAAATAGGCATGTCTTGGCTTCCTTTGCGAGGTAGAAACACTGCCTTGATATTAAATATTCAAAGCAAAGAACCTCTGACCCGAGGGCTCTCAGCTAACAATGACATTCTCTGTAAGTAAACTAGAAACCCAACTCAGCTTCTAGTTTGCCAGTGTCCCTTGCCATGTACTAGCGTATTGCACAAACAGGGGCTGAGGAAGGAGCCTTGTTGACTGTGACTACACCGCAAAAGACCTTCAAAGCAGAGATGCGGGAAGCCTGGCCTTGACAGGAGATGCTGGAGAAGGCAAGGAATGGGACTCAGAGCTGCTTCCGGGGCTGGGCAGGGGCGAGGAAAGGGTGAAGGGCCACCAGCCTTGCCAGACGGAGACCCAGGTCTGGTTCACCTATGCGGGGATGTCTGGTTACTCTCAGCAAGCGCAAGGGTAATTTAAGAATGCTGTCCCTCTAGCCCCCATCAATTCAGAAACCTCTCTCCCTTTGTGGCGCCCCACCTACAACCCCAGAACTATCTGAGATCGGCTCAGTCTCCCCCCAAAGAAAAGCCTCATCGGTTACTGGGAGGGGAAGTTGCTGTTCTTTTCTTTTTTCAAGGCGATGGGGGCTGGAAGGAACCAACTCTGGTGCCTTTTGGCGGTAAAGTCTTACCCCTGAGTCTCCTCTCTCTTAACTGCAAGCTTCTAGTCATCTCTCACGGCATCTCCCCCGGACCTTCCACCACTCCACCCCCAGGTTTCCCTCAGGTCTGTTGGCAAAGACTTAAGGTCAAATGTCTCCTGGACTGGTCTCCTTACGTGGGCACCGGCGAGGTCGGCTGGGGCACACCCAAACTGCGCGTAAAGCAAACAGGTACAACGTAGACCGCAACACGTGTGCCAACAGCGCTGACCTCGGTGCACAGGACTCAGCGTAAGGTGCTTTAAACCGATACGCATCCTTCGGAGTCTGGCCCCTGACCCTGGGATACCGACGAGGTCATCTCATCAGGAGACAAACTCCAAACACTCTACCCACCCTTCTTTCTTGGGGGACCCCCTCTGCCGGCATCCCACGTGCAGCTACTTATATGCGAAGAGTTCGCATCAGGCAAGAAAAAGTTAGGGCTCCTAGCTCGCCCTAACTTTCAAGCAACCCGGCCTTGCCCCCTCGGGCGCCGGCCCCCAACCGAGGGCTCACCTTAGCACCCCGCGGCGCCGGGGGGCGCTCAGCGAGGGAGGTCGCTTCTTACCGGAGAAGTCGGTGAGCGCCGCTATCTCTTTGGAGCAAACCAGAACGGTGCAGCAGAAGAGACGCAGGAGCTGCCCGGGAGGCTCTACCTGCCTGCGGAGGCCGGGATGCTGCGCGGGTTGCGGGGCGGACGGTGCGCGCGCGTGGCCAGGCAGCAGCATGATGTGCCGCGCGACGGAGCGCGGGCGCGGGCCCGGGGCGCACGGGGGATCGCGGGGCGGAGGGCGGCGTCACATGGCAGGGCGAGTCGGTAGCCGACGTCTCCGCGGCCCCCTGCCACCTCCCGGCCCAGGCTGCCAGCGCCTCCTCCCTGCCGCGGACGAGCACCGGCTCCCGAGCGAAGAGGAGGGGGCGGAGACCTGGGGCGGGGCGAGGAGCCCCAGGAAGGATCCGCGTAGTTTCCCCGAGAGGAAATCTCTGCTGCGGGCCGCGCAGAAGGAAACGAGGGCGGGGGGCGAAGGGAAAGTGTAGCCCCTCCGCGCCCCTGAGGCTGCCAGAGGCCGGGGCCCCGGCGCGCCGCGCGCCGCGGAGGGCGCCCCCAACAGCACGCGACTGGAGCGCCTTGCACACCCCGGGTCCCTCCCCTCTGAGACCGCCCGGCACCCCCGGCCAGGCCCGCGCTGGCCCCGTGCCAGCCTCGCCCTGGCCGCCGGAGGAGCGCCCGTGACGCACTTTGGAGCCAGCGCCGCGCGCTGAGCCCGGGAGCCCCGGGGCGGGGCCGAGGCCGGGGTGGGGGCCTCGGGAAGGTGGGGTCCGGGAGGTGTGGGACCGCAGCACTGACGTCTTTGGCGACCGGCCGCGCTCCACGTGCAGAATCACCAAGCACGCACTGTTATCCCCATTTCACAGGAGAGGAGACTGAGACCCCGGAGCCTTGGCGATCGCCAAAGCTGACGCAGCCCTGACGGGAACCGCCGCGGGGCGGAGGGGGGAGCGGAAAGGGGAGGTATTGTGCTCCAAACGGATCACATGGTCTAGAACAGGTTTCTTTTAGCTGCCTACTTTTCCTGTGGGTACTGGGAGTCAGCCGCGCTCAGGATCTGACGCTGGGCCGGCCCAGACTGCGGCCGAACGCTAATAAACGGGCTTTGTTTTAAAATGGGGCCACAGCATCTTTCTGAACCTCTCGATGACGCGCGGGGTAACCTACGTTTGGACTCCCAGCCAGTGGGCAAGGAACGGATTTTCGCACCGCCAGGGCTCGGGAGACACCGCGGACAAGGGCACGGGAGCTCCGTGGATGCGCTCCGGGTGCCGAACCTGGGGGTCCACCGACCCAAACCTGCGCGGGGCATCCGGGCCGGCGGGGAGGGAGGCGGGCCGGGCGGGAGCGCGCTCGGCACAGAGTGTTCCCGAACACCGCTGGAGCGCCTGCCAAGTTCGCCGCGGGCCTGACGCGGAAACGTAGATAATGAGGCCCAAGGGCGGGCCCAAGCGCCCTGCGGGCCCCCTGGGTCTGAACTGCCCGGGGAGGGGAGACGCGCCGCACCGCGTGCCGGGAAGGCCTGGAGAGGGAACCCCGGGGGACTCGCTGGCCTACCTGCGGGAACTTCTTAGAGGTGGGCCGCAAGGACCCCGGGGCTGGATGTCATCGCGTCCCACTCTGTGCTCGGGAAGGGAAGATTCCGGCCATTTCCTCATCTGTCTGGGGTGGGGTGGGGCGGGGAGCGCGGCAGATGTAACCATCAACATGTGTTAGTGGGACCCAGTCAGCCGGGCACCAGGACTTTTAAAACCTACATGAAAACGTTCAGCCTTCTCAGTAAGCTACGAACCTCAGTATTCTTGTGCACTTTCAAGGTTGGGGAAACTGAGGCGGGGGCCGGAAGGTGAGGTGGGTAAGGACGCTTAGCACCTAGCAGCCATTCAGTAAGTGACCTTTGCTCAAAACTGTTTCCTCCATGTACCTTGTATTCCATTGCTCCATCTAGTTTGGATAGGAGTTAGGTACCTCTGTGGGCTAGATCCTCTGCTAGGAGCTGAATATGCTGGCCCAGGAAGGGAGCCACGCTCCCCCAGGGCTGGGGGCTCCCACCATTGTCCTGCAAGCATGCCAGTGTGGGCACTGCTCCTAATGGGGCAGCATCCCCAGGCTTCCTTATCTGTAAAGGCGGCAGGCTTACTGTGAAGCTTTAAGGAGTTGATACAGGTGGGGGGTAGGAACTGGGCCTGGAAGGGGGAAGTGCTCAGTCTACATTAGTCATTGGCACAGTGAGGAAGAGGCTTCCCTGGAGGCTCGGTGATAAAGAACCCACCTGTGAGTGCATGAGGCTCGGGTTGGATCCCTGGGTTGGGAAGATCCCCTGGAGGAGGAAATGGCAACCCACTCCAGTATTCTTGCCTGGGAAATCCCATGGACAGAGGAGCCTGGCAGGCAACAGTCCATGCGGTCGCACATGATTCAGCAAGTAAATAACAACAGTGGGTGAGGAAGACAAACACTGAACTGGTAACACCAAATGAACAGCAGGGACTGCAGGGGCAAGACAGAGGGAGGGTGGGAGGAGGGGAGGGAATGAGGAAGGCAAGTGCTGGCAACCTTTTTAAGACAGGCACCAGGGAAGCCCTTTTTAAGATTACATGGGTGAGAAAGATGGGAAGAGTTGGTCAAGCAAAAGCTAGGGATTTGGGGAGTGTTCTTAACACCAAGTCTCGGGTGGTGCAGTGGTAAAGAATCTACCTTTAAATGCAGGAGATACAAGAGATGCAGTTTCAGTCCCTGGGTCAGGAAGATCCTCTGGAATAGGAAATGGCAACCCACTCCACTATTCTTGCCCGGGAAATTCCATGGAGAGAGTAGCCTGGCGGGCTACAGTCCATGGGGTCGCAAAGAGTCAGACACAACTGAGCACACACACACACGAAACATCTTAGGAAAATGAATGAGCACGTGTGAAATCCAAATGGAACATAGCTCCACTGAGAAGCACAGAGGGGACGAAACAGAGAGAAAAGGGGAGGGCAAGCTGATGTGGAGAGGTCAGCTGCCAGAGCTCAGGGACCAGAGAGCTTGGTGAGCATTGCCATCTTTGTCCTCAGCTTTGTGAGCATTTCCGTCTTAAGCTAGCAAACCGTTGTAAGCAGCTGTGTGATACAAGCAAGCATGTGTTGGTCATAGATGACTCTGCTGAGTGCATCTGGACTGGAGTGGTCAACAATGGGTCCAGGGGTGATAATACACCCCAAAGAATCAAATCCAAGAGATATTTGTGCATCTGTGTTCATAGCAGCTTTATTCATAGAACCCAAATGGAGAGCAATCTAAGCGTCCATGGAAAGATGAATGGATGAACAAAGTGTGGAATATTACCCAGTCATAAAAAGGAGTGAACTTCTGATACATGCTACAGCATGGAAACAGCTTAAAAACATGCTAGGTGAAATTAAAAAATGATAAGCATTGCATAAAAACCACTTACATATCCATAGCAGAGCAATTTATAGAGACAGAGAAGAAATTAGAGGTTACTGAGAGGGGGGATAAAGGAGAAAAGAGAATTATTTCTTAATGGATATGTAGCTTCTGTTTGGGGCAATGAAAAAGTTCTGGAAATAGATGGTGATGATGGGTTTGTAACCCTCTGGATGTATTAACGCCACTGAATTGTACACTCAAAGTGGCAGATTTTATGCTGTGTAGTTACCATAACTTCAAAAAAAATAATAATATGCCAAAGCTCACTGAACTGAACTCAGTGACTTGTGTGGTATGTGCATTATATCTCCATAAAGCTTTTTTCTTTTTTGGCCCTGCTACACGGCATGCGGGGGATCTCAATTCACAGGGATGAACCCAAGCCCCCTGCAGTGGAGGCACAGAGACTTAAGTGCTGGACTGCCAAGGAATTCCCCAGAAAGCTGCTTGTTCATTTAAAACCTTTTTATTTAGATTTTTTATTGAAGTACAGTTGATTTACAATGTTGTGTTAATTACTGCTATACTGCAAAGTGACTCGTGCATGCTAGTCGCTTCAGTTGTGTCTATTTGCGACCCCATGGACTGTAGCCCAACAGTCTCCTCTGTCCATGGAATTCTCCAGCCAACATAATGGAGTGGGTGGCCATGCCGTCCTCCAGGGGATCCACCCAGGGATCGAATCCAAGTCTCTTAGGTCTCCTGCATCGGCATTTAGGCTTCCCTGGTGGCTCAGTGGTAAAGAACCCACCTGACAGTGCAGGAGATATGGGTTCAATTCCTGGATTGGGAAGATCCCCTGGAGAAGAAAATGGCAACCCACTCCAGTATTCTTTCTTGGAAAATCCTATGGACAGAGGACCCTGGTAGGTTACAGTCCATGGGGTTGCAAAGAGCCGGACACGACCGAGCAACTTCCCTTTCTTTCTTTTTCTTTTTAAAGTGCAAACAAAGACCACGGGTGAGTCCAGGGAGATGGTCAGGAGGGGAGAGTAACAAGGAGGCTGTGACTGCACACTGGCCTGGGGCTTTGCAGGCCCAGAGAGAAGGGGGAAGTGGCCAGATTGGAAAGGTGTTCAGGAAGGGTGGAGCCACTCGGCTGCGGGATGTGAGTGATGAAGCTGGAGGACAAGACCCTGCCTCCTCTCTGCTGTGCCCCTCACTTGCTCCCTGTTAAATCACATTTAGTCCTAATCTGATCTCTTTAAGAATTTTGACATCTTGCAAGAAAATTAAAGAATTCTCTTTATTTTTTTCTCCTTTCCTCATACTTTGTGTGCTCCCAGCAAAATGGAAGCCAGTTACCCCCTGCTCCCATTTCCCTCTCTGAAAATAAACCGTCAGATACCTAAGCTCTGGGGTACTGACTGGGACCAGCTACAGAATTCACTGCTGCTGTTGTCGCTCTTTTCGACCCCATGGACCGCAGCACACCAGGCTTCCCTGTCCTTTATCATCTCCTGGAGCTTGCTCAAACTCATGTCCATTGAGTCAGTGATGCCATCCAACCATCTCGTCCTCTGTCATCCCCTTCTCCTCCTGCCTTCCATCTTTCCCAGCATCAGGGTCCTTTCCAAAAAGTCAGCTCTTCACACCAGGTGGCCAAAGTATTGGAGCTTCGGCTTCAGTGCAAAATGAAAACGTATGGCTCCTTGCTCAAAAATTATTACGAATTTCAAGGTAGTGATGGCAGGGCAGTAAACCCAGCATGGTCTCTTCGAACACAGGGCCCTGAGCGACTGCACAGGCCACGTGCCCATGAAGCTGGCCCAGGCACTGCCAGTACGTCCTTGTCTCAGATACAGAAACCGACAATCCAACTCGCGCAGATCAACTGCGGCAGGATCTGAAGTCCTCTTAAACTGCAAAGGCACAGGAATTAGGGGATGGATGCTAAGACGGAATAAAATAAAAGTGTCGCTTTCTATGGAATGGACCATTGGCCATCTAGCCCCTTCTTGCATAAGAGCTTGAGAAGTGCCTCCGTACCCAGAATAATTGTTCTGTGTCTAAGATGCATCTTTGCCGGACATTGTAAATTATGTACCTTAATTCCTGCCTTTTTAATTTTTTCCTTTTGAAGCCACCCTGTTCCTTCTTCCCGGCTCTAAGCTTCCTCCTTATTTTCCTCCCTCCTTGAGATCCTGGCTACTTCCCTCCCCATGTAGCCAAATCTATTTTGGAGGATGTTTGTGTGCCAGGCACTTCAACTCCCAGCCCCGAGCCGGTCCTCTCCCTAAGCCATCAAGGTAAGGCTCTGGGAGTCTCAACAAAGATGGCCTGCAGCTGCTCTGAGAAGATATAAGCCACCATTTGTCAGCTGCAAAGAAACCAACCTTTCAGCTTAGGATACTAAGGCTGAATGTCATCCAGAGCTAAAAAGGCTTATTTTTAGAAAGCAACAAACGGTGGTTTGTTTATAGAGCTGGCACCAAAGAGCCACATCAATAGCAAACAGCATGCTTGCTGAGGACTGTGAAAGCTGGGGATGTAGCGGAGAGAGGCTGCAAGGGGAATGTTTGACCCAAAAGTCTTTGGAAGGAGGCCGTGAAGGATATGGGCTCAACACTGGGGTTGGTCCAAGGTCAAAGGCGTCAAGTGCAGTAGTCTGTACCTGGCCCCTGCCACCCACAGACAGCCACCCACAGAGGCAATGGACCTCCCTGTCTTTCATTTTTCAAGTTTTGCAAAAGGAAAATGCTGGACTCAAAATTCCACTTTGGCTCTAAAAGCCCACATTCTAAATTAGATGTAGGATTTCAGGAAACTGGGCTAAATCTCTACTGGTTCCTTGACATTCCTTAATGCTTTTGCTTGTGTGTGTGTGTGATCTTAGTTGCTCAGTCCTGTCTGACACTTTGTGACCCCATGGACTGTAGTCTGCCAGGCTCCTCTGTTTATGGAATGTCTCCAGGCAAGAATGCTGGAGTGGGTAGCCCTTCCCTTCTGCAGGGGATCTTCCCGATCCAGGGACTGAACCTGAGTCTCCTGTACTACCGGCAGATTCTTTACCATTTGAGCCACCAGGGAAGCCCAATATCTTCTTACATACATATTTTCGTTTCTTTTTTTTTTGCATGCTGTTTCTATGTTGTTCATATTTTTCTCTTTGTAGACGAAGAATATAGTATGAGCAAATTTTTTTTTCCGGCGGGGTGGGGGGGTGGTTTGGTTCTTGGAGCATTGTGAATGATTAAATTCTGATCTGTGGGAGTGTTCAAAGTGGTAAATTCGGTTCCTGGAGGAGCACATGACTCCATCTTGGAAGGAGCAGACACCATCTGGCCCTCTAAGGCTGGAAGTTCTGAGTTCCCACACAAGCCCTGAGGCTTGCTGCCCACTGCCAGTGACACGCCGCCTTCAGCAAGCGCCTCTGGAGCCTCCCTGAGAGCAGGGCAGTTTGCTTCAGGGAATGGCAGCCCACTGCAGTGCTGTGCCTGGAGAATCCCATGGACAGAGGAGCCTGGCCAGCTCTAGTCCTTGGGGTGGCAAGAGTCAGACACAACTTAGCAACTAAACCACTCTTCCTACCTCATTTTCTGCCATCAGAAAGGAAAGCGTGCTGATAGAAGAAAGCTCCATAGGAGGTTGGAAAGAAGCTTATTTAGCTCTGAACAACCAAGCTTGCCCCACCAGCTATAGCGCAGTGGGTAACTGTAGGGGCTCCATGGTCAGCTGTCACAGGTTCAAATCCCATCCCTGCCCCTACTGGTACTTGTGCTGTGGGTGGTGGTATAGTACAGAGCAGAAGCCCCGTACATGGTAATAAGCATAACCATTTTATGGCCTTTGTGTGTTATTGTTGCTTGAGCATAATACAGTATCTGGTTTCCATTCAAACCCCTAAGGATGTCTCTGTAATCAAATGCTCTTTGCCTTGTTGGGTAAGGATGGAAATGATTTCCGATTTGTCAGGAGATGTGGCTAGCTATTTTTCACCAGAATTTTGGTTTTTTTCTTTCTGTGAACTGTCCCTCACCCTGGTTTCTGAATCCCCCTCTTTCCTCCCGACCTCTGGCCCACTCTGTCAGCCTCCTCACTCTTCTCCTCTGCCAAGGAGCATACCTGTTGCCCAGCCCTTGGTGACACACCTGAGTTCTTGGGACCTTGCTTCCCTCCAGAATGGCAGGGAAGCCCAATGTTTTCGTATTTTCTTTTTTTTTTGCATGCTGTTTCTATGTTGTTCATGTTTTTCTCTTTGTAGATGAAGAATATAGTATGAGAAAATTTTTTTCTGGGGGGCTGTTTGGTTCTTGGAACATTGTGAATGATTCAGTTCAGTTCAGTTCAGTCACTCAGTCGTGTCTGACTCTTTGCGACCCCATGAATCGCAGCACGCCAGGCCTCCCTGTCCATCACCAACTCCCGGAGTGCACTCAAACTCATGTCCATCAAGTCGGTGATGCCATCCAGCCATCTCATCCTCTGGCGTCCCCTTCTCCTCCTGCCCTCAATCCCTCCCAGCATCAGAGTCTTTTCCAATGAGTCAACTCTTCGCATGAAGTGGACAAAGTACTGGAGTTTCAGCTTCAGCATCATTCCTTCCAAAGAAATCCCAGGGCTGATCTCCTTCAGAATGGACTGGTTGGATCTCCTTGCAGTCCAAGGGACTCTCAAGAGTCTTCTCCAACACCACAGTTCAAACGCATCAATTCTTCGGCACTCAGCCTTCTTCACAGTCCAACTCTCACATCCATACATGACCACTGGAAAAACCATAGCCTTGACTAGATGGACCTGTGTTGGCAAAGTAATGTCTCTGCTTTTCAAAATGCTGTCTAGGTTGGTCATAACTTTCCTTCCAAGGAGTAAGCGTCTTTTAATTTCATGGCTGCAATCACCATCTGCAGTGATTTTGGAGCCCCCGCAAAATAGTCTGACACTGTTTCCACTGTTTCCCCATCTATTTCCTATGAAGTGATGGGACCACATGCTATGATCTTCATTTTCTGAATGTTGAGCTTTAAGCCAACTTTTTCACTCTCCTCTTTCATTTTCATCCAGAGGCTTTTTAGTTCCTCTTCACTTTCTGCCATAAGGGTGGTGTCATCTGAGTATCTGAGGTTATTGATATTTCTCCCGGCAATCTTAATTCCAGCTTGTGCTTCTTCCAGACCAGCATTTCTAATGATATACTCTGCATATAAGTTAAATAAGCAGGGTGACAATATACAGCCTTGACATACTCCTTTTCCTATTTGGAACTAGTCTGTTGTTCCATGTCCAGTTCTAACTGTTGCTTCCTGACCTGCATATAGGTTTCTCAAGAGGCAGGTCTGATATTCCCATCTCTTTCAGAATTTCCCACAGTTTATTGCGATCCACACAAAGACTTTGGCATAGTCAGTAAAGCAGAAATAGATGTTTTTCTGGAACTCTCTTGCTTTTTCCATGATCCAGCGGATGTTGGCAATTTGATCTCTGGTTCCTCTGCCTTTTCTAAAACCAGCTTGAACATCAGGGAGTTCACGGTTCACGTATTGCTGAAGCCTGGCTTGGAGAATTTTGAGCATTACTTTACTAGTGTGTGAATGATTAAATTATGCCAAATCTGACATCAGCTCTTCTAATCCTAAAAGGCCTCACACTATGTAATCTTGCTTTTTTTAAATTAGTTTTTACTGTGATAAAAATACATATAACAGAAAATGTAGCATCTTCACCATGTTTAAAACTTCATTTATTTCTAATTGAAGGATAATTGCTTTATAGTATTGTGTTGGTTTCTACCAAACATCTTCACCATTTTCAAACGAAGGTACAGTTCCTGCAACCCCACAAGGGAAAGTACTAGGAACTGACAAGGGCGCCCTCTGTAGGTGAGAATCTTAATTTATGTTTTAGGAATGCTCCAAAATCACTGCAGATGGGGACTGCTGCCATGAAATTAAAGGACGCTTGCTCCTTGGAAGGAAAGTTATGACCAACCTAGACAGCATTTTGAAAAGCAGAGACATTACTTTGCCGACTAAGGTCCGTCTAGTCAAGGCTATGGTTTTTCCTGTGGTCATGTATGGATGTGAGAGTTGGACTGTGAAGAAGGCTGAGCGCCGAAGAACTGATGCTTTTGAACTGTGGTGTTGGAGAAGACTCTCGAGGGTCCCCTGGACTGCAAGGAGATCCGACCAATCCATTCTGAAGGAGATCAGCCCTGGGATTTCTTTGGAAGGAATGATGCTGAAGCTGAAGCTCCAGTACTCTGGCCACGTCATGCGAAGAGCTGACTCATTGGAAAACACTCTGATGCTGGAGGGATTGGGGGCAGGAGGAGAAGGGGACAACAGAGGATGAGATGGCTGGATGGCATCGTGGACTCGATGGACGTGAGTCTGAGTGAGTGAACTCAGGGAGTTGGAGATGGACAGGGAGGCCTGGCGTGCTGCGATTCGTGGGGTCGCAAAGAGTCGGACACGACTGAGCGACTGAACTGACTGAGGAATGATAACCCTGGCCTGTGAAATTCATTTTTTTATTGTGGTAAAACACACCTAACCTAAAGTTTACCCTTTAACCATTTCACGTGTGCGGTTCAATGGCATTTGGTGTCATTCACACTGTTGTGCAACTATTACTTCCATCCGTCTCCCTAACATTCTTCATCTTTAAACGCTGGAGCTCTTTCCCCATTACGCAAGACCTCTCCTTTCTCCGCTCTCCCCAGGCCCTGACAGTCAACATTCTACCTTCTGTCTATGGATCTAACTACTCTCAGTTCAGTTCAGTTCAGTCGCTCAGTCGTGTCCAACTCTTTGCGACCCCATGAATCGCAGCACGCCAGGCCTCCCTGTCCATCACCAACTCCCGGAGTTCACTCAGACTCACGTCCATCGAGTCCGTGATGCCATCCAGCCATCTCATCCTCTGTCGTCCCCTTCTCCTCCTGCCCCCAACTCCTCCCAACATCAGAATCTTTTCCAATGAGTCAACTCTTCGCATGAGGTGGCCAGAGTACTGGAGTTTCAGCCTTAGCATCATTCCTTCCAAAGAAATCCCAGGGTTGATCTCCAGGTCCCTCATATAATTGTGATCGTACAGTATTTGTCCTTTGTGTCCGAATTCTTTCACTTAGTATGATGTCTTCAAGGTTCATCCATGTTGTGTTATGTATAGAATTCCCTTCCTTTTTAAGGCTGGATAGGATTCCAGTGTAGGTATACACCACACTTTATTTGTCTTTTTATCTTTTGATGGACACTTGGGTTGTATCTGACTCTTGATATTGTGAATAATATGGCTATGGACATGGGTATACAAAAAGCAAGGAAGAAATAAAAATTGAATTTAAATGATCATTCCCCCAAGAGTAAAGTAGTACTAATTGTTCAGTTGTGTTGACTGGGGAAATTTAAAGCTACCAAAAAGAAAAAAAACTGAAGTCCATTGATGGGAATTCTGAATCCACAATAAGTGAGTACCAATTAAGCGTATAGAGCAGAGATTCCTAAACTTTCTCAACTCATGGTGCCCTTAGGGTCTCAGAGACTTTTCCCCAGGGCCCTCGGTAAAAAAAAAAAAAAATCAAATTACCAAATCGTTACAAATTTATGAAATAGTTAGACCCAAACAACTAAGTATTTATGTTCTAACAATTAAGTAGCTATGTGGGGGGAAATGCACAGCGTTTAAAAGAAAAAAATATTTTTCTGTTATTCTTAAATAACCTCAATTATTTACTAAGGAAATGTGTGCACCTATTAGGCATACTGCTATCTTTCTAATCTTGAAATTGGATTAGACACTTCTACCCTTATTTTCTGTTTCATGTAGATTTTTCTTGGCTCTTACTTCTTATTACAATAACCACTGATACCCCAGCTTTGCGAAACTCTTGCTATCTTTGACAGAAAAGTAACACAGAGAAAGAAAAAGAAAAAAGAAATGGAGCACAATTGAATGTTCAAACTATGAAATATCTTGAGTTCATACTTTGCAACGGGTGTCCGGAATTGATGCATTTCCCTCCACTTATAAAACTCATCCAATCTGTGAGTTTCTTGCAGCACTCTGAGCAGCTGGGTTTCCGGTTTAAGAACAGCAAATCTAGACAATTTGAATACTCCAGAGACCTTATTTTGCCAACAAGAACTGCATAAACTGTGTCTGGGTGACTCTTCAACAGCCTCGCTTATGCTACTCTGGCCCTGCCTCCCTTGCAGACACACAGGCCCCTTTGCTGCTTCCTGACCCCTCTTATTACGATGCTGTCTCAGTGCCTTTGCGTTTCCCGTGGCTTCGCAAATGGTCCCACCGCCTCCCGGAACTGCCACAGTGCTCCTCTCTAACTCATTCAGAACTGGCCACCGCTCCCAGTGTACACCACTCGACTTGACCTGCCTGGCATTCCATTGGCCTTCCTGCACTTTCAAGCCATCTATGGGGTCACACAGTGTCGGACATGACTGAAGCAACTTAGCAGCAGCAGCAGCACTTTCAAGGCTGATCTGCCCCACACAAACCTCTTTGGAAATATGACTACATGTGAAATTAGTGATCCAGGACTACTTCAATAGCAACAAAGTAAAATTGCAGTGTTGACGTAGGTAAAATGTTATGGAGCATCAATGCTCAGAGGGGAAACCTAAAAGAGGAGAAGACAACAGTGCCACTCAGCTGCTGAGACCTCTGATTCCAGATTGTTCCTGGACGAGTGAAGAAACCCTTCCCCGAATGGAGGAAGGGACAGCAGTCTTACTGCCCAGGCTGGGAGGGATTTGTGTGCGTGCTTTGCAATGCACCACACCATCATTTTCCCTTTCATCTTTGGGGCCATCTTTTTTTTTTTTCCTCATTAAATTTTGTTTTCAAGGGTCTCAAAATTCTGTGCCTAAGTTTTGGTTGAGTTGTTTCCATTAAAAAGTGTTTGTTTTAAAAGCTAATAATTTAAAATTGCCCCCCTCTCCAGCTCAGTGGTAAAGAATCTGCCTGCCAATGCAGGAGACGTGAGTTCAATCCCGGGATTGGGAAGATCCCCTGGAGGAGGGCATGGCAACTCACCCCAGTATTCTTGCCTGGAAAATCCCATGGACAGAGGAGACTGCAGGCTATAGTCCATGGGATGGCAAAAAGAGTCAGATACAACTTAGCGACTAAACAACAATAATAATAACCTCCGCCCCCTCCCCACCAGCTCACCAAACACTCTCTTTCCCTTCTGAAGGTTTTTAATGAAACATTGTTATCATTAACCAGTCTTTTACTATTACACTTATATGGCCAATTGAGGCAAACAGTTCCGAGATCATTCTTTTTACCATCTATTAAAATGGGGGATGATATTAATTTAGCCTACTGAACTTTCTAGGTGACTCGGAGACCTTGCCAACTCCAGCAGCCTGCTGCTTTGAAGACACCCACAGCAACTGGGGCTGGCCCATGTCACGAACAGTAAAACGACCCTAAGGAGGATCAGAGAATCTCTCAACACACATATTAGCCTCGCAAGATTTCCAGAATATGGACCCACCTTCTAGCTTCTTCTCAGAACAGCAGTCAAAACTCCTCTGTTCAACAAATCTGCAAGCAATGTGAGCTGTGTGACGACTGCACACAGATGTGTGGCGTCACTGGTTTGTCCTGAATGGTTCAAGATGGTCAGGAAGTCAGCTGCTTCCACTGGTAGGTCATATTTACTGTCACCGTAAGAATGGTGCCATGGCAAACATCTTTGATAGACACCTTCTCAACACTGAAGCCCACGGAATCCCCAGGACGAGCTTCCCTCAAAGCTTCATGGTGCACTCCAAGGGACTGGACTTCATTTGTATCACTGGCTGGAGCCAAGTGACCACCGTGCTGGGGGTTGAGAACAGCAGTCTCCACAGGGACAGTACCAGTTCCATCAATTTTATAGACGTCCTGGAGGGGCAGACAGAAGGGCTCATCAGTCGGATAAGTTGGTAGCTGGATGCAATCCAGAGCTTCAGGCGGTATGGTTCTGCTGGCATGGCCATCTTTATGGATGACTTTCCATGGCTCCAGAATGTCACCATGCCAACCAGAGCTGGCACAAATGCTACTGTGTCAGGCTTATAGCCAGTTTTCCTAATGTAGGTGCTGACTTCCTTAACAAGTGTCTTCGTATCTCTTTCTGGCTGTAGGAACCCTTTTGTTAACACCAATAGTTACTTGTTTCACGCCCAGGGTATAAGCCAGAAGGACATGCTCATAGGTCTGGAGACACTAGCTTCAAATTCACCAACACCGTCAGCAACAATCAGGACAGCATGGTCTGGCCGAGATGTGCCTGCGGTCATCTTTCTGATAAAGTCTCTGTGTCCTGGGATGTCAATGGTGGTCACATTATACTTGCTGAACTTGCGTTGCCCCAGGAAGATGTTGATGGCGGTACTACCTATCAATGGGGATACCACACTCACATTCATCTTTCACTTTATCCAAGACACAGGCATCCTTGAAGGAGCACTTTTCCATCTCAGCAGACTCTTTCTCAGTGTTTATGGTCAGCGCCCCCACATTTGTAGATCAGATGGGCATGATTGTCTTACCTGAGCTACATGTCCAATGATGACAGCGTTGATATGAGTCTTTTCCTTTGCCACTTGGCTTAGATTCAGTGGTGGGTTTCACGACACCTGTGTTCTGGTGGAAAACCTATCGTTAGCGAGGAGTGCCATCTTTGCCATTTATCAAGTTCCTATATATGCATAGGTCTTGGTTTTCTTTTGAATACATTTTAAATCTTGGAATAATTCTAGATTTGCAGAAAATCTGAAGAGAGGAATTCGGTACAGCCTCACCCAGTTTCATCTAATGGCCACATTTTCCATGCATACTTTGGTACTCTTGTTCAAACTAAGAGACCAACTTTGGTACATTGCAATTAACTAAACTCCAGACTTTATTCGTTATTTCACTAGCTTTTCTGCTAGCATCCCTTTTTCTGTCCCAGAATCCAGTCCAGGGCATCAAAGTGGGTTTAGTTGTCATGTCTCTGCAATTGCATCTGATCTGTGACAGTTTCCTAGTTTTTCATTGTTTTTCATGATCTTGACAGTTCTAAAGAGTATGATGATGTATCTTTTCAGACTGCCCCTCCACTTAGGTTTGTCTGATGTCTTTAATATGACCGGGGTCATGGATTTGGGGAAGGACACTCTAAATGTGAAATACCCTTCTCATCACATCATGGCACACGGTAGCAACATCACTTACAGCTGGTGATGTTAACCTCGATCACTTAATTAAGGCAGTGGGTGTCATGCTTCTCCACTATAAAGCAACCATGTTTCCTTTGTCACACTCTAATCTTTGGAAGTTGGTCACCAAGCCTACACTGGAGGATGGGGGAGGGAGTGTATGAACTAAGTTCCACTTCTTGGATCAAGGGATATCTACATATATTATTGGGATTACTTTTGTAGGAAGTATTTGTACAGAAGCTTACCTTGTAAGGAAGACCTTCTCTCCCATTTATTTATTTTTCATTCATGTTTTTATCCATATTGACTTATTAATTTATACCTGAGATTATAATCCAATTGTTTGGATTATTTTTTCACTCAAATTGTTAATTATTTTGTCACAAACTGTTCCAGTGGGAACTTTCTCAGGTTGGTTCCTAGGTCCCTTTGACATATAATTGCCCCCCACTCCCCCAACCCCCACTTAAAGCATTTCTTACTTTATGGTACTACAAGATGCTCTGGGCTCATTTTATACGTGCCCTGTCACAGCCATTTCTCCAAGGAGTCCTGGTTCCTTTTATTTGATAATGGTATTAGAAATGAAGATGTGGGTATTGGGTATGCTCAATGCTATTGGGGAATCACTGCTTATAAGTTCTGTCAGTGAAAAGAGCTGGGAAATATATGCATGTGTACAAATCCAGGTACAACAAATATCTATACTTATTTCTGTGTCAATTTATCTCTTCATATTAGATTAAATACGAGGCCACCAATGTTTCCAGGCTTTATCCAGTCCCTCAGGTTCATTCTAGCCTTGCTGTGCTGTGCTTAGTCATTCAGTCGTGTAGAACTCTTGTGAGCCCACCAGGCTCCTCTGTCCATAGGATTCTCCAGGCAAGAAGACTGGAGTGGGTTGCCATGCCCTCCTCCAGTCTTCCCAACCCCAGGGGTCAAACCCAGGTCCCCTGCACTGCAGGTGGATTCTTTACCATTTGATCCACCAGAGAAGACCATGAATACTAGAGTGGGTAGCCTATCCCTTCTCCAGGGGATCTTCCTGACCCAGGAACTGAATCTGAGCCTCCTGCACGGCAGGAAGATTCTTTACCAGCTGGGCTACCAGGGAAGCCCTAATTTTAGCCTTACCTTTTTGCTTATAAGTATCTACCCTCTTTAGCAGTCAGAAACCTGACCCCCATTATCATCCATCCATTTGCTTATTGATTCAACTCCAGTATACATGAAAAGCAGTTTCAGAGTTGTTAACCTATACTTCCATGATACAGGTCTTTTTTGAGTCTGTATTCTGTTCCCTAAAGTTGTTTTATTCCAGCTTGTGCTTCTTCCAGACCAGCATTTCTCATGATGTACTCTGCATATAAGTTAAATAAGCAG
>SJYQ01001021.1:23003-41336 GCA_006410935.1 Redunca redunca
TTCCTCTATTATTGATTTTTTTTCAAAATCAAATAAGTGAAAATGCATATCTATATTATTGTTTATAACCTAGGCACAAAAGTGTTCTTCAGAGGATAGGTAATTATTAATATCTCATTATTCTATTTTTCACATTGATTTTGAGTAAGAATACAGTATGTTATACATCTAAATCCAATAATAATCATTGAATGTGCTTTATAATATACATGAAATAAAATCTAACTTGTAACTATTAAGGAATAAGGAATAGTCTTGAAATTGAACTTTCCATGGTGCCCTTTAGTAAAAAGTAAAATATAGTAGCAACTGACCAAAAAGTACACATAAGTGAAAAAGTAAGTCTTTTTAAAAACTATTATTGGAGATAAGGAAAAATGGGAAAGAAGGGAATAAGAAATCAAGTCAGGTTTTGAATATTATTTTTAACATGTAAAATCTCCAAGTGACCATCAATGGCTGAGATTAAAGGCTAGTGATTATTTATTATTTGCAAATTCTTTGTGCTGCCCAGGAAGGATTCTTTAAAATATTTGTTTAGATACTTGGTTGTACTAGACACACACTAAGAGAAGAAAAAAGAAAAAAAAAAAGATGACTTTTAATTATTAATTCATCCACCCATATAATTGTGTGTCTATGGATCTATTTACTCTTCAAACTCCAATTATCTCAGAATGTTTTCAGAGTAGAAAAATGACTCTTTTATTTTATTTTTACAAGAGCTATGTGTTCCTTTTAGTCTGTTTCTCTGCCATGTTTGGAATATACTGATAAATAACAATTAACTATGCCAAGTGGAGCAAGACATAATCTGTAAGACTATAAATCCCATGCTCGTAAGAATACAAATTGTTTTTCTTGAGAATGAAAGAGAAAATAATTTATGACCTTGAACAAGTTACTTAATTTTTCTGTGCCTCAGTCTCTCTCTCTCTCTTTTTTTTTGTAAAAAACAATTAGCTGTAGTATCTGCCTCATAAGGTGAGAATTAATTTGATACCATAATGTGAAGTCCTTAAGGCAGAGTTTGGTATATATCAAGTGTTCAGTAATTCTTAGCCATATTTTTTAACTTAATTTATATTTATAGTTCAGTTAACCACATTCACTCCTCATAGTAGCAGCCACAGTGGCCTCAAAGAATAAAAACTCACATACTCTCAGATGTGCAAACTATTACTAAATCAAGGGTTCTGGTCCACGGTGGATCTTGTCAAATTTTGTTGCATTTCTACTTGCACAAGCCCACTTAAGAAAGGCTACTAGGAACACACTGAAAACAAAGTACTGTTCATTTTACTAGCTTTTTTCAGCAAATGAAAAGCAACACCATAGGACCATAATCTTCTCTAAATGGAAGAATTAAGTGTGAATGTAGAAAATTTGAAGATATAATTAGTCACAGGACAGTTTTGGCAGGACTTGGCAAGAATATGCAAACTAAGTGATTTCCTGGAAAATTAGTGTTCTGAGCTTTAGAACACAAAACCTAATCCCAAATTACCATTAGATTAGTTTGGCTGAGATCTCATCATTAATATTTGAGGGTTAAATAGAGTTTGTGTTTAATGTGTCTTGTACATGCTGGTTTGATACAGTTTATCTGTTTTGTTCCTCACAGTAGTGTTTTATAAGTTTGGTTTATGTTCAGTTCTAAAGTTCCCCCCAATCACAGCCAATATGCCAGCAGGGCCATTTTCACATCACCGATTACTTTGGAGACCTACAGTAGTTCTGGTAAGAAATAACTGTAGAAGACTGTTGTAACTGAAAATGGAAATAAATGGCTGAACTTGAGTAGCATGATGAGGAACATTGCATTCTTAGAATGTTCTATCTGGTTTTGGTGATTGACGGGATGCTAGAAGATAAAGGAAAAATAATTTTACCAAGGATGCCTGCTAGTTGTTTAATATCTACCAAATTTTTTGACAAATATATTAATACATCTACACAAAAATGGAAAAGGCATTATCTGTATCAAAATCCACCACAATGCATACAATGATGCCCAGTATTCAGCTAAACTATTAATACTAAACTGATTGAAAAATCAAGCGATCTTTTTAAAATATGGCATACTCCATAAAGCATTTACATTATTAAGATGAAGGAATTTTGAACATGGAAATTAACTAGGGAAAACAATACTACAGTAATGAGTATTTCTAATCCATTCCATTGAGAAACTGACTATATTTTATTATAGTCAGATTTTCAGAGCAACATTTCATTTTGTCTTTGATGCTATGATCTGAGCACAAATGTTTTCCTTAACTATTCTATTGGATTTGATCATTTGGGCAGCACAGATTTTAATAATTCATTGATTTTTTAATCCATGTAAAAATTATTCTTCTTTACTGAATAACATTGCTGATGCTATCATATTCCTAATGCTTGTTCACTCCACGCACAAGAGAACACTTTGAAATAATATTCAGCATTTGACCTGTGTTTTCTAACATTCACATGTGCACGGAGCAGTAGTAAATCAAAGGTTCATTGTAAGCACTAAGGAAAGCAATATAAAGGATGAANTGACCTGTGTTTTCTAACATTCACATGTGCACGGAGCAGTAGTAAATCAAAGGTTCATTGTAAGCACTAAGGAAAGCAATATAAAGGATCAAATGAAACTTAAAATTGGAGCTATATTAAAAGGTCCAGCTAAATTCTAGAAAAGAATTATGCAACAAAATTTGCTTATAAGCTGCTTGAAGAACCCTGCTGCTGTAGAGTATGTGTGAAATCCACCTCCCCAGGGACAGCTTTGACTATGTTTGTGCTTTCCTTATCTGATAAGTAGTAAGAAAAACAAATGAGGTAGAGCCTTGTAATAAAACCTGAAAAGGTAAAAGTAAAACAAATCAGACTCTTTTCGCAAATACATTAGAAAATTATAGGCTGCTGATCACTTATTCCAATTTACCCAGTTATAATATTCAGCTCAGCTGTAGTTGACTTATCCTTTGGCCTGTCTTTATGAATAATCATCCTTTTCCCTTTAAGATGTCACCTTCTACTCCTCTTGGTGAAATTGAAGACTATTCCTAAATGCTCCCAATCACACAGGATGTAGGCATTCCCTATATGTTTTACCCCCAAACATAGGGGGTTTTGTGTATAAAAAACCTATACACAAAGTTATTTGTCATAGCCAAACACTGGAAAAAAACCTCAGTTGTCCTTCAATAGATAAATTGTTAAGCAAACTACAATACATTCATATCACAGAATATTGCTCAGCAATAAAAATGAATAAACTGTTGATAAACATAACTATTTGAAATGACCTCAATGGTATTACATTGGGTGGGAAAAAATGGCTAAATGTTAAAGACTATATGATTCCATTCATATGACACTACCAAAATAATAGTATTTTTGCAACTTCCTCTGAACCTATATTTTAAAATAATGTTAATAAAGTCTAAAGTGCATATTATAACACAATTCATCGGAATGTTGATTAGTTTATAAATGGGCTTCTGGCTAAAGAGATAGTGAGACAAATATGTAAGGAAAAGATATTCTAGAAAGTTCCTTTACTTGTAGAAAAATGTGGGAGGAGAAAACTATCTTTTATGGTCCTGGCCTCTTTGTTATTCTGGGAACTGGGAAGTCATCTTGAGACCAGGGTACTAAGCTACCATAGTAGTACAGAAAAAGCCACTATTAGGAATGTCAAAGCAGAAAACAAAAATTTAAAACCTGTCATTCATAATGTCAGTGATTTACTGATTTAAGGAAGCCTTGTAGTCTCCTTAACTTGGAACTTCTATACTTATTCATGTGACAAATACTTACTGAGTGTCAATTACATACCACCCATTTATAAGTACTCAATATTTCAGCCACATTCCATAAGACTTTTTGATGAAAATAGAGATGAATATTAGAGAAACCATGTAGCATCTGAAGAACCACACAATACGTAAATAACTGCCTCAGCTTATGTCCAAATCTCATATAGAGCTAATTTTGTGGTTTTCCAATTATATTAAACTATCTTTTTATCTTATACATCAATATGTTAACCATTGACTATCTCTAGTACCACAGACAATTTTTTAACTAATAAAATTACTCCTACAAAAAGTGTAAATAGTAGCTATCTTTTTGGAAAAGAGACTGAAATCATGGTGAAGTACATAGAAGACTTAAAATACATTTGATTTATTTTATCCTTAATCTGGCAGATAGGAACATAAATGCCCATTATAGTTTTCTTCTATTTCATATATGTCTTAAATATGTCATAAGAAATTTTAAATAAAAATTTAAACTACCTTTTCTTCAAAATTTTCATTTGAAGCAAGAAATAAGTGCAAGTAAACATTCTGGAGGAAAAAAAAAGTCTTTTCAAATGTCAGCCAAGAGATATGGAATTTTATGAAGGCATACACATCAAAAATTAGAACTTATGGACCATAATTGTTAATAGATACAAGTTCATATAAAGTAAGGTCAGAGTTTCTGGCCCCAAAACATCTAGAAGAACAGGTAAATATTACAAGCCTTGTCCTTATATGTAACTCAACAGGGANTAGAAGAACAGGGAAATATTACAAGCCTTGTCCTTATATGTAACTCAACATGGAATTTCTACATCATTATGCTGGGATCACTAAGCAAATAAGACTTTTTACAGATGAATACAACAATACAGTCTGAATCACTTTTGAACTGAGGTAGACACATATTTAGGGCTTCCCAGGTGGCATTAATGGTAAAGAACTATCCTGCCAATACAGGAAACATAAGAGACACAAATTTGATGCCTGGCTTGGGAAGACCCCCTGGAGGAGCCACCCACTCCAGGATTCTCGCCTGGAGAATCCCATGGATGGAGGAGTCTGGCGGGCTATAGTTCATAGGGTCAGACATGACTGAAGCAACTTAGTATGCACACATGCACACACAGGCACATATTTATCAAACATATCATCAGATTAAAAACCATGTTCCACATCATCTCCCAAAAAAACATATAACAGGTTTGCAAGATGTCTGTCACCTTCCATAAAGTCAGGATTACAGTCTCTAAGCATAGATTAGTCAGTTATAGTAACCTCTTGCCTGGAGTATTATGGGCAAAGATCAAAAGAGTTTTCAGCAAGTTTTATAAATGAGAGATGATGCATCACTTTGTACCCTGATTGGTTGTTTTCTGAAACTGGATGGATGTTATAAAGAGACTGGGACTCCAACTGTGGCCCCAGAGGGTTATATTTATTTAACTTCCAGATGGTAAAACAATGAAGAGGAAAATATGGCCCTACAAACATACAGATGTTCCCAAAACACAAAGAGCAGTGTACATCATCATTATTACTGGTTGTTATTCAGACATATGAAAGGCATCACATTTTAAACAAGATGAAGAGATTTGCTGTGCATCACGACCAGGAATTATTTTTTTAGAGAAAGCTATTAATGATATAAAATATTTTACTGCACCATAAATATATGGAAATACATTTATCACAATGGGATATATTTTGAGAACTATATGATTAAGGTGAATTATGGAGAGTGACAGCAATTATTAAATAAATCTACTCTTATAAACTAAATTCAAACTGAAAAAAGTATCAGACATTCCAGGTATCTTTCTGCATATTCATAACAAATTAAATTTTATAAAATATATTATGTGTTTTACAAAATGAATGCATTCCTCATTTCTTTCTTTACACAATGACTTGGAGTCAGTGTCATTATCAGTTAAAACTGTCAAACTCTCAATTGGAAATATGTAATATACTAACTCATATAAATAAACATTCTGAATCAGCATGCTAAATTTTATTAATGTCTTTGAGAAATATATTTTTATGAATTCATATAGTACTTAAATCTGGTGCATTTCTAAATAATACTACACAGTGTTTATATTTATCTGACTTATTTTACTAAGCATAATACCCTCCAAGTCCACCCATGTTGTTGCAAATGGCAAAATTTCATTCCTTTTTTCTCCATATTGGTTTAAGAAAAAAGCCAGTCTATCAGCCAAGGGGAATTTAGTCTAAGCCACCGTTTTGAAGCTACACTGTGTTCAAGCTGTAAACCTGAACTCCCGCTCAGGAAGTAAGCTTGGTCAGGCCTTCTGTGTAGAATGAGGCACTTTTATTACATAGAACCTTGCAGGAGGCTCTCTTAATCATAAACAGAGACCTTGAAAAATCAGAGATTACTAGGTGCATTTATATAAAGCCCCATAATTGAGAAGGTAGCCTCCCCCTCAGTTCAGTTCAGTTCAGTTCAGCTCAGTCACACAGTCATGTCCAACTATTTGCGACCCCATGAATCACAGCAGGCCAGGCCTCCCTGTCCATGACCATCTCCTGGAGTTCACTCAGACTCACGTCCATCGAGTCTGTGATGCCATCCAGCCATCTCATCCTCTGTCATCCCCTGCTCCTCCTGCCCCCAATCCCTCCCAGCATCAGAGTCTTTTCCAAGGAGTCAACTCTCGTATGAGGTGGCCAAAGTACTGGAGTTTCAGCTTCAGCATCATTCCCTTGAAGGAAATCCCAGGGCTGATCTCCTTCAGAATGGACTGGTTGGATCTCCTTGCAGTCCAAGGGACTCTCAAGAGTCTTCTCCAACACCACAGTTCAAAAGCATCAATTCTTCGGCGCTCAGCCTTCTTCACAGCCCAACTCTCACATCCATACATGACCACAGGAAAATCCATAGCCTTGACTAGACGGACCTGAGTCGGCAAAGTAATGTCTCTGCTTTGAATATACTATCTAGGTTGGTCATAACTTTTCTTCCAAGGAGTATGCGTCTTTTAATTTCATGGCTGCAATCACCATCTGCATAGAGTAAAGAAAAGAATGTGGCTTTAACATTTTGTAACTTTTAGCTTTTGGTTCAGTTCAGTTCAGTTGCTCAGTCATGTCCAACTCTTTGTGACCCCATGAATCACAGCACGCCAGGCCTCCCTGTCCATTACTGTCTCCCAGAGTTTACTCAAACTCACCTCCATCGAGTCAGTGATGCCATCTAGCCATCTCATCCTGGGTCGTCCCCTTCTCCTCCTGCCCCCAATCCCTCCCAGCATCAGAGTCTTTTCCAGTGATTCAACTCTTCGCATGATGTGGTCAAAGCACTGGAGTTTCAGCTTTAGCATCATTTCTTCCAAAGAACACCCAGGGCTGATCTCCTTTAGAAAGGACTGGTCTGATCTCCTTGCAGTCCAAGGGACTCTGTAACTTTTAGCTTTTGGTTCAGTGGGATATATATCTTGGTTTGTTTATAACCACCTTTTAAATTTTATATGTTCATACTTTGTCTATCAACTATGTCTCCACAAGAATGCTAATAGAAGCTCAGTCAGTCTGAGAAAAATAGTTAATGAAATACAGATTAAACATTAGATGTTATAGAGTTAATATTTTAAGTGAGCTATGTAATTATTAAGAAAACAGGGGGAAAACAAATAGTTTAATTTACAAAGTATCTACTGAATGAAAATGATCCAGCAAACTTCCCTTTTAAAAGTAAAGCTCACTTTTGTAATCAGTATTCATGTGAACACAAATCTACATGCCTGATGGTTGGTAATATTGAAGAACTTTTTCCCTTCTTTGCTAGATCTTTTTAATTTGAGCTTATGTTGCAGTCAATGATCATTAGCCTTAACCGAAAACTCTTTTCTCCCTATTTATTCTCCCCTGTCAGCAAGAAGTTGATGTTGCATATAAACAGAGTATCCCCTTGGCAGCCCCCAAAACTGAAAACAAAGCAAGCAAAATGAGTACAAGCCAACTAGAAGACTTCATCAAAGATTATTTTATTTATCCAAAACAAAAGCATTATTAATCATTACTTTACCTCAGCAGAGGAAGTTTAACAAATTCATATTATGAAAACTTCAGTCTTGCATAACTATAATGTATCTCTGAATCATTCATAGAGCCATGTACAAAGGAAATAATTCCCTTGTTTGAAACTTCTGCCTTCTGTGATGGGGGAAAGTGAAGATTTGCTGGTACGAACACATGCCCTCTGTTCTAAAGATGCCAAAGGATTGCCAGTTAAATGCTTTCAACCCTATATTTTGGAGCTTAAACCCAAGTTTAAATGACATCTCTCCTGTTCTGATATAACTTTCATTGCCATATGCGAGACAACAAAAGAGACTCAGATCTATAGAGTGAACTTTTGGACTCTGGGGGAGAGAGAGAGGGAGAGGGTGGGATGAGATGGGAGAATGGCATTGAAACATGTATACTTACATTGTAAATTGTAATTTCAACCAGAAGTAAATTTTTTTTTTCTTTAAAAAAATAAAAAAAAAATAGTAAATGTAAAAAAATAAAATAAAATAAAATACTAAATTTCTTGCCCAATGTCACTTGCCCAGTTTCAACGTGAACAAATTGGAAGTGGTAGAGCCTGTTCAATTTTTAGCTAAGGTGTGCAACTGCCTCTTGGCATTCCATCCAACAAAAGCAAGGACGTATCTGTTTCCACCCACATTGTTTTGTCAGCTGTGATTGCATTATGGCAATTGCACTAAGCCGCTGACTCCAAGACTAACTCTATCTTTTCAAAGCATTATTGATTATCCTTCTCCACCTGAAAAATGTTAAAGATAGTAGAAATAGATGAAAAGCTTTGTTCTAGAATTGAAGAGACACAGATGTGCAGAGTGGACTTTTGGACTCTGAGGGAGAAGGAGAAGTTGGGAAGAATTGGGAGAATGGCATTGAAACATGTATACTATCATGTAAGAAATGAGTCACCAGTCTATGTCCGATGCAGGATACAGGATGCTCAGGGCCGGTGCACGGGGATGACTCAGACAGACGTTATGGGGAGGGAGGTGGGAGGGGGCTTCATGTTTGGGAATGCATGTACACACCCGTGGTGGATTCATGTCAATGTATGGCAAAACCAATACAGTATTGTAAAGTAAGATAAAGTAAAAATAAAAATTAAAAAAAAAAGAAAAGCTTTGTTCTCTGGATTTATATACATCAAAGAATCAACCTCTGACCTACTTTTACAAGTATGAAAATGTGCGTCTTTGAGTCAAGAGTGCTTTGTCAATTGGAGCGCTTTAAGAATCTCTATTTAATTATACCTTACTGGGTATACTTAACTTGAAATTCATTAGGTTAACAAAAGGATTAGTTGTTAAAAGTATAAATATACCAATGTGAAATGTAAACAGAAAATATGCAAACAATTAAGTTTAAATTAGCTTTTACAAATTCATGATCTTTCTGTTTACATTTAAAGAAGTAGATGTTTTTGTAATTTGCCATCTAAGTAGCATACAATTTGCATATCATTCATTATGTCACTGTGTTTTGAGTTATCTTAATAGGTAGCCCTATTTTCAAATATTGGCACTGGTTCTCAATAATGAAATGACAGTTTACATTACCTCTCAATTTTAACCTTTTAATCTATAAAATGGGGATAATACCTTATTTCACATAACAATTCTAAAGAATTAATAAAATGCTATGCCAATGATTTGCCAAATTTAATATGCATAAGAATCACCTGACATGCATGTTTAAATGCACTTTGTATAGGTTACAACTCTATAGATTCTAATTAAGAATATCAAATGTGTTCATGGTGTGTGAGAATATTCATTTTAAGCATGAACCACCGTAACTTGATTTAGGTGGTCAATGGTTACTTCAGTTCAGTTCAGTTCAGTCACTCAGTCATGTCGGACAATTTGCAACCCCATGGACGTCAGCACGCCAGGCTTCCTTGTTCATCACCAACTCCCGGAGTTTACTCAAACTCATGTCCATTTAGTTGGTGATGCCATCCAACCATCTCATCCTCTGTCGTCCCCTTCTTCTCCCAGCTTCAATCTTTCCCACCATCACGGTTTTTCAAATGAGTCAGTCCTTTGCATCAGGTGGCCAAAGTATTGGAGTTTCAGCGTCAGCATCAGTCCTTCCAATGAATATTCAGGACTGATTCCCTTTAGGAGGGACTGGTTGGATCTCTTTGGAGTCCAAAGGACTCTCAAGAGTCTTCTCCAACACCACAGTTTATTGTAAAGTAAAATTTAAAAAAATAAAAGCATCAATTCTTTAGTGCTCAGCCTTCTTTACATTCCAACGCTCACATGCATACATGACTACTGGAAAAATCAAAGCCTTGATTACACAGACCTTTGTTGGCAACGTAATACCTCTGCTTTTTAATATGCTGTCTAGGTTGCTCATAACTTTTCTTCCAAGAAGTAAGCATCTTCTAATTTCATGGCTGCAGCCACCATCTGCAGTGATTTTGAAGCCCAAAGAATAAAATCTGTTATGGTTTCTACTGTTTCACCATCTATTTCCCATGAAGTGATGGGACTGGATGCCATGATCTTAGTTATCTTCTGAATGTTGAGCTTTAAGCCAACTTTTTCACTCTCCTCTTTCAATTTCATCAAGAGGCCCTTTAGCTCCTCTTCACTTTCTGCCATAAGGGGGTGTCACCTGCACATCTGAGGTTATTGATATTTCTTCCTGCAATCTTGATTCCAGCTTGTGCTTCATCCAATCTGGCATTTTGCATGATGTACTCTACATACAAGTTAAATAAGCAGGGTGACAATATACAACCTTGACGTACTCTTTTCCCTATTTGGAACTAGTCTTTTTTTCCATGTCCAGTTCTAACTGTTGCTTCCTAACTTGCATACAGATTTCACAAGAGTCAGGTGAGGTGGTCTGGTATTCCCATCTCTTTCAGAATTTTCCACAGTTAGTGGTAATCCACATAGTCAAAGGCTTTAGCATAGTCAATAAAGCAGAAATAGATGTTTTTATGGAATTCTCTTGCTTTTTCAATGATCCAATGGATGTTGGCAATTTGATCTCTAGTTCTTCTGCCTTTTCTAAAACCAGCTTGAACATCTGGAAGTTCACGGTTCATATACTGTTGAAGCCTGGCTTGGATAATTTTGAGCATTACTTTACTAGCGCGTGAGATGAGTGCGATTGTGCGGTAGTTTGAGCATTCTTCGGCATTGCCTTTCTTTGGGATTAGAATGAAAACACATTTTCCAGTTCTATAGCCATTGCTGAGGTTTCCAAATATGTTGGCATATTGAGTGCAGCACCTTTGCAGCATCATCTTTCAGGATTTGAAATAGCTCAACTCGAATTTCATCACCTCCACTAGCTAGTGATTCTTCATAAGGCCCACTTGACTTCACATTTCAGGATGTCTGGCTCTAGGTGAGTGATCATACCATCATGATTATCTGTGTCATGAAGATCTTTTTTGTACAGTTCTTCTGTGTATTCTTGCCACCTCTTCTTAATATCTTCTGCTTCTGTTAGGTCCATACCATTTCTGTCCTTTACTGTGCCCATCTCAGCATGAAATGTTCCCTTAGTATCTCTCATTTTCTGGAAGAAATCTCTAGTCTCTCCCATTCTATTATTTTCCTCTAATTTCTTTACACTGATCACTGAGGAAGGCTTTCTTATATCTCCTTGCTATTCTTTCAAAATCTCCACTCAAACAGGTATATCTTTCTTTTTCTCCTTTGCTCTTCACTTCTCTTCTTTTCACAGCTATATGTAAGGCCTCCTCAGACAGCCATTTTGTTTTTTTCCATTTCTTTTTCTTGGGGATGGTCTTGATCCCTGTCTCCTGTATAATGTCAAAACCTCCATCCATAATTCATCAGCCACTCTATCAGATCTAATAGATACTTAAGAATCTTTAATACATACATAATACAGCAGATACTTAAGGATCATTAATACATATAAATTAAGTATTACACTATCATAGGTTAATTATTTTACTGGTTCTAGGAATTAGATAACATGGAGTTAGAACTAGAATGACATATTGGTATTAGCTACAAAATCGTCCTGTAACTGAAAAGGGTTAATTTTGACTTTATACTGGATCTACTTCTATGACTGTAACCCTTAACTTGCCGCTTTTATTATTATCAGCAGCAAAGTTGCTCAGTCATGTCTGACTTTTTACAACCCTGTGGATTGTAGTCTGCCAGGCTCCTCCATCCATGCTATTCCAGGCAAGAATACTGGAGTGGGTTGTCATTTCCTTCTCCAGAGGATCTTGCCAACCCAGGGATCGAACCCAGTTCTCCCACATTGCAGGCAGGTTCTCTGCCATCTGAGCCATCATGGAATCTCTTATTATAAGCATACATAATGGCCTACCTCATGGAGACAACCTAAACCCACCCACCTGTGAAATGACTGCAAGGAAGTGAAACTAACACATCCGCCTACCTGACACTTGCCATTCTAGGAGATATTCACAAGAATTAAATGGTCTTTTTACTTTGTTTCCTTACTACCCCCCATCTCTAATCCATAAAAGAACCCAGCATCCAGACACTGACAAGTTGGGTTTATTTTGAGATGCAAGTCTGCCATCTTCTCTGAATAAAGTCACAGTCCTTGCTTCAACACCTTGTCTCCCAGATTTACTAGCATAGCAGAACAGGTGGTGTTCAGCCCTCAACTAGAAATAACTACAGAAGTGATTCCTGCTTAGCACTAGTCCATAGCCATTTACCATTACCATCTGCACTCAATATGCCAACATATTTGGAAACCTCAGCAATGGCTACAGAACTGGAAAGTGTGTTTTCATTCCAATCCCAAAGAAAGGCAATGCCGAAGAATGCTCAAACTACCGCACAATCGCACTCATCTCACGTGCTAGTAAAGTAATGCTCAAAATTATCCAAGCCAGGCTTCAACAGTATATGAACCGTGAACTTCCATTGTACTTCATTTATGATCATATTCTCAGATTCTGAATATTATATTGGTCAGTCTTTCTGATATAAATGCAGAAATCTTATTCGCTCCATCGGCAATTGCTCAAATTTTTGTCTCCCATTCTGATATTTATCTTCCTAAATGTTCTACACAAGTCTAAGTGACACAGGAATGGATATCAGGGCCTCTCCCTTTAGGTTTCCTGGAAGGCTTGAGAAAAGCATCTATCTTTTGCTTCTTTTCTTACCTCTGGCATTCACAAGTCCTTTCAGAAACATACCGATGAAAAAGACAGACTTTTATGGGAATCAAAGTAAATCAAGTCAGAACCTAGCAGAGTTCATGCAAATGATCAATAGTTTAAACATGATGGCCAGTTTATAAAGTGGACAGAAAATACAATGTTTAATTTATAAATAAATTGATCTTAGATTAGTATTCTATATCTTTCTCTACTTGTTAACTGGAATAGTACTTAGAGGAATCTTTGGAATTTGCCTGATTTCAAACTACCGCCTTTGTAGGACTGTCACAAAATGTAAGTAAAATAGTATACTAGCAAAATTATGTAGTTTGTGAGGAATCAACTTCACAGCCTTCTTTTTGCAGTACTATAAAAGCCAATGAACAGAGAATAATTCCTTCAAGTAAACACTCAAACTTAAGGAATCCTTTATTAAAATTCAAATAAATTGTTAGGGGAGTGTGTAATTTCCTCGGTTCTGTCTCATCACAACAAAAACTTGAAGTGATGGACGTTAAAGCCCTTGGCCAGAATGCCTCTCAGCTGTTGGACAGACCATGTTACAGCTCTCAGTTTTTGGACAGACGTGTTATAACTCCGTGTTACAGCTCAGTTTTATTTAGAAAATAAAAGGAAACTACATCCTTGAGGCATGAGGGCATGCTGAACCAAAAGGCATGAAGAAAAGAGAAAGCCCCGGCCCTTTCTCTCCTCTTTTTATATATATGTTTTTCCTCCCCCTGGGTCTGCCTTATGTAAATTAGATAAGAGTGCTGTTTGTTCTACCTCACTCCAACCCTCAGGCCTTCCTTTATTTTATTTTCAAGGGCTTTTCCCTTCCTTGTCTTTTAGCCACCACCATTCTGGACTCCCTTTCCCTATTCTAACTACCTAACATAAATTATATATTTATTACATTAATTACCCTGTTGGAAAACTTACCTCAACAAACTGCAAATTATAGCTTTAAGACACTGAAGAGGAATACAGAAAGACATGTTTCCCAGGCAGTGGCAGAATGCCTCCAGATGGCTGGGGTTTGGTTGTCACATAAGAACATGTACTAAGAGGAAAGACTCATGCAATAAAAAGGGGTAATAAGGGCAGAAGGAAAAGTGGATAGAATGAAACCAAAAATTCAATTATTTCACAATTTTTCACAGGGTTTTCCTGTTCCTAAATCATACTGAGAGGCAAAGTGGATTCTGTGCTAAGCTCTAAAGCAGATGAGCAATAAGTGCTATTCTGTATCCTCACCTCTGGGCAGAAAGTGTGAGAAAAATATCCTCTAATTGTCTTAATCCCAAGCATCATAAATAAGGATTTTGCATTATTTTATCGTGGCTGCTGGATTTCTAAATTAATTATATGATTTGAAATTTTCTTATAATTTTAAATAGAAAAAAATGAAAATAATGACTTGCAACAGGAACAGGTTGATTTGTTTGTGAAAATATTTTTAAACTTTAGTTTCTTAGATGCTATCTCAGTTACTCTTCATAATGTTTAGTGAAATCAACTTTATGCAGGGCACAGCACCATTTGAATCAGGGGTAGATAAATAACAATTTCCCAAATCTGGCCTATCAACTGTTTTTGTAAATAAAGTTTTATTGGAACATTGCCACCTGCTGGCTACCTTCTAGTATTACTGGTAGAATTAAGGTTTCAGCCTTACAGAGATCTATGACCTTCAAAATCTACAATATTTATTTAAACTTTCTTTTTTTTTAAATTATGTTTTACAATGTTTGCAGGTGACAAAAGTGGAAGAAGAAGTGATTTGATTGATGGCACATTACAAACAGGTCTTCAGGGAAGGTATCTCCTTCACTCCATCTATAACATCCAAAGCACAACACCAAGCTTGAACATGCCCATTTGTGGAAGACTTGACCAGCTGTCATTACTGCCCTGAATATCTGCCAAATGGAAAAGTTTCTTATGACTAATTAATCCTCAACAGTGATGTACCATAGATGAAAGACAATACCTGAATCAGACACATCACCAATTTATGCATCAAGTCAAGATGCTAAGCTGAAACAGGGCTGGAGAATAAAAGGAGTTAGAGAAAGATGGAGAGGGAAAAAGGAGAATCTTATGAAAAATTGGGGCAGGTGAACAGTGAAAACTGAAAGCAGTTCTGAGACAGTTCCCACAATACTGAATAGTCTTCTCAATGTTTCTTTTATATAGAAGCCATTTCATTTAATAGAAATGAATTTTATAAAGGGGCTGAGCAGAGAATGTGTTCCCAAAGAAATGCATATGGAGAAAGTTGCCTGTCTCACATATTAAAGTCCAGGTTTCTTGGCAGCCAACTGACTCTCTGATTTAGAAAAAAAAAGTTTAAGTGTACCTACCTGCCCTAAATACACCACAGGAACACAGTTGGAAGAGCTTTTCATTCTCATAAGCTATATTCTATATGAGAATGTCTGATCATTAAAATTTGGGAAAAAAAAGTTATGACTTTGTCAGGGGGTTGGGGGTGGGGTGTGTGAAATCCAAAAGCTGTCTGTAAACTGTAAATAATAAATAATGTATTATTTATTAAGAGCTATACTTCTATTTATAGACATTATTTATAGCTATGTCTCTACACCATGAGAAATAAGAAGTGCTTAAAATTATTTACTATGGCATAAAAATAGGCATGGCTATGTACAAAAAGAATATATACTATACATATATTACACACACACACACATACATATACACTCACCCTGCTTATTTAACATATGCAGAGTACATCATGCAAAATGCCAGGCTGGATGAGTCACAGGCTAGAATCAAGATTGCCAGGAAAATATCATCACCCTCAGATATGCAGATGATACAATCTTAAGGGCAGAAAATGAAAAGGAGGCTTTGACAAGGGTGAAAGAGGAGAGTGAAAAAGCTGGTTTAAAACTCAACATTCATAATTCTAAGATCATGGCATCTTGTCCCATCACTTCACGGTGAAGAGATGGGGAAAAAGTAGAAGCAATGACAGATTTTACCTTCCTGGGCTGCAAAATCACTGCAGATGTAGACTGCAGCCATGAGCTTAAGACTCTTGCTTCTTGGAAGGAAAGCATTGACAAATCTACACAGCATATTAAGAAGTAGAGACATCTCCTTGCCGACAATGGTCCATGTAGTTCAGTTCAGTCACTCAGTCGTGTCCAACTCATTGTGACCCCCATGGATTGTAACATCTTAGGCTTCCTTGTCCATCACCAACTCCAGACTTGTTCAAACTCATGTCCATCAAGTCGGTGATACCATCCAACTATCTCATCTTCCACCATCACTTTCTCCTCCTGCCTTCAATCTTTCCCAGCATCAGGGGCTTTTCCAGTGAGTCAATTATTTGCATCAGGTGGCCAAAGTATTGGAGCTTCAACTTCAGCATCAGTCCTTCCAATGAATATTCAATACTGATTTCCTTTAGGATGAACTGATTGGACCTCCTTGTAGTCCAAGGGACTCTCAAGAGTCTTCTCTAACACCACAGTTCAAAAGCAGCTATTCTTTAGCGCTCAGCTTTCTTTATAGTCCAACTCTTGCATCCATAAATGACTACTGGAAAAACCATAGCTTTGACTAGATAGACCTTTGTCAGCAAAGTAATGTCTCTACCTTTAATATGCTGTCTAGGTTGGTCATAGCTTTTCTTCCAAGGAGCAAGCGTCTTTTAATTTCATGGTGGCAGACACCATCTGCAGTGATTTTGGAGCCCAAGAATATAAAGTCTGTCACTGCCTCCATATAGTGAAAGCTATGATTTTTCCAGTAGTCATGTGCAGATTTGAGAGTTGGACTATAAAGAAAGCTGAATAGTTAAATATTGCTGCTTTCAAACTGTAATGTTAGAGAAGACTCTTGAGAGTCCCTTGAACTGCAAGGAGCTCGAGATCAGACCAGTCAATCCTAAAGGAAATCAACCCTACGTATTCATTGGAAGGACTCATGATGAATCCTTAAGTGTATGGCAGCCTGATGTGAAGATCCAACTCATTGAAAAAGACCCTGATGCTGGGAAAGATTAAAGGCAAATGGAGAAGGTGGGTGGCAGAGGATGAGATGGTTAGATAGTATATATATATGTATATACATATGTATATGTATATATATATATATTTAGTAACGTGAACATGAACGTGAAGTCACTCAGCCATGTCTAACTCTTTGCAACACCATGGATTGTAGCCTACCAAGCTTCTCTGTTCATGGGATTTTCCTGGCAATAGTACTGGAGTGGATTACCATTTCCTTCTCCAAGGGATCTTCCCAACCCAGGGATTGAACCCGGTTCTCCCGCATGGTAGACAGACGCTTTACCATCTAAGCCACCAGGGAAGTCCACATATATTGTAATATACATGCTATATATATATATATATATAATATTATATAATTATATTTTATAACTATATTATATAATATTGTGCTTCCCTGATAGCTCAGTTGGTAAAGAATCCTCCTGCAATGCAGGAAACCCTGGTTCGATTTCTGGGTCAGGAAGATCTGCTGGAGAATGGATAGGTTACCTACTCCAGATCAGTGAATGTTTATCCCTGTTAATATATATGTATATAATATGTGTATATGCATATATATATGTATATAATACACATATATATTAACATCTATGGGGTCGCACAGAGTCAGACATGACTGAAGCGACTTAGCAGCAGCAGCATATTAACAGGGATAAACATTCACTGATCTAGAAATCTTCCTTGCTTTATCATAAAGGCCAAATCTTTACAGTCAGTGAAGTGCCTAAAAACATAATCCACAATGATGATCTTGATATTTAGAATAATAATAATAGTCTATCATTTATTTCCCAATGTGCTTGTCACATTAAAAACATTAAATATAATCCTTCCAAACTATAAAGAATATGATAATATTTTCAGCAAACAAAGAAGAAAGGATAAGTATGCCTGCTTTCCCTATACTATCTTATATTTTAAACCTGGCAACTATAATTGTGTTTAAATTGTGAAATTAATAAAGTTTATGTTCACATAATAACCACATTCACATACTGAAAGAGAATCTAACTTAAGGACTCTGCCAAACTGCTACTCACAACAGTTTCTTAGCAGATAATGAGTCTATCAAATTTAATAATTTTGAATCCAGTAATCGTTCCTTGAAGTACAGCTATAAATGCATCAATGGCCTGAAAACTACTGTTTCCTTTACAGAAGTGAAAGTAGTTTTCTTAATTATAAAGCTATAGAAAGATAAACCTAATCATTCTCTAATTATGAGAAATGCATATATGTTTATCCTCTGCAAGTAGTATTTGTTCACGTCTTA
>SJYQ01001021.1:41679-79742 GCA_006410935.1 Redunca redunca
ACTAGTATGGGAACAGAAAAAGGAAAATACATAAATAATTAATCAGAGATTATGATACTAATACAAATAAATTGAATGATAGCATAAGCAGCATAGTTTGAAAAATTAATTGGACTTCTAATCACATACTGAATTTTGTTTATTTAATACAGCTGTAACACTAACTGCACACAATCACTCAGTTTTCACATTATATATTTATACTTATCAGTTCATATGCAGTTACTGGAACATGGAAGTCTTAATGCCAATCTAAAAGAGATAATGTATTAATAATAGCTTAGTCTCCCCAAACAGTGTTGGTTTGAAACATGAATATTTCATATATGAGAATGCTGTAAATTTGAATATAGATTAATTCATAATGTGTTCTTTGGTTATACTAAGTAGTGCAAATGACACCGGGTAAGTCACACTTTTGAAAAGTCTACAAGTCTATCCTTATATATATCACTATACTAAATATTTTTGCAAATTAACTCTAAATAAGAATCAGTTTTAGAAATAAATATCCACAGGAAACCATGTGAAGAATAAAATATTTTATTCTTCAAAAATTAATAGATGCTGCAAAGCATATGGAGCAACAGGAACTGTTCTTCATTGCCAATGGAAATGGAAAATGGTACAGCTACTTTGGAATACAGTCTGACAGTTTCTTACAAAATGAAACATATTCATGTCATCTAATTGATCATTTCCATGAACAGGTCCATGGTATTTAACCAAAGGACCTGAAAACCTACATTCACACAAAAATCTGCACATTTATAGCAACTTAATTCCTAAATGCCAAAACTTGGCCTTTGAATTGACTGAATACAATGGAATATACAGAGAGTGGAATATTGTTTAAGTTAAAAAGAAATGGACTATCAAATCATGAAAAGATAAGGAGAAAACTTTAATGTCTGTTATTAAATGAAAGAAACCAATATTAAAAGGCTACATACTGCATGACTTCAACTAAGCTGTCTCTCGGATATACTGGCGGTTTGAATTCAGAAAAAATAATGAAAAGATATTTTGTACAATAAAGCAAATAGCACAAAAATCAAAAATCACACAAATTTGTATATTAAACAAATTTTTCAGTTTCCATGTGCATATAAAAGTTATGCTTATATCAGTTCAGTTCAGTCACTCAGTCGTGTCAGGCTCTTTGCAACCCCATGAATCACAGCACACCAGGCCTCCCTGTCCATCACCAACTCCTGGAGTTCACTCAGACTCAAGTCCATCGAGTCCATGATGTCATCCAACCATCTCATCCTCTGTTGTCCCCTGCTCCTCCTGCCCCCAATCCCTCCCAGCATCAGAGTCTTTTCCAATGAGTCAACTCTTCGCATGAGGTGGCCAAAGTACTGGAGTTTCAGCTTTAGCATCATTCCCTCCAAAGAAATCCCAGGGTTGATCTCCTTCAGAATGGACTGGTTGGATCTCCTTGCAGTCCATGGGACTCTCAAGAGTCTTCTCCAACATCACAGTTCAAAAGCATCAATTATGATAGACACATGCACATGAAAAAGAAATCCAAACCTAACCTGAAGACAATCATCCAATCACAAGGGAAGAAAACAAAACAAAAAAAGAATAAAAGAACAAAAAGAAATAACAAAAATGAACCTCCAAGCAATTAACAAAATGGTGATACATACCTAATCATAAAAACTCTAGGGGGTTTTCTGGTGACTCACTGGTAAATAATTCACTTGCTCATGAAGGAGACATGGGTTCAATCCCTAATCCAGGAAGATCCCACATGCAACAGAGCAACTAAGTCCATGTGCTACAACTATTGAGCCTGTGCTCTAGAGGCCAGGAGACTTAACTACTGAGCCCATGTGTCTCAACTGTGGAAGTCCATATGCCTAGAGCCCATGCTCCCCAACAAAAGAAGCAATGCAATGAGAAGCCCAAGTACTGCAACTAGAGAGTAGCCGGCACTCACCACTACTAGGGAAAGCTTACACACATCAATGAAGATCCAGCACATACAAAAATAAATAAATAGACAAAATTATTAAAAAAAATAAAAACTTTACATGCTAACAATAAAACGTTCCATTCAAGAGACATGTATTGCTGAAGAGTTAAGAAAACAAGAGCAACTTGTATTCTGTCTACTAGAGATTCACTTCACATCTAAAGACACAAAAAGACTGAAAGTGAGGAAATGAAAAAGGTTTTACATACAAATGGAAATGAAAAGAAAGGTAGGGTAACAATATTTATATCAATAAAAATTGACTTTCAAACAGATTGCAACAAAAGACAAAGAAAGACATTAAATAATAGCAAAGGATCAATTTAAGAAGTTATAAAAATTGTAAATATACATGCACTCAATGTAGGAGCACCTAGAAATATAAATAAAATAGTAATAGACTTAAAGAGAAAAATGAACAGTAACACAAATAATAGAGGGAACTTTAACACTTCACTTACATTAGTGGACAGATGGACTAGACAGAAATCAATGAGGAAACACTGACTTTAAGTGACAGGTTAGACCAAATAGACTTAGCAGACACCAATATAGCATTCCATTCAAAAGTAGCAGAATACATGTGCAGATGGAATATTTTCTAAGATAGTATCACATTTGACTACAAAACAAATTTCAGTAAATCAAAGAAAACTGACATCATATCAAGTATCTTTTCTAATTACAACACTGTAAAAACAGAATACAAGTTTAAGAAAAAAATAGCAGAAAAACAAACATATGAAAGTCAACCATTATTCTCCTGAACGATCAGTGGATCACTGAAGAAATCAAAGAAATAATTAAAAAACAAAAAAGACAAAAGAAAACAAAATGATCCAAAATCTATCTGCAAGCATACATGTGTGCTTGCTAAGTCGCTTCAGTCATGTCCGACTCTGTGCGACCCCATAGACGGCAGCCCACAAGGCTCCCCCGTCCCTGGAATTCTCCAGGCAAGAACACTGGAGTGGGTTGCCATTTCCTTCTCCCATGCATGAAAGTGAAAAGTGAAAGTGAAGTCGCTCAGTGGTGTCCAACTCTTAGCGACCCCATGGACTGCAGCCTACCAGGCTCCTCCATCCATGGGATTTTCCAGGCAAGAGTACTGGAATGGGTTGCCATTGCCTTCTCCAGATGTGTGCTTAGTTGTATCCAACTTTTTGTGATTCTGTGGACTGTAACCCACCAAGAATTTTCTAAGCAAGAATACTTGAGAGTGTGTTGCCATTTCCTCCTCCAGAGGATCTTCTCAACCCAGAGACTGAACCCATGTCTCTGGTTTCTCCTGCATTGCAGGTGGATTCTCTACTGCTTGAGCAATCGAGGAGGCAGCAAAGTCAAACTTAAGAGGGAATTTTACAGTAATACAAGGTTACATTAAGAAACATGAAAAATCTCAAACAAACAACCTAATCTCAAACAAACACCTAAAGGAACCAGAAGAGTAAGAACAAACAAAACTCAAAGTTGGAAGGAAAGAAATCATAAGGAACAGAGCAGAAATAAATGAAACACAGACTAAAAACAACGGAAATGATTAATATAACTAAGAGCTAGTTCCTTGAAAAGATAAACAAAATTGATAGAACTTCAGCCAAAATCATGAAAAAAAAAAAAAGTGGATCGAAACCAATAATGTCAAAAATAGGAAAAGTTAAAAACACCAAAGATATACAAATGATCATATTATCATAAGATATTATAATATATAATTATAAACCAATAAAATGGACACACAGAAGAAATAAATTCCTAAAAATGTATAATATCCCAACAGTGAACCTAGAAGAAAAAGAAACTATGAACAGGCCAGTTATCAGCAATAAAGTTGGATCAGTAGTAAAACAACTTCCAGAAAACATAAGTTCAGGACAAGGTGACTTCACAGGTTAATTCTACCAGGTATATAAAAGTTAACACTTATACTTCAAAAACAATTCCAAAAGACTGTAGACAAAGAAACACTTCCAAACTTATTCTATGAAGACATTATCACCCATATATCAAAACCAAACATATTTCACAAAAATATATCACAGGCCAATATTACTGAGCAATATAGATGCAAAAATCCTCAACAAAATGCTAGCAAACAGACTCCAACAACATATTACAAAGCTCATACACTATGATCAAATGGGACTTAGCCCAGGGAGGTAAGGATTTTTCAGTATCTGCAAAAATCAATCAATGTGATATGCCATATTAACTAATTGAAGAATAAAAACCATATGACAATCTCAATAGAGGAATAAAAAGCTTTTACAAAATTTAATACCCATTTATGACAAGAAAAAAAAAAAAAACAACTCTCCAGAAAGTGGGCATAGAGGGAAACTGTCTCAATATAATAAAGGTTGTATAAGAAAAATCTACAGCAAACATCACTGTCAATGGTGAAAAACTGGAGACATTTCCTCTATAATCCAAAACAGTACAAAGATGTCCACTCTCACCACTACTATTCAACATAGTTTTCGAAGTCTTAGCCAAAGCAATCAGAGAAGAAAAAGAAATTAATAGAATGAAATTGAAAAATAAGAAGTAAAATTGTCACTGTTTGTAGATGACATGATACTGTACATAGAAAAATCCTCAAGAAGCCACCAGAAAATTATTAGAGATTATCAGTGAACTTGGTACATTCTCAGGATAAAAAATATATAGAAATCTCTTGTATTCCTAGATATAAACAGCAACAAAAATTAGAAAGAGAAGTTAAGGAAACAATCTCATTAACCAGCTCAACAAAAATAATAAAATACCTCAGAATAAACTTACCTAAGGAGACAATGCCAAAGCTTTTGACTGTGTGGATCACAATAAATTGTGGAAAATTCTGAAAGAGATGGGAATACCAGACTACCTGACCTGCCTCTTGAGAAACCTATATGCAGGTCAAGAAGCAACAGTTAGAACTGGACATGGAACAACAGACTGGTTCCAAATAGGAAAAGCAGTACGTCAAGGCTGTATGTTGTCACCTTGCTTATTTAACTTGTATGCAGAGTACATCATGCAAAATGCCAGGATGGATGAAGCACAAGCTGGAATCAAGATTGCCGGGAGAAATATCAATAACCTCAGATATGCAGATGACACCACCCTCATGGCAGAAAGTCTTCACTTGATGGAAGTGAAAGAGGAGAGTGAAAAAGTTGGCTTAAAGTTCAACATTCAGAAAACTAAGATCATGGCATCTGGTCCCATCACTTCATGGGAAAAAGATGGGAAAACAGTGGAACCAGTGTCAGACTTTATTTTGGGGGGCTCCAAAATCACTGCAGCTGGTGATTGCAGCCATGAAATTAAAAGACGCTTACTCCTTGGAAGGAAAGTTATGACCAACATAGATGGCATATTCAAAAGCAGAGACATTACTTTGCCAACAAAGGTCCATCTAGTCAAGGCTATGTTTTTTCCAGTGGTCATGTATGGATGTGAGATTTGGACTTTGAACAAAGCTGAGCACTGAAGAATTGATGCTTTTTGAACTGTGGTGTTGGAGAAGACTCTTGAGAGTCCCTTGGCCTGCAAGGAGATCCAACCAGTCCATTCTGAAGGAGATCAATCCTGGGATTTCTTTGGAAGGAGTGATGCTGAAGCTGAAACTCCAGTACTTTGGCCACCTCATGTGAAGAGCTGACTCATTGGTAAAGACTCTGATGCTGGGAGGGATTGGGGGCAGGAGGAGCAGGGAATGACAGAGGATGAGATGGCTGGATGGCATCACCAACTTGATGGACATGAATTTGAGTGAACTCCAGGACTTGCTAATGAACAAGGAGCCCGGGCATGCTGCAATTCATGGGGTCACAAAGAGTCAGACACGACTGAGCAACTGAACTGAAATGAACTGAACTGAACTGAAGGAGACAAAAGACCTGTACTCAGAAAACTATAGGATACTGATGAAAGAAGTCAAAGATGACACAAACAGATGGGAAAACATACCACATTCTTAGACTGATAGAATTAATATTGTGAAAATGACTATACTACCCAGCCTTCTTCAGATTCAATGCAATATCTATCAAGTTACCAATGGCATTTTCACAGAATTACAACAATTTTTTACAAATTGTATGAAAAGACCCAGATAACCAAAGCAATCTTGAGGAAGAAAAATAGAGTTGGAGAAATCACGTTTCCTGACCTCAGACTATACTAAAAAGCTACAGTAGTCTAAATGGTATGGTGCTATCAGTAAAACAGGAAAAAAAANGTTGGAGAAATCAGGTTTCCTGACCTCAGACTATACTAAAAAGCTACAGTAGTCTAAATGGTATGGTGCTATCAGTAAAACAGGAAAAAAAAAATCAATAGAAGAACAGGATGGAGAGCCCAGAGGTAAACTCAAGCACCTATGTTCAGCTAGTCAATGAAAAAGGGGTCAAAAATATACAATAAAGTCTCTTCAAGAAATAGTGCTGGATAACTAGACACCTACATGTTAAAGAATGAAATTAAAACATTTTTTATCACTATATACAAAGTAAACTTAAAATGGTTTAAATACCTAAATTTAAGTTCAGGTACTATACAACTCCTAGAGGAAAATATATGCAGAATATTCTTTTACATAAATCACAGCAATATTTTTAGATCCATCTCCTACAATAGAATAATTAAATAAAATAAAAAATTAACATGTAAGACTTAATTAAACTTAAAAGCTTTTGTACAGCAAAGGAAATCATAAAGAAAATGAAAATGCAACCTACTGAATGGGAGAAAATATTTGCAAATGACACTACCAACAAGGGATTAACTTCCACAATACACAAAAAGTTCATACAGCTCAATATAAAAACAAATAAACAAACAAACAAATAATCCAGTCCTAAAAAAGGAAGATCTAATAGCCATTTATCCAACGAAGATATGCAGATGGCCAAAAGGCACTTGAAAATATGTTTAATATCACTAGAGAAATGCAAATCAAAACTACAATGAGATATCACTTCACACCAGTCAGAATGGCCATCATTAAAAGTCTACAAATAATAAATAAAGGAAAGGGTGTAGAGAAAAAAGAACCCTCTTACACTATTGGTGGGAATGTAAATTGATGCAGCCACTGTGGAGAACAGTATTTTTTGAGGAGGCTCCACAAAAAATAACTGAAAATAGAATCTCCATATGATCCAGCAAACTCACTCCTGGGCATATATCTGGAGAAACTGCCAATTTGAAAAAAAAAAAAATACATGCACCCCAATATTCGTAGCAACTCTATTATAATAGCTGAGACATGTAAGCAACCTAAATGTCCACCAATAGAAGAATGGATAAAGATCTGGTATGTACATAGACAATGAAATATTTTTCAGCCACAAAAAGAATGAAATCCCATTTGCAGCAACATGGACAGACCTAGAGATAATCATATTAAGTGAAGTCAGAGATAGAAAGGCAAATATCCTATGATATCACTTATTCGTGGAATCTAAAAAAAATACAAATGAAGTTATTTACAAAATAAGACTCATAAACATTGAAAACAAACTTATGGTTAGCAAAGGAGATAGCCAGGAGAAGGAGGAGAAAAGCTAGAATTGGGGGATTAAAGTATATACTCTATTATGTACAAAATAAACAGTAAGGATACACTGTATAGCACAAAATACTATATTTAATATCATAATAACCTATAATGGAAAAANACATTTTGCATTATCCAGTAAATATATATATTGACTTAGCTTCTGATCCCCATCTAGAAATTTACCATGAAGATGACACTCTGATAATATAACAACATCTGCACAACAGTATTCATAGTAGTAAGCTTATAATTTCAACCCATTGTGATACCTTAAATGTTCAAATGTAGAAGAGGAGCTAAAGATTTGTTACACCCATACAATAGAGTACCATGCTGCTGTAAAAAAAAAAGATCTTTAAGTGATGACAAGGCATCATTTACTGGCTGCATTGCTAAGTAGAATGTGCAAAGGGAAAGGAGTATCCCTACAATGCTTTTTTTACACAAACAAGGAGGGCAAGCACATGCATATGTAGACACATACTCAGGCAGGAAGAATAAATCAGAAATTAATGAGATCGACTACCTCCAGACAAATGGTGAGTGGTGGGGTAATAGGGAATAAAGAATAAGGCAAGAGTGTGATACTTCTCAGAGTTTCCATTATGGTACAAAGCTATCTTTTTAAAACTACATAAATTATTCATGTATTTAGAATAGCATAAATATATTGAGCCAAAATAATAGGTGGGGCTTATCCAAATAATTTTTTAATGCATTTGGGTTAATGCTTGCTGATTGAAAACAAAATAATAAAGTAAATATTGATTCAGAGTTGACAAACTTGTCTTTTTTTTTTCCTTTTCTTCTATTATTTGCTTTTTGGCAGCTGATCTGGTCCCATCCCTTCATGGGGAATAAATGGGAAAACAAAGGAAACAGTGTCAGACTTTATTTTTTTGGGCTCCAAAATCACTGAAGATGGTGATTGCAGCCATGAAATTAAAAGACATTTACTCCTTGGAAGGAAAGTTATCAGCAACCTAGATAGCATATTCAAAAGCAGAAACTGCTTTGCCAACAAAGGTCCGTCTAGTCAAGGCTATGGTTTTTGCAGTAGTCATGTATGGATGTGAGATTTTGACTGTGAATAAAGCTGAGTGCCAAAGAATTGATACTTTTGAACTGCGGTGTTGGAGAAGACTCTTTGAGAGTCCCTTGGACTGCAAGGAGATCGAACCAGTCCATTCTAAAGGAGATCAGTCCTGGGTGTTCATTGGAAGGGCTGATGCTAAAGCTGAAACTCCAATACTTTGGCCACCTTATGCGAAGAGTTGATTCATTGGAAAAGACTATGATGCTGGGAGGGATTGGGGGCAAGAGGAGAAGGGGACGGAAGAGCATGAGATGGCTGGATGGCATTACTGACTCAATGGACATGAGTTTTTGAGTGAACTCCGGGAGTTGGTGATGGACAGAGAGGTCTGGCATACTGTAATTCATGGGGTCACAAAGAGTCGGACATGACTGAGCGACTGAACTAAACTGAACTGAACTGAACTGATGGGGAAAACTTTTAAGCTACTTTCAATGAATTTTGAGATTGAGCAAATAATTCAGTTTTTCACATTTACTGCTGGAATAATTCAATATATATTTATTGTCTAATATATAATAGCTACCATTTTAATATATAGATAACTACATGGAAATTAAGAAATGGCAAATATATTCAGTAAGCTCAAATTTTATTTGACAAGATGAATGCTAGTCGCTCAGTCATGTCCGACTCTTTGAGACCCCATGGACTGTAGCCTGCCAGGCTCCTTTGTCCATGGAATTCTCCAGGCAAGAATACTGGAGTAGGTTGCCATTTCCTTCTCCAGAGCATGTTCCCAACCCAGGGATTGAACACAGGTCTCCTGCATGGCAAGTAGATTCTTTACCATCTGAACCACCAGGAAAGCCTACTATTAAGAGACATTTCTAAGTATAGAGACATTTCTAAGTGTAAAGACGTGTCAACTTTAAAAGTATCAGCAGATACATGTTTGACTTTATCTTATAATCTACAGACAATAGAAATGAAAAAAAAAATAATTCCAGGGTAGAAAATTAAATGTAAACAAAAAGCTATGTTAGAAAATTGTGCATATTTGCATTTAATTGTGAATTTTACATTAGAAACATCTTCAGTAGGTAAATTTAAATGTGTATGCACCTTCTTTGGGGGAGACGTGGCTAAACAGGAAATTTGATTACTCATTTGCCTCAAAATTAATTAGAAGAGACATTAACACATCAGCCCGATCTATGTACGCTACAAATGGATCACTGATGAAAGCCTCATAATAAAAACTGCTGCCAGAAGTTTAAATTATAAATACATTCTTTTCTTAGGCATTCAGCTAACTTGTAAATTAGCATAGTGCACACATAAAAGTATACAAATAATTTAATAATTTCTACTTAAATATGTCTTAAGTATTCTTATTAAATTGTCAAAGAATTGTTTGGTAGGTGATTGATGAAGGCCCTATGAATAAAACAATGCTTTGTCAAAATCATTGTAATTCACCTCTTTGGGGGCATTCATATTCAGAATAGACTATTTATTACTGTTTCTAATACACACAAGTGTCCTCTAGAGGCAACCATTTTCAAACTGGTTTAATTACACTGAGGCATAATTTTAATTTGATTAGGATTTATGGCATCTATCCATAGACTTTCAAGTGAAATAAAAGACTCAATAAATATATAATTACATATAAAATCTTAGAAGGAAAGCATATCCTTTTATATATCACCAGAATAAATATACTTGTCAACCTGCAAATGAATTATCAGAAGAGTAGGTAAAGAAAATCTGCTTTGCATGGCTGTCATAGGTTTATTTTATGCAAGGAATATTTGCTTCCTTTAATACAATTCATGGTGGAATGTAAAGAAAGCAGTCTTACTTATGTTATGTGCCACAAAGACCACATTGTGTCATATCACTTCAAGAGGAACTTAAATATGGATACCTAGATACAGGTATCACACATTTTGGAAAAATAAGAATGAAGTACTCACTCCAACTTGCTTATCTGTTATTATTTCCATGATAGAACTTAAGTACATGATAGGATCTAATGTAACAGAACATTTCCTTCTATCATCAAAATGAGAGGATTTTTATGTGTCATAAAGTTAAAAAGCTTAATTTTGTGTGTCAACTTGACTGGGCTAAGTGATGCCTAAATAGGTAAAATGCTATTTCTGATTTGTCTGTGAGGGTGTATCTGGAAGAGACTAGCATTTGAACTGGTAGGCTGAGTAAAGAAGAATGCTCACACCAGTGTAGGTGGGCATCATCCAATCCATCAAGGATCTAAAAAGAACAAAAAGGATGAAGAAAAAATGACTCTCTTTGTTTGAGCTGGAATGTCTATCTTCTCCTTCGTGCAGATATCAATCAGCTCCCCTAGTTCTTAGGCTTTCAGACTCAAACTGAATTAAACCACTAGCTTTTCTGGTTCTCCTGCTTAAGGGCAACTTGTGGGACTTCTCAGCTTCCATAATCACATAAGCAAATTCTTATTGGTTCTGTTTCTCTGGAGAACCCTAATATAGGGAGCATTGGCTTTAAAAAATATATCTTAAATACACTTAAGGGAAGTTCTTTACTTTTTCCACAAACAAGCTACTCGTCTTTGGAAATGAAGGTAGTATGTCTCTAGAATGGTTCCCTTTGTCTTCCGATTAATACAGAATTCCTCCTCATGGGGAATGGTGGGAGGGCAGGGCATTTTGTTCCAAAGTTATAGACTCAGTACTAGAAAAGAAGTCACTAACTGCATAACTGAAATTAATCTAACAGTCTATTCCTGATTCCTGCTGCTAGTTGCAAAGAAGAAAAAGTAAGGATTATTTGAAGAAATTCATCATGTGTATGTGTGTGTGTGTGTGTGTGTGTGTGTGTGTATGTGTTTTAAATATAAAAAAGTATTTTCTGCTGGAGTTATACTCAGACGTAGGAAAGCCATTAATTTGCATTTTTACTTTTAAGATACCAAGAGCTGTTGCTGGTATAATCCACATAATCCACAGAATGAATAACAACCTAACATGCTCTAAGTAAAATAAAAGTAATTTTAAATAACTAGTTTTAAATTAACTAAATATACCACTTACATCTATTGCTATCTTTTATCTTTTATAAAATACATACTTCAACTTCATTAGTTGTAATATGTTACTCTTTTACTGTGTGTGAAGTCTTCAAAAGGATTATTTTACTGTGTGGATATTTAAAATCTCATTATAGAAACTGTAACATATTTTATTTTGATTTGATATTGTAAGCCCTACAAGATCTTTTAGAACTAAAACCCAAAAAAGATTACCTTTTCATTAAAGGGGACTGGAATGCAAAAGTAGGACGTCAAGAAACACCTGGAGTAACAGGCAAATTTGGCCTTGGAATGCGAAATGAAGCAGGGCAAAGACTAATAGAGTTTTGCCAAGAAAATGCACTGGTCATAGCAAACACCCTCTTCCAACAACACAAGAGAAGACTCTACACATGGACATCATCAGATGGTCAACACCGAAATCAGACTGATTATATTCTTTGCAGCCAAAGATGGAGAAGTTCTATACAGTTAGCAAAAACAAGACCAGGAGCTGACTGTTGCTCAGATCATGAACTCCTTATTGCCAAATTCAGACTTAAATTGAAGAAAGTAGGGAAAACCGCTAGACCATTCAGGTATGACCTAAATCAAATCCCTTATGATTATACAGTGGAAGTGAGAAATAGATTTAAGGGCCTAGATCTGATAGATAGAGTGCCTGATGAACTATGGAATGAGGTTCGTGACATTGTACAGGAGACAGGGATCAAGACCATCCCCATGGAAAAGAAATGCAAAAAAGCAAAATGGCTGTCTGGGGAGGCCTTACAAATAGCTGTGAAAAGAAGAGAGGCGAAAAGCAAAGGAGAAAAGGAAAGATATAAGCATCTGAATGCAGAGTTCCAAAGAATAGCAAGAAGAGATAAGAAAGCCTTCTTCAGCGATCAATGCAAAGAAATAGAGGAAAACAACAGAATGGGAAAGACTAGATATCTCTTCAAGAAAATTAGAGATACCAAGGGAACATTTCATGCAAAGATGGGCTCGATAAAGGACAGAAATGGTCTGGACCTAACAGAAGCAGAAGAAGAGGTGGCAAGAATACACGGAAGAACTGTACAAAAAAGATCTTCACGACCCAGACAATCATGATGATGTGATCCCTAATCTAGAGCCAGAAATCTTGGAATGTGAATTCAAGTGGGCCTTAGAAAGCATCACTATTAACAAAGCTAGTGGAGGTGACGGAATTCCAGTTGAGCTCTTTCAAATCCTGAAAGATGATGCTGTGAAAGTGCTGCACTTAATATGCCAGCAAACTTGGAAAACTCAGCAGTGGCCGAAGGACTGGAAAAGGTCAGTTTTCATTCCAATTCCAAAGAAAGGCAATACCAAAGAATGCTCATACTACCACACAATTGCACTCATCTCACATGCTAGTAAAGTAATGCTCAAAATTCTCCAAGCCAGGCTTCAGCAATACATGAACTGTGAACTCCCTGGTGTTCAAGCTGGTTTTAGAAAAGGCAGAGGAACCAGAGATCAAATTGCCAACATCCTCTGGATCATGGAAAAATCAAGAGAGTTCCAGAAAAACATCTATTTCTGCTTTATTGACTATGCCTTTGACTGTGTGGATCACAATAAACTATGGAAAATTCTGAAAGAAATGGGAATACCAGACCACCTGACCTGTCTCTTGAGAAATCTGTATGCAGGTCAGGAAGCAGCAGTTAGAACTGGACATGGAACAACAGACTGGTTCCAAATAGGCAAAGGAGTACTTCAAGTCTGTATATTGTCACCCTGCTTATTTAACTTCTATGCAGAGTGCATCATGAGAAATGCTGGACGGGAAGAAACACAGCTAGAATCAAGATTGCCAGGAGAAATATCAATAACCTCAAACATGCAGATGACATCACCCTATGGCAGAAAGTGAAGAGGAGCTAAAGGGCCTCTTGATGAAATTGAAAGAGGAGAGCGAAAAAGTTGGCTTGAAGCTTAACATTCAGAAAACAAATATCATGGCATCCGGTCCCATCACTTCATGGGAAATAGATGGGGAAACGGTAGAAAGAGTGTGAGATTTTATTTTCTGGGGCTCCAAAATCACTGCAGATGGTGATTGCAGCCATGAAATTAAAATAGGCTTACTCCTTGGAAGAAAATTCATGACCAACCTAGATAGCATATTCAAAAGCAGAGACATCACTTTGCCGACTAAGGTCCGTCTAGTCAAGGCTATGGTTTTTCCTGTGGTCATGTATGGATGTGAGAGTTGGACTGTGAAGAATGCTGAGCACTGAAGAATTGATGCATTTGAACTGTGGTGATGGAGAAGAGTCCCTTGGACTGCAAGGAGATCCAACAATTCTATTCTGAAGGAGATCAATCCTGGGATTTCTTTGGAAGGAATGATGCTAAAGTTGAAACTCCAGAACTTTAGCCACCTCATGCGAAGTGTTGATTCATTGGAAAAGACTCCGATGCTGGGAGGGATTGGGGACAGGAGGAGAAGGGGACAACAGAGGATGAGATGGCTGGATGGCATCACGGATTCGATGGACGTGAGTCTGAGTGAACTCCGGGAGATGGTGATGGACAGGGAGGCCTGGCGTGCTATGATACATGGGTCGCAAAGAGTCGGACACGACTGAGCGACTGAACTGAACTGAACTCTTGACACAGACATTTTCAAGAAGACATATATTTTGACACTATACAAAATAAAAAGTATGCCTTAGTTTTGATTATCTCACAGACCCATTGATACGAGGATTTCAAAATAACAGGCATGGGCGGCTGCGACCGACACACTAAGCACTGGCAGCTGCAACCGGCACACTTAGTGTGGCCGAGAGGAGCTACCCCACGTCTGAGGTCAGGGGCAGAGGCCGGGAGGGCCCCATTCCCGAAGGGCAGCTGCCAAGAGGAGTTACCCCACGTCCGAGGTCAGGGGCAGTGGTTGAGAGTGCCAGGCTGCGATGGCGCAGGAATAGCAGAGAGGAGCTACCCCATGTCAGAGCCCAGGGGTGGCAGCTGAGAGGCTCTACTTTGTTTCCTAGGCCAGGGGTGGCCAGGAGAAGCCACCTCGCATCCCAGGTCAGAGGCAGTGGCCGGGAGGAGCCACTCCACACCTGAGGCCAGGGGCTGCGGCCAGGAGGAGCAATCCCATGCCCGAGGACAGGCACAGCAGCCAGGAGGAGCAACCCCATGTCCAAGGAGTGGTGGCTGTGTGGGCACAGGAGGGCCTAGAGGAGCTATCCCATGTTGAAGATCAAGAAGGGCAGTGGTGAGGAGATACCATTCTTCGAAGGTAAGGAGCAGTGGCTGTGCTTTGCTGGAACAGCCGTCAAGAGATACCCCACGCCCAAGGGAAGAGAAACCCAAGTAAGATGGTAGGTGTTGTAAGAAGGCATCAGAGGGCAGACACACTGAAACCATACTCACAGAAAATGAGTCAATCTAATCACACTAGGACCACAGCCTTGTCTAACTCAATGAAACTAAGCCATGCCCGCAGAGCAACCCAAGACGGGCATGTCATGGTGCAGAGGTCTGACAGAATATGGTCCACTGAAGAAGAGAATGGCAAAACACTTCAGTATTCTTGCCTTGAAAGCACCATGAATAGTATGAAAAGGCAAAATGACAGGATACTGAATGAGGGACTCCCCAGGTCAGTAGGTGCCCAATATGCTACTGGAGATCAGTGGAGAAATAACTCCAGAAAGAATGAAGGGCTGGAGCCGAAGCAAAAACAATACCCAGCTGTGGATGTGACTGGTGATAGAAACAATGTCCGATGCTGTAAAGAGCAATGTTACATAGGAACCTGGAATGTCAGGTCCATGATACAAGGCAAATTGGAAGTGGTCAAACAAGAGATAGCAAGAGTGAACGTCAACGTTCTAGGAATCAGCAAACTAAAATGGACTAGAATGGGTGAATATAACTCAGATGACCATTATATCCACACTGTGGGCAGGAATCCCTCAGAAGAAATAGAGTAGCTATCATGGTCAACAAAAGAGTCCAAAATGCAGTACTTGGATGCAATCTCAAAAACAACAGAATGACCTCTGTTCGTCTCCAAGGCAAACCATTCAATACCACAGTAATCCAAGTCTATGCCCCAACCAGTAACACTGAAAAAGCTGAAGTTGAAAGATTCTATGAAGACCTACAAGATCTTTTAGAACTAACACCCAAAAAAGATGTTATTTTCATTGTAGGGAACTGGAATGCAAAAGTAGGAAGTCAAAAAACACCTGGAGTAACAGGCAAATTTGGCCTTGGAATGTGGAATGAAGCAGGGCAAAGACTAATAGAGTTTTGCCAAGAAAATGCACTGGTCATAGCAAACACCCTCTTCCAACAACACAAGAGAAGACTCTACACATGGACATCATCAGATGGTCAACACCAAAATCAGATTGATAATATTTATTTTGCATCCAAAGATGGAGAAGCCCTATACAGTCAGTGAAAACAAGACCAGGAGTTGACTGTGGCTCAGATCATGAATTCCTTATTGCCAAATTCAGACTTAAATTGAAGAAAGTAGGGAAAACTGCTAGACCATTCAGCTATGACCTACATCAAATCCCTTATGATTATACAGTAGAAGTGAGAAATAGATTTAAGGGACTAGATCTGATAGACAGAGTGCCTGATGAACTATGGACAGAGGTTAGTGACATTGTACAGGAGACAGGGATCAAGACCATCCCCACGGAAAAGAAATGCAAAAAAGCAAAATGGCTATCTGAGGAGGCCTTACAAATAGCTGTGAAAAGAAGAGAGGCAAAAAAACAAAGGAGAAAAGGAAAGATATAAGCATCTGAATGCAGAGTTCCAAAGAATAGCAAGAAGAGATAAGAAAGCCTTCCTCAGCAATCAATGCAAAGAAAGAGAGGAAAACGACAGAACAGGAAAGACTAGCGATCTCTTCAAGAAAAGTATAGATAGCAAGGGAATATTTCATGCAAACGTGGGCTCGATAAAGGACAGAAATGGTAGGGACCTAACAGAAGCAGAAGATATTAAGAAGAGGTGGCAAGAATACACAGAAGGACTGCACAAAAAAGATCTTCACAACCCAGATAATCACGATGGTGTGATCACTCATCTAGAGCCAGACATCCTGGAATGTGAAGTCAAGTGGGCCTTAGAAAGCATCATTACGAACAAAGCTAGTGGAGGTGATGGAATTCCAGTTGAGCTGTTTCAAATCCTGAAAGATGATGCTGTGAAAGTGCTGCACTGAATATACCAGCAAATTTGGAAAACTCACCAGTGGCCACAGGACAGGAAAAGATCAGTTTTCATTCCAATTTCATAGAAAGGCAATGCCAAAGAATGCTCAAACTACCGCACAATTGCACTCATCTCACATGCTAGTAAAGTAATGCTCAAAATTCTCCAAGCCAGGCTTCAGCAATACATGAACTGTGAACTTCCTGATGTTCAAGATGGTTTTTGAAAAGGTAGAGGAACCAGAGATCAAATTGCCAACATCCACTGGATCATGGAAAAATCAAGAGAGTTCCAGAAAAATATCTATTTCTGCTTTGTTTACTATGCCAAAGCCTTTGACTCTGTGGATCACAATAAACTGTGGAAAATTCTGGAAGAGATGGGAGTACCAGACCACCTGACCTGCCTCTTGAGAAATGTGTATGCAGGTCAGGAAGCAACCTCTAGAACCGGACATGGAACAACAAACTGGTTCCAAATAGGAAAAGGAGTATGTCAAGGCTGTATATTGTTACCCTGCTTGTTTAATTTCTATGCAGAGTACATCATGAGAAGTGCTGGACTGGATGAAACATGAGCTGGAGTCAAGATTGCCAGGAGAAATATCAGTAACCTCAGATATGCAGATGACACCACCCTTATGGCAGAAAGTGAAGAGGAACTAAAAAGCCTCTTGGTGAAAGTGAAAGAGGAGAGTGAAAAAGTTGGCTTAAAGCTCAACATTCAGAAAATGAAGATCATGGCATCTGGTCTCATCACTTCATGGGAAATAGATGGGGAAACAGTGGAAACAGTGTCAGCCTTTATTTTTTGGGGGTTTCAAAATCACTGCAGATGGTGACTGCAGCCAGAAATTAAAAGACGTTTACTCCTTGGAAGAAAAGTTATGATCAACCTACATAATATATTCAAAATCAGAGACATTACCTTGCCGACAAAAGTCCGTCTAGTCAGGGCTATGGTTTTTCCTGTGGTCATGTATGGATGTCAGAGTTGGACTGTGAAGAAGGCTGAGAGCCGACGAATTGATGCTTTTGAACTGTGGTGTTGAGACTCTTGAGAGTCCCTTGGACTGCAAGGAGATCCATCCTGTCCATTCTGAAGGAGATCAGCCCTGGGATTTCTTTGGAAGGAATGATGCTAAAACTGAAACTCCAGTACTTTGGCCACCTTATGTGAAGAGTTGACTCATTGGAAAAGACTCTGATGCTGGGAGGGATTGNGTATATTGTTACCCTGCTTGTTTAATTTCTATGCAGAGTACATCATGAGAAGTGCTGGACTGGATGAAACATGAGCTGGAGTCAAGATTGCCAGGAGAAATACCAATAACCTCAGATATGCAGATGACACCACCCTTATGGCAGAAAGTGAAGAGGAACTAAAAAGCCTCTTGGTGAAAGTGAAAGAGGAGAGTGAAAAAGTTGGCTTAAAGCTCAACATTCAGAAAATGAAGATCATGGCATCTGGTCTCATCACTTCATGGGAAATAGATGGGGAAACAGTGGAAACAGTGTCAGCCTTTATTTTTTGGGGGTTTCAAAATCACTGCAGATGGTGACTGCAGCCAGAAATTAAAAGACGTTTACTCCTTGGAAGAAAAGTTATGATCAACCTACATAACATATTCAAAATCAGAGACATTACCTTGCCGACAAAAGTCCATCTAGTCAGGGCTATGGTTTTTCCTGTGGTCATGTATGGATGTCAGAGTTGGACTGTGAAGAAGGCTGAGAGCCGAAGAATTGATGCTTTTGAACTGTGGTGTTGAGACTCTTGAGAGTCCCTTGGACTGCAAGGAGATCCATCCTGTCCATTCTAAAGGAAATCAGCCCTGGGATTTCTTTGGAAGGAATGATGCTAAAACTGAAACTCCAGTACTTTGGCCACCTTATGTGAAGAGTTGACTCATTGGAAAACACTCTGGTGCTGGGAGGGATTGAGGGCAGGAGAAGAAGGGGATGACAGAGGATGAGATGGCTGGATGGCATCACTGACTCGATGGATGTGAGTCTAAGTAACTCCAGGAGTTGGTGATGGACAGGGAGGCCTGGCGTCCTGCGATTCATGGGGTTGCAAAGAGTCAGACACGTCTGAGTGACTGAACTGAACTGAGTAACAACTCTAGGTTTAAAGAAACTCTCACTGTCTTCTGTTGGAACAATCTGTCACCTGCTGAGACAGAGTTTCTAATCCAGCAGGGCATAAATTCACAATGTAGGAAGCACAAATTTTCCAGTAAGTTTCTGGAAACAATACTGCTTCTGCTAAGTTGCTTCAGTAGTGTCCGACTCTACGTGACCCCATAGACGGCAGCCCACCAAGGTCCCCCATCCCTGGGATTCTCCAGGCAAGAATACTGAAGTTGGTTGCCATTTCCTAGGAAGAACCAAACTTACTTTGAGCTTCTGGTTCCTTTAACTGTTGTTTTAGACACTAAGGAAACAGACAGGTTATGTTGAGTACAGGTTTGATACATGCAGTGTACCACATTGTGGGTGCTATTTCCAAGATATTTTAACATTGCACTCAACAGGTCACTATATATATATTTTTTTCAAACTTTAAACTTTTTATTTTGTATTGAGGTATAGCCAACTTAACAATGTTGTGGGTAGTTTCAAGCGAAGAGCAAAGGGACTCAATCTTATATATACATGCAGCAATTCTCCCCCTACCAGAGTCCAGCTCCAGCAGCCAGGGAATCAGCCTGAAGGGGTGAGCAGTGTTGACAGACAATGATGTAGTCTCTGACTCATAGTAGGAAACTACATGTTTATTTCAAGCTTCAGGTTCTCTTTTATACTTTGACAAAAGCATTAGGTCAGAGGTTTGACATTTTTAGTTTCCCCCACCCAGATTTACTGTCTCCAGATATAAATGTTGCCCTACAAACAGATTTCCTGCTTCAGTGATTCTCTCAAAATCTGCTTTACTATCTGTTATCTACTTTCTCTTATGTGTCCTATACTTAACTTGTGGTTACATTGTAACTCATGCTACATTCCTCAGTTTTTTTCTTATCCTTCTAAATTCTGTTTTCCCCTAGCATCTTAAGATTACTATCTCCTAAAAAGGCTTCTAGCTATTCTTAATTATTCCTAAACTCTAAACTCAGCAAACTTCTTTTGCCATAAATATTTCCCTCACAAACAGGTCTCAGATAACAATCCTTCCCATGGCCTCAAGCAGCAGCCTATATGCTCAGCCTGGGACATTCTTTGTAAAGATCCTTGAACAAATGTCAATGGTTATTTTATAGATTATTTTCTGGGCACAATTGCAGAAGGCTTTATGCTTTTTTATGCTTCTTTCAAGCACTTTAACATTCTTTCCAGCCAACTCAACCAAAGAAAGGGATGAACAAGTCAGAATCACAAGGCCTAACTCCTTCATCCCAGGGCCATGCCTGCAAGATGAGAAGGGTTTGGGACCATGCCTCCGTTTTGTCAGTAATGCCTAATGCCGCTCCCGACATCCCCCAAACCCCCTTCCAAACAGGTTGGTAAATAATATTGTACAGAATTTCATGTGCTATACAGTAAGTTCTTGTTGGTTATCTATTTTGTATATAGCACTGTGTACATGAGCTTTCCAAACTCTCTAACTATCTCTTCCACCTGGCAAATATAGGTCCATAGGATATGAAATAGTAGGTAGAGTCTATGATCATTCACTCATAGTCATGTCTCATTTACCATAAAATGACTCCCTAGGTATGGGAGATATTATATGGTATTCCAAGTTGGCAAATAAAAAAAATTTGTAAATCCGTATGAAGTAGTAAAAGTAGAGGTACAGAATGTACCAGAATGTATGCAAATTGCCAAAAGAGGGATGCCTGTTGCCTCCAGTGTGAAATAAGTCTGGTGGAACTAACTTCTCAGTATGAAGCTGTATGGTCTCCTCAAGTTACAGTATCCAGTTGAACGCTCACCATTGGTAGTTGCCCTTAACAGAGTAACCAGTCACAGCATTACCTACACCATTCTAAATGAGAAGGTGCAGTTTCTATTAGGGCGAAGCATTACATAATCCTACCTGCTGCCATGACCTATGGGATTCCCTTGTGGCTCAGATGGTAAAGAATGAGCGTGCAATGCAGGAGATCTGAGTTCAATCCCTGGGTTAGGAAGATCCCCTAGAGAAGGAAATGGCAACCTATTCCATCCAGTATTTTTGCCTGGAGAATCCAATGGACAGAAGAGCATGGTGGGCTACAGACCATGGGGTCACAAAGAGTAGGACGTAACTGAAAAAATAAATGCACATACACCATGACCCATGCATTCATGGGGCTTTTGCACAAGGAGTAATGGAGGAGACAGGCTGAGTGTCATTATGCCCACCTATTATTTAAGTAAATACTATATGATAAGATATTAGGCAGTATGGATTTATAGGAGATACCAGATCTACATGCTTTGTCTTCCTCTCCCCCGTGTGTAGGTCTATCTATATTCCTCTTTGTAGACTTCTTGTTATTGAGTTTTTCATCTTGCCAATTTTATAATTGTGACCAACTAATCATCCAATTCATGACTAGGTCATTCACCACTGCCTGAGTCCATGTATATTTTTACCTTAGACAATGAGAAAGAACATTGTCTTTAAAGTTAAATAAACTTTTAACAGAAATGCTCTTTGGAAAGACCCATCCTTTCATGCTATCATTTAAGGTAACTTATGAGAGGGTATACATTGTACAGTATTGCATTTTTAGCTCACATCAACATACCAGACAAACCAACTGGTTATCTAGGTCCAAAATATTTTCCATTTCTGTTAAATGGTAACTGAGAATTCCCTATGAGAATATAGATATAGAAAAAGGAGAGGGTTCAGTGCCCCCCCCCAAAAAAAGAAGAACCTAGACTATATAGTTATGTAACATCTTTGTAAACAATGTTATTATGACTGCATGCCACTAGACCCTACAGTATCTGATGTTTCTTCACATTTTAAATGCAACTTTGGTTGAATTTAACACAATCAGAACTTCAGAAAGCTATTCAGTTCAGTTCAATTCAGTTCAGTTGCTCAGTTGTGTCTGACTTTGTGATTCCATGGACTGCAGCACGCCAGGCTTCCCTGTCTATCATCAACTCCCAAAGCTTACTCAAACTCATGTACATCGAGTCATTGATGGCATCCAACCATCTCATCTTCTGTTGTCGCCTTCTCTGAGTTAGAGTCCAGTAACTCACTATGAGAACTATTTTGCAAATGGTAAGGAGTTGTCTGTTACAAATGACATGGCCTTGCTCTGCAATCCTTTTGAAGCATGGCAAAAAATCCACAAAGCTACTATATCCAACATGGATATCTATAACAAGATAGTGAGTAATTTAGATATCATGAGTAATGTTTTATGTCAAGAACAGCTTATATTGCATTCTGGATTTGATCAAGTTCCCATTCAAAACTAGTATCTTGCTGCATCATTTAATAGCTTTCAGTAGTATGCCCAAGTACAGTATTTAATATCGCCCAAATCCAAAGAAACCTACTAGGCATTATGCTTTCTTTGCAAAGGGTCAATATGCAACATTTGCTGTTTACCTTTCAGTATGTCCTTTATCGATAATACTTCAAAACATTCAAATTTCTAAATATTTTTTTGATGAGTCAGGACTTTAAATATTACTGTAGTATTTTTCTCCCAAGATTGGTCATATGTCTATCCTATATGAGATTGCCATATCACAGCATGGATTAACATAAGGGTATCCTCTTGTAGATCATATTGTGATTTTGGTCATAATAACCTGGGACAAAACAGTAAGTGTTTGCTGTTGTCCTGTTCATGTAAAAAGGGATTAGATTAATTTTCCTTAATAGTGGAGATTGAAGAGAAAGTATTCTACTGATTGGTAACTATGCATCAACTGTCATAGTTATTATATTAGCAAAACCTAGATAGACTTGTCCTCTGAAGCTGCAGCTGTAATTATGGATGAAGTTGAGCTGATGTGAGGAAGTGTAGCAAAAGTATCTCATATAGAATAGGAAGCTGATTGTTATCAGAATAGATGTCAATTTCCAGTTTGGTATTAGTTTGAAGTTCTTTTAAAACCTTAAAAGGGAGTGAATATCCCATCTCATTATCCACATGGTAAAATAATGATGGACTGATGGCAAAACTAATTATAATGTATTTACATAGTAATTATATATTATTTTCTTAAAACTAATGTCTTGATCAAGGAGGGCATGGCAGTCTACTTCAGGATTCTTGCCTGGAGAATCCCATGGACAGAGGGGCCTGGCAGGCTACACTCCATAGGGTTGCACAGAGTTGGACAGAACTGAAGTGACTTAGGACACACACACACAATGTCTTGATCACTGTGTTAGATAGTATACACAGTTCATTTGGTTGTTTTATAAACTTTTGGAAGAATTTTGGGCTCAGGAAGTTGCAGCTACTTGCCAAAGTAACACAGTCATTATTTAGAAAAATCTGAGATTCAAACCTGGCTGAATCTAAAGCCACTATGCTGTCTTTGAAAAGACCTTACTTTCCAGTATTGCAGTTTCAAGGATTTTTTCTTTTCTAATGTTAGTTTCACAGCAGCAACTATTTTCACAGAAAATTGGAAGAAAAAAAAAATAGACATGGCAGAGTAATATAAAACTGCAGACTATGACATTTTGTTGCCTGAAAAAAAAATAGTAAAACCAANCCAATTACAAATTTTTCATCACCAACCTATAAGTAAAAGAGAAGCTTCTAACGACAAAAAAATTCACAACACATAAAATTATGAATAAAACAGATTTTGGGTCTATATAGAGCATGGTTCTGAACCACAGTACTGCTGCTGCTGCTGCTAAGTTGCTACAGTCGTGTCCGACTCTGTGCCACCCCATAGATGGCAGCCCACCAGGCTCCCTCGTCCCTGGGATTCTCCATGCAAGAACACTGGAGTGGGTTGCCATTTCCTTCTCCAATTCATGAAAGTGAAAAGTGAAAGTGAGGCTGCTCAGTCATGCCGACTCTTAGTGACCCCATGGACTGCAGCCTACCGGGCTCCTTCGTCCATGGGACTTTCCATGAAAGAGTACTGGAGTGGGGTGCCATTGCCTTCTCTGGAACCACAGGACTAGGTATCCTATAAATCTATTATAATTATTCCCCAAAATTATTCTCACAGACAACCATTCAGACAGAAGAGAGGCAAACTAATTGCATGTCTTTGCAATTTTCTTCTTTGTTTCTTCTGACTGTATATGTACTCTATATAGATTTTGCAGAAAGGTGAATGAAATGGTGGGGGGCTGGTGAATATCCAGGACTGATTCGGTTTGTGTAACTTAAGATTCCAGTGCTGGGAGCACAAGAGTATGTACCCATAAGATTGAACTTTCCTATAGTTATTATACAATTCTTCAGATCATTGGCTCTTCATTCATCATAGACCTCAAATCCTGGACATGTCATATCCTATGACTGCTCTTCATAGAAAGAATCTTTTCCCTGTTCTTACTCACTGAAGTCAACCTAAATCCACTGTGGATAATAGTGCAATTACACAGGCAAGAAAAGAGCTGGTCCAGAACATCAAAATATTTCCAGACATGGCAGAAAAATCAAAGAACCAAGTCAGAAATTATGGCAACTTGAACTTCCTAGAATTTAGAATTTCTTTACACAGTATTCCGATATACAAGCTAAACCAAAGGACTCTTCTAAAGGAAGAATCATATTGGGGGGAAAAAAAAAAAAACTGCATGGAAATAAAATGACTTCTAAGGTTCTTTTTTGCATTTCCCTGTGTTTCCTCTTCTGGTTTCAACAGATATACGTAGTCTGTTGATACTGTATTATCCTTTATTTCCTAATCTTTTTAAATAAGGTGACCTCAGTCTTGTAGGTGGTAAAAATGGAAATTATTGGATAAACATTAGTGCCGCAGATGAGAATTGCTCTTTTAAAGTTAAATATTGTTCTGCTTTATGTGCCTTTTCTAAAGTGCATGCATTTCAATTTTCTGTTTGTCCTTTCTTCTATTCTAATATAATTGAGTGGAAATGATGTCCTCTGGAATATGTTCTTTGTGGAAGAAGATAGATAGCATATACTCACTAGAGGGAAGAAAATTCTTCCTAAAACCTTTCACCCAGCATTGAGCTATACTTTGAGGTTTACAATTTCCTTTTTTTACACTATAGAATCCCACATACTAAATGATTTCTGTTACCTTGATGAAATTCTTTATTTTTCATTCAAGGGAAAGGTGCAATTTATTTTAATATCCAATAAAACTATTATTTGATAACATTTAAATATTAATATTTAATAAAAGAATTTATCCATGGATTTTTTTCTGATGCTATCTCTAAATTATAGTTATTAAATTAATATTTCCAGTTTATCCTCTTCCCTGAATTTCAGACTTATATACTCAATTGCATACACAACATCTTCATATGGGTCTATAACAGACAGCACACCCCTGGAATTCCCTCCATGCTGATTGTCAGTCCCAGTTTTTCTCATTCCAGTAAAAGTTTTATCTAGTCTCTCAAAACCCAAAGCTAAAGTTACATTAAGTCAATCTCTTTTATTTTATACATCTCACAGCTATTCCTGGATCCATTGACAAACTAAAGTTGCAGTGTAAACTGACACACTAAAACCTGGAAAGACAGATGAACCTAGAGAACCTGAGCTAAGATCTCCTTTCCTAAAAGAGAAGTCACTAGAGACGTAAATTGGTAAATACATTTAAATGGTAATTTTAATGAATTGCTGGAGGCTGAATGCAAACTAGTGAGAGAGAGAGAAAAACTCCTAGGGAGTGCAGTTTTAGGAAATTCCCTATTCTTTTACAAGCTTTGCCTCCAGGAAACCCAGCAGGTTATCTCTATAAAGATCTAAGAGAGACCATCCTATAGCTGTAGCAGGTGTACGTGTACGGAAAGAGTATTCGTTGTGAAATATGCCCAGAATATTCTCTCTATAAAAGACTGTCATTCCAGGGAAAAGGCTTTACCAGGGCATATCTCAAATGGAGAAGTGCATTCTTATCAATCCAGAATCAATTCTTCTTATTTTACTTAAAGGGAATATAAACGAGCTAAACCATAAGAGTAATACAGGCAAATATCACATTCCATATCTCTACATTTAATCATAAAATTATAGAAAGTTTCCCTTCTCCAATACCCTATGACTGCAAAACAGGATTATAAAAATTTGTTGTTACAACTAGAATAGCTGTCCAATATAGTCTCTAAGGAGGAATACTTAGGGAAGCCTAAAATCAACACAGGAGACCAAAGGAGATATATGTATACCTATGGCTGATTCATGTTGAGGTTTGATAGAAAATAACAAAATTCTGTAAAGCAGTTACCATTCCATTAAAAATAAATTAATTAAAAACAAAAAAGAAGACATGAGAGGAATTTGAAACTAATGTCTTTCATGAAGAGAGATGCAAAAATCTTAGAAGAAGAACGACTAAGTCACATCCAGTGCATGACAACAATATGCACCCGAATCTAGTGGGATTTATTCCAGATATGCAAGACAGAGTTGACATCCATAAAGCAATTAACATAACCCACCACATAAAAGGCTACAAAAGAGAATCATGTGGTAATATAAATTGACACTGCAAAACATTTCATAAAATTAAACACCCTCTCAAAATAAAAACTTATTTAACAAATTAGAAACAAAGTATAACTTTCTCAACTTGATAAAAGAACATCTACAAAAACTTTCAACTCACATACTTCCCATGAGAAAAAGGCCAAGGATATTTTCTCTCACATATCCTATTCAACATCATTTTCAAAGTCCTAGCTAGCACAGTAAGACAAGAAATAAAAGACACACAGATTGAAAATGAAAAGGTGAAACATGTTATTCACGGAGCATATGATTATTTTCATAGAAAATCTCAAAGATTCATCATCAAGAAAAAGGAGAAGGGGAAAGAGAAGAAGAACCCTTAATAAAAATTAATCAAATGTATCTCAAGTAGTTATGAAATTTGAATAGGAAAATAGAATATATGTATAGTAGATAGAACACTTTCGTTATTTTCTTCCAGTTTTATTGAAATGTAATTGATGCATGGCAGTGTATCAGCTTAAGGTGTACAGCATCATTATTTGACTGATATGTACTGAAATGATGACCCCAGTAAGTTTAGTGAACATAAATCATCCCATATAGATGCAAAATTAAAGAAATAGAGAAAAAATCCTTGTGATGAGAACTCTTAAGATTTACCCTCATAATATTTTTCATATATAGCATATAGCAGTATTAATTATATTTATCATGTTGTAAATTACATTATCAGTGCCCATGTATTGTATAATTGGAAGTTTGTTCCTTTTAACTAGCTACATCCAGTTCTCTCTCCCACCGTCCCCTGATTCTGGTAACCACAAATCTGTTCTCTTTTTCTCTGTTTTTGAAGTAGAAGTGACCGCAGTGATATGTTAGTTCCTATAACACATACAGAGATTTGATACATATATATATGTATATATATGATCATTTGTGATAACTCTAGTTACCATCTGCCATTATACAAAGATATTACACATTTATTAACTATTTCCCCACAGTGTACATTTTATACACATGACATTTATTTTATAACTGGNTTACTTTCTGATTATTTTAAGTTGCTGATCTCTGAAGTTTAAATGTGTTTAAACAACCCTGAGTTTTTACCAACCTTGCCAAATATAATGCTTTTGACTTCATATTTTACTTTATTTTGATTTATGTATACCTTAACTATTTATTCTGGATATAGATTATATACACAATAATAGATATAGTGAAAAGCCATACTTAAAACTAAACATTAAAAAAACTAAGATCATGGCATCCAGCCCCATTATTTCATGGCAAATAGAAGGGGAAAAGGTGGAAGTAGTGAGAGATTTCCTCTTCTTGGACTCTAAAATCACTGTGGATAATGACTGCAGCCATGAAATCAGAAGACAATTGCTTCTTGGCAGGAAAGCTATGACAAACCTAGACAGTATGTTGAAGAGCAGAGACATGACTCTGCCAACAAAGTCCATATAGTTAAGGCAATGGTCTTCCCTGTGGTCATGTATGGTTGTGAGAACTGGATCATAAAGAAGACAGAGCACCAAAGAATTGATGCCCTAGAACTATGTACTGGAGAAGACTCCTCAGACTCACTTGGACAGCAGGGAGATCAAACCAGTCAATCTTAAGGGAAATCAACCCTGAATCCTCATTTGGAAGGGCTGAGGCTGAAGCTGAAACTCCAGTATGATCATTATTTTGAATTCTTTACCTGGTAAATTGCTTTCCTCACCTTAATTAGTTCTTCTGGGATTCTATATTATTTCTTTATTTGGAACACATTCATTTTATCTTTCTGTATTTTTATTTCTACATATATGGTTGGTTGGTTAATTTTCCTGATCTTGGAAAAACAGCTTCACATGGAAGACACTTTATCAGGCCCAGTAGAGCACTCCCCTCTGGTCACTAGAGCCATATGCTCCTTGGGACCCTGGGCTTCTTATCAATTTGCCTAGGAATTGACTCTCTCACATGCACATTGATTGTTGAATGTTGAAAAAAATGAGAATTTTTACTTTAATTAATATATAATAAGATCCGTAATAACAAGTATTTCAAATACATTTGCATTATAGCTTTTCACTCACTTGTAAGTCAGGGTACATTAATTATAAATTCAAGTCACTTAAAATTAATTGCCCCAAACAAATACATACCAGCATGAAGATTTCACAACTAGATACTTTCCTATGTAGTTCATATTCACTGACTTTCATAGTTTTTATCAAGAAACCAAATACAGGGGGCATATGCAAATATATACATATATATATACACACATGTGTACAAATCGTACATAGGAAAGACATTGCCTTATGCCATTCCATATCAAAGTTAAGTGTATATGATTGGTTACACAGTGAACTGAATGTGGAAAATTCCAATTTCATCACTTGGTGCTTTGAGAAAAAGGGAAAAAAGATGCCAGTCTTAGGCAATGTGACATTAAATTTAATATCAAAGTCATTCTAAATGATGCTATTGAAATAAATTTGATTTTTGTTATATAACAGCCATTTTATCATTGTTGATCATTTTAGAACTGATGTATGATACATACTAGATATACCCAGTAATGTAAGCAAAGTCCTAAAAAGAAAACAAAATTCTGAAAAGCAAAAGGTTATTATGAGATATAAATAAGAAGGGAAAATAGCACAAAATGTCAATTGGATTTTGAGATTTGTGTAAAAAGTCATCAAGCAGTGGGTGTTCATGCAACTTGCCATTTTTGCTTATATTGATTAATTGAAGATAAATAAAATTTGAGCATTTTAAATACAGAAAGGGAAATGCTGTTAACCTTCTGCATACTGAACTATATAGAGCTGCTTCTAAATGTGTCAATCTTGCTGAAATTAAAGGACAGAAAGTATACTTTACACATATTTTTATTTTTAATAGGTAATGATTCTAATTTGATCCAAATTCATTTTATGATTTGGGAGACGGTCATCAATACTTCTGTGAACCTGTCGTCCAGGTGTTAGTGATGAGTGAATGTAGTGTGGCACTTCACAGAAGAAAGAAGCAGTTACTGTACAAAAAGTAAAATAATTGGTGTACTGTTTTCTTCAGTTGGCCTTTTAGGGAATCGTTTTGTGAATAATATTAAATGCCCAGTTTGCATCATTCTACAGTGAAACAAAACAGCATCATCCTTAAAATATATATCCTCCACTTTCCTACTTGTATCATTATCTTTATACAAAAATGTACACTTGTCATTGTGGACAAGAACCAAAAAAAGCAGCATTCCTATATTGAAAATAAATACATTTAGGGTAGAGGGGCACAAACAAAGAATCAAAAGATTAAAACACAAATCAAAATACTAAAGAAAAACTGTTATAGGTTAAACTAACCAGCTGAAGAAAATTAGAGGATATTAAGATAGCACTGAAGATAGCAGGAAAAATATTTTTGAGGGGAGTACAGTGAAGAATGTTTATACTAGACCCCATGGACTGTATGTAGCCCACCAGACTCCTCTGTCCACAGAGTTCTCCAGGCAAGAATACTTGGGTAGCCATTCCCTTCTTCAAGGAATTTTCTTCACCCAGGGATTGAACCCTGGTCTCCTGCACTGCAGGTGGATTCTTTATCATCTGAGCCACCTGGGAGCAGCACACTAGACCCTCTTTTATTCAAACTGAATAATTAAAGATGGAGAACCTCCTTGTGATAAGAGGTCTTGAATCCTGAGAAGTATATATGCCCTTTAGAGTGTCAAGCTAAATTTTAGATGACATGTAATCAAACAGTTGAAAAATACATTATTTCTGTAACTGATAACATTATGGCAAAAATGACAAAATACAGCCTAAAAACTCAGAAGCTGTGTATAAATTTGTAATGGTTAAAGCAGAGATTCATTATATTATTTGCTGAGAGATCTAATATCTATTTTAATGAAGCCCAAAGTCTTGGTAAAGATATTATCTCTAGTAAATTTAATAAAAGAATGTGACAGGTATAAGTGTAGAAAATACCTTTGTGCTAAACAGTTATATAAACCTCATGTGCCTCTGCATATCCTTCTACCTTTTGACCAGCATGTCCTTATCATAAAGGGAAATAGTATTGTCCTGGAGTCCAAGTTCACATATTATCCCATCAGGGAATATTTCCAAAATAATGTACCTAGACAAGAATAATCTGTCTTCTATGTTTCTGCACATCACATTACATTACTTCCATTCCAATTATCTTTACATAGCACTAAATATATACATATGCATATATATTCTTAATTTTTATGCCTGACATACAATGGAAACAAAAAAATTAAAATGAAATAACTAAATAGGATTCTGGCCTAAGAATTTTGGGTTTCAAATAGATCATGGCTTATTTTTTTAACTGTTTCCTTTTTTCTAAATTTCTTCATTTCTTAATTAATGTAGTGCATGACAAGTATTTACTGCATGCCTGGCACAGAATAAGCATATTAAGTAATCAAACTCACATTATTAAATCTCCCCTTAAAGTAATTCCCCACCCTCTACTTCAAACATCCAGATCTTCCTACTTTGATACTGAAATCTGAGCCTTCATTTTAGAGGTAGGAACCTCATCTCAAAGCATAGATAGGTGATATTAGCATTTTTAAGAAAAAAAAATTATGCTTTTGAAATGAAGTTAGTACACAGTCATCAAACTCTCAGTCATTGGAAAATTTTTCTTCCTTCCTCCCTCCTAAGTAATATATCATCTGACTTGCATCTATTTACAGTTTAATGAGAGAAACATGGAATTTTCTATTTTAAGCATAAGCAATAAAATAATACACTAAAATAATACAGAACAAAGAAATTAATTCTGCATGGAACACAAAAGAAAGTACTGCAGAGTTAGAGTTCAACAAATCGTTGAAAGATGAGTAGACAAGTAAATAAAAAATGTTTAAGCAAAAATTGCAGAGGCAAGAAATTTCATGGGCTAAATAGAAAATCATGATAGAATTTGAAATACAAAATCATGGGGGTAGTAGAGGGCAGAATATGAGGGATACAGGCCTCGAAAGTTAAATGGGATCACATTGCCAGGGTGTTAACTGTTATGTTAAGGGGCAACCCATTGTTGACAAAGTGTACATAACGAGATTTGTATTAAAAAAAAATAAAAGGAAAAACTGATTTCTGGGGGAGGAGAATAATTGCATATCTGTTGTAAGTGTGCATTCGTAATATGATAGGCCCAAGTAATCTTGAGGACAGAACACGGTAGAGAGATTTAAGAACCATATTGTAGAGTACTGCAAAATTTAGAGGAGGCACAGTCTAGAAGAAAGCCCTTACTTATTACACCGTTTGCAAGTTTGAGGTGTCAGAAAACCCTTAAGTTAAAAAAATTTAAACTCACTGAAGGTTGCTACACTAATGGTTATGCTTATTACAATAAAGGGGTTTAGAGTAAAACTGGCCAAGGAAAGAGACTGATGGGACAGAATACAGGAGGTTCCAAACATGGAGCTTTAGGTGTTCTCTCCCTCTGTTGTCATGAAAATATTGACTGCTATCAGTAGTGTGTGACAATACATAAAGGATATTGCCAAGTGAGGAAAGTCATGTTAGCTTTGGTGGCTCTATTACAGAGGTAGACTGACAGTTGGCGTGGGTAATCTCTTTCTATAGCCCTCTGTAGGTTGAGGTGACACCACATGACCCCTAACCCCCACCATGAATCACAGTGTTAGAATTTCTACCATGGCCAGAACTCACCCTAAATAATGATATTTCTCTCAGGGCTTAGAGATTATGGAAGCAGTATTTTAGGGTAAATGCCAGAACTCTGTCTGGGAAAGGATAAATATTTTGCTACAAAAGAATCAATAGGATATGGTTTTAATAGTGAATAACTGAATAACACAATTGCACTCATCTCACAAGCTAGTAAAGTAACGCTCAAAATTCTCCACGCCAGGCTTCAGCAATATGTGAACCGTGAACATCCTGATGTTCAAGCTGGTTTTCGAAAAGGCAGAGGAACCAGAGATCAAATTGCCAACATCTGCTGGATCATGGAAAAAGCACCAGAATTCCAGAAAAATATCTATTTCTGCTTTATTGACTATGCCAAAGCCTTTGTCTGTGTGAATCACAATAAACTGTGGAAAATTCTGAGAGAGATGGGAATACCAGACTACCTAACCTGCCTCTTGAGAAATCTGTATGCAGGTCAGGAAGCAGCAGTTAGAACTGGACATGGAACAACAGACAAGTTCCAAATAGGAAAAGGAGTTTTCAAGGCTGTATATTGTTACCCTTCTTATTTAACTTCTATGCAGAGTACATCATGAGAAACGCTGGACTGGAAGAATCACAAGCTGGAATCAAGATTGCCAGGTGAAATATCAACAACTTCAGATATGCAGATGACACCATCCTTATGGCAGAAAGTCAAGAGGAACTCAAAAGCCTCTTGAGGAAAGTGAAAGTAGAGAGTGAAAAAGTTGGCCTAAAGCTCAATATTCAGAAAACGAAGATCATGACATCCAGTCCTATCACTTCATGGGAAATAAATGGGGAAACAGTGGAAACAGTGTCAGACTTTATTTTTTTGGGCTCCAAAATCACTGCAGATGGTGATTGTGGCCATGAAATTAAAAGACGCTTACTCCTTGGAAGAAAAGTTATGACCAACCTAGATAGCATATGGAAAAGCAGAGACATTACTTTGCCAACTAAGGTCTGTCTAGTCAAGGCTATGGTTTTTCCTGTGGTCATGTATGGATGTGAGATTTGGACTGTGAAAAAGGCTGAGCACTGAAGAATTGATGCTTTTGAACTGTGGTGTTGGAGAAGACTCTTAAGAATCCCTTGGACTGCAAGGAGATCCAACAAGTCCGTTCTGAAGATCAGTCCTGGGATTTCTTTGGAAGGAATGATGTTAAAGCTGAAACTCCAGTACTTTGGCCACCTCATGCGAAGAGTTGACTCATTGGAAAAGACTCTGATGCTGGGAGGGATTGGGGGCAGGAGAAGGGGAAACTCCAGTACTTTGGCCACCTCATGCGAAGAGTTGACTCATTGGAAAAGACTCTGATGCTGGGAAGGCTTGGGGGCAGGATGAGAAGGGGACGACAGAGGATGAGATGGCTGGATGGCATCACTGACTCAATGAATATAAGTCTGAGTGAACTCCAGGAGTTGGTGATGAACAGAGAGGCCTGGCGTGCTGAGATTCATGGGATTGCAAAGAGTTGGACACGACTGAGTGACTGAACTGAACTGAACAATGATCAAAAACAGGATTTTCAGTTCCTAGCTTCCCTCTAATGCTAGTTACCTTCTTAAAGAACACTTGAAAATAAGTAGAAGGAAAATCTAAGAGATTGTTAAGACAGAGATAATATGATTTTAAACTTTAATTAAGTCCAACATTTGCAAAGATTTACAACACTTGAGTTTGTGATTTTTATGGAATAGAAAATATGAGAGGCAAGATAGGAAAATGAGACCAACTAGAGAGGGAGAAGTAGAGCAGGGACATAGGGGTGGAGATAATTGAGCTGTCACTATAGAATAGAATCTGTCTTATCTATTTTATGATATGACATACATTATTAATCTTATTAAGATCTATTGTATTGTTAATGATAATATAGTCTTTTAATTCATATAACAGCAAGTTACACAAGTTTATTATTCCATGTTACATATGTAAACCAGTACTATCATTTTTCAGTCATAGAGATCCTCTATTATCAGTATTCTTTAATAATAAAAGAGATGCTAAAGAAACTAAAGACCTATATATAAAAAAACTATAAAACACTGATGAAAGAAATCAAAGAGGACACTAATAGATGGAGAAATATACCATGTTCATGGATTGGAAGAATCAATATAGTGAAAATGAGTAAACTAGCCAAAACAATCTGTAGATTAAATGCAATCCCTATCGAGCTACCAGTGGTATTTTTCACAGAGCTAGAACTAATACTTTCACAATTTGTATGGAAATACAAAAAACCTCGAAAAGCCAAAGCAATCTTGAGAAAGAAAAATGGAACTGGAGGAATCAACCTGCCTGACTTCAAGCTCTACTGCAAAGCCACAGTCATCAAGACAGTATGGTACTGGCACAAAGACAGAAATATACATCAGTGGAACAAAATAGAAAGCCCAGAGATAAATTCACACACCTACGGACACTGTATCTTCAACAAAGGAGGCAAGAATATACAATGGATTAAAGGCAATCTCTTTAACAAGTTGTTCTGGGAAAACTGGTCAATCGCTTGTAAAAGAATGAAACTAGATCACTTTCTAACACCATACACATAAATAACTCAAAATGGATTAAAGATCTAAACGTAAGACCAGAAAGTATAAAACTCCTAGAGGAGAACATAGGCAAAACACTCACATAAATCACAGCAGGATTATCTATGATCCACCTCCCAAAATACTGGAAATAAAATAAAAAAATAAACAAATGGGACCTAATTAAAATTAAAAGCTTCTACACAACAAAGGAAACTATAAGCAAGGTGAAAAGACAGCCTTCAGAATGGGAGAAAATAATAGCAAATGAAGCAACTGACAAACAACTAATCTCAAAAATATACAAGCAACACCTGCAGCTCAATTCCAGAAAAATAAATGACCCAATCAAAAAATAGGCCAAAGAAATAAATAGACATTTCTCCAAAGAAGACGTACAGATGGCTAACAAACACATGAAAAGATGCTCAACATCACTCATTATCAGATAAATGCAAATCAAAACCACAATGAGGTACCATTTCACGTCAGTCAGAATGGCTGTGATCCAAAAGTCTATAAGCAATAAATTCTGGAGAAGGTGTGGAGAAAAGGGAACCCTCTTACACTGTTGGTGGGAATGCAAACTAGTATAGCCACTATGGAGGACAGTGTGGAGATTCCTTCAAAAACTGAAAATAAAACTGCCTTATGACCCAGAAACCCCACTGTTGGGCATACTCACCGAGGAAACCGGAATTGAAAGAGATACATGTACCCCAATGTTCATCACAGCACTGTTTATAATAGCCAGGCCATGGAAGCAACCTAGATGTCCATCAGCAGATGAATGGATAAGAAAGTTGTGGTACGCATACACAATGGAGTATTACTCAGCCATTAAAAAGAATACATTTGAATCAGTTCTAAGGAGATGGATGGAACTGGAGCCTATTATACAGAGTGAAGTAAGCCAGAAAGAAAAACACCAATACAGTATACTAACGCATATATATGGAATTTAGAAAGATGGTAATGATACCCCTGTATACGGGGCAGTGGAGGAGACGTGGATGTGTAGAGTCTTTTGGACTCTCTGGGAGGGGAAGAGGGTGGGATGGTTTGGGAGAACGTCATTGAAGCATGTATGGTATCATGTGAGAGGCAAATCGCTGGTTTAGGTTTGATGCGAGGTGCACGATGGTTGGGGCTGATGCACTGGGATGACATGGAGGGATGGTGTGGTGGGGGAGGTGGGACTGGCGTTCAGGATTAGGAGCACTTGTGCACCCGTGGTGGATTCATGTTGATGTGAGGCAAAACCAATACAATATTGTAAAGTAAAATAAATAAATAAATAATAAAATCATAATAAAAGAGATATTTAAAGAAATATGTATTATCACCAATTTTAAAATTTTAGCCCAGTAACCTTAAATGCATGATACTTAGCTAAAAAGCTTAATTCTAACTTTTAAGCTACTGTGATAGTATTTGAATACATATTGGGAAAAATAAAATGTAGCAATATGAAGTTTTTAAATTAAAACCTGGATAAATTAATAGATAAATATTCCTTTAATATTAAGATAAGAGGATAGGTAAGAAAGAAAAAGGCCATGTTCTTTGAAATTTATTTTAAAGTAATTAATCAACTACTATTCATTATTAATTCAATGTGGGGCATTAAAATCTTACTCTGGGAATATGGAAGTATAAGACACTGAACTTAATTTTAAAGATACTGAATTATGAGTAGCAAATCTTATTCATAAACACAGTGAACAAGAGACAGTTTAAGATTACTTACAAATAAATTGCATAGTTTATGGCCAGATGAGATGCAAGCATTATCTACTGCAATCCATTAGAAATTTCATTTCCTTTTCCTTCTAACATTGTGGAATAATTTCCTCCACAGTCTCTCAGTGAAGCTTCCCTGGACCCATCTGGTCAAATCTGAATGTCCTTTCTTATCATAATAAATCTCTCTTGCTCCTCACATCCCTAACAACCAAATCAATCTTATAATTTGCCATATTAAAAAGCCTCTATAAATCTCTGCTAAGTAAAATATTATACTTTATTTCACTGATTTTTACACTTAATCAACTTTATTGAGATATTATTTTCCATATTAATTGTATAGTTCAGTTGGTCTTGGTGATTATAGGTACTTATCACTATTATAATCAAAATATAGAATATTTTCATTACTATAAAAAGTATTTTCCTCTCCCTTTCAAGTCAATCTCTGCTCCTAGATCCATTCCCCAAGCAACCACTGAATTACTTCTTTCACTATAGACTAGTTTTTAAAATTCTAGAATTTCATATAAATGGAATTACAGAGGATTTTTCTCTTATTCTTAGCCATTTATTTTTAATGTTTTCAAATGTATCATAGTTCATTCTTCTTATTGATGAATTGCATTCTGTAAAGATATTTCAAATTATATCAATTTTAAAACTTTTAGTACATTCATAGTGATATCAATGTTAATTTTCATTTCCCTGACTAAAATATGTTGAGCATTTTTTTGTATATTTAAAAGCAATTATATAAAATCGATTTTATAAAATATATTTAACGCCTTTGTCATTAAAAAAAATATCTTATTAATGAAAGTGAAAGTGTGAGTTTCTCAGTCATGTCCGACTCTTTGCAACCCAGAGGACTGTAGCCTGCCAGGCTTCTCTGCTCATGGGATTTCCCAGGCAAGAACACTGAAGTGGGTTGCCATGCCCTCCTCCAGGGGATCTTCCCAACCCAGGGATTGAACCTGTGTCTCCTGCATTGCATGCAGATTCTTTACTGCCTTACTAATGACCTATAATTATTCTTTATATATTCTATATAGATACAGGTCTTCTGCCAAATGTAAAACTTGCAAATAATTTCTCCTAGTCTGTAACATGCCTTTCATTTTCTTAATGGTGTTTTTCAAAGACCTGAAAGTTTTAAATTCTGGTGAAGCCCAGTTCATAATATCTGATCTTATGGTTCCAAGAAATCCTTGCTTATCCCAAGGTCGGTAAGATTTTCTTCTTGAATTTTATAATCTCAGTGTTTATGTTTATGTTTACAGTCCATGTTGAATTGATTTTTATGTAATGTATGAAATAAAAACAGAGCTTCATTTTTTCCCCCAATACATATATCCTGTTGTTCTAGCACCAGCATTGTCCTGCTTGATTTACCAAACCTTAATTCCCAAATTTTGATATAAAGGTAATTTTGTGATCTCTGTGCATGAAATGGATTACATTATAGGGAAATCTGAATGTTAATGGACAGAAGCATGTCTAAAGTTTGCTCCAGAGAGATACATTTTCTCTATCTTGTAAGGATCTTTTTTTTTTTTCTTTTTTTAAACATTATTTATTTTTATTGGAG